>JANFOE010001114.1:42500-461008 GCA_025667525.1 Glebionis coronaria | reverse complement strand
GTGTATTTGTATTAGAAGTTTAGTATATGTAGTGTTAGTTATGAAATTGACATTTTAATAATGTAGCATAGAATAGACAAAAATAACGTAGTTTAAGATATTTTATTTATTTAAGAATATTATGAGTTAATTGAATTATCATATGTTACCGGTATGAATAAGTTTGTTACATTAAATTTTTTTTAGAATTTTAATGATATTGTATAAATATTTTACGTATTTTTGAATTTTTAGAGGTAATAAATTTTATATATGTTAATGTTATGAATAACGTTTTTATATTAATTTTTTTAAATTAATATTATTGTTGTGCATTTTTATAGAATTTTGTATTTAAGGCATTGTTTCACCATTCTTCCTTATATATTTTTATAGAATTTTGTATTTATGGCATCATTTGTAATTCCTATATATATTTTTATAGAATTTTGTATTTAAGGCATCATTTGTAATTCTTATTTTATTTTTGAAGCATTTTATGGAATCATTTTTATAGAATTTTGTATTTAAGACATTGTTTCACCATCCTTCCTTATATTTTTATAAAATTTTGTATTTAAGACATCATATGTAATTTCTATATATATTTTATAGAATTTTGTATTTAAGGTATCATTTGTAATTCCTATTTTCTTTTTGAAGCATTTTATGGAAATTTGTATTTAAGACATTATTTTACCATCATTCCTTATATATTTTTATAGAATTTTGTATTTAAGGCGTCATTTGTAATTCCTATTTTCTTTTTGAAACATTTTATGGGAACCCTTTAATGAATTACTTGTGTCAGTTTTACAGAATTTTATATTTAAGGCATTGTTTCACCATCCTTCCTATATAAGGGTTTTTGATTTGATTTGATATATATACATATATATATATATATATATATATATATATATATATATATATATATATATATATATATATATATATATATATATATATATATATATATATATATATATATATATATATATATATATATATATATATATATATATATATATATATATATATATATATATATATATATATATATATAGATTTGGGATTATATGAGAACTTTTTAAAGTAGTAAAAATAAGAACTCAAGAAATGATTGACAAGTGGAATTTATGCATTAAAAAAACTTAAAATTAAATACATAATAAAAAGGGTAATATTGGTATATATTCTAAATCTAAATAATAATCAATATTAAAAATCATAATTACTCATTCCATCCATATTTCACTCTCCACCACCGGTGTCTCTCTTTCCTCTCATTCTTTTTCTTCCTAGTTCTACCCTAACCCTACATCTAAATATAAGTCCGCCCCCTTTGTTACACCACCACCACATCTTGTTCTCACCGAAACTCTCGACACGAATAAGAATATCACCACCATATAAACTGCCGCCAAAAACCAACTATCAACCAAAACCCACCAGCACCGCAACTATGGTGGTTAACAGTTTTTTCATAGATCTGATCTTTTGGATTTCATTGCTATAACACTTCAATCATCTGATCTGATCTGTTGGATTTCACCACTTACAATCATCGCTACCCGCCGTAATCCTGACACACTTTCCAAACCACAGATCGTGTCACTGCTATAACGTTATTACTGCTTGTAGATGTACCGTTGCTTCACCCTAATGTTTCTGGTACATCAGATACATCATGATATCTGATAAATACAACGACCATGTACTATGTAGTTTTTAGGTGATGGTGGTGGCTGGTGCCCCTAAAGTATCGATGTACCAGGAACTGGGCTCATGTTGGTGGTTGGTGCCGCTGATGTACCATGAAGTTTGATCATGATGGTTTGAGATAATGGGCTGATGCACCACCTACACAGGTAGTAGTTTCTAAGTCCATGTATAGCTGACGATGGTGAGGTGATGCACGAAAAGACGTTGTACCAGCGTTTGGTTTTGTTTGGTTTCGACATGTGAATCAAAAACTAGATGTGATTGTGTTTTTATTTGTACCAGTTGGTTGTTTTTAAAAGTATATACACGTCAAACAGTTGTTTGTACGAGTTGTTGATACATTTGTATGATTGTGTATTAGTTGGTCTCATGTTCACACCATTTTGTATCATTTCATATATTGAACAAAAAATGACGTAATATGCTATAAAACAAAAATTACATCTATTATAAAATACGTACTATATTAGTTAAAAGAAGATGGGGAAAATAAAATATATAAAAATTAATTAAAAACTGCTATTTAATTTCCAAAAATACCCTTACAACTTTATTTAATAGCATTATTTAATGTTAATCTAATCTAATATCAATTGATTGATCCAATGGTTATGATTAGTTCTTATTTTTAAAATTTTAACTTTGCTCTCACATTAACCTCCCTCTATATATATATATACACACACACACACACATATATATATATATATATATACTAGTTTCATAACCCGCCCAACGGGCGAGATCGTTTCATAACCCTTTTTATATATTCTTTTTAAAATTTTTTTTGAATAAATTTAACTCGGTAGGTTCTCGAGAATCAGGTTAACCTAGTCACCTCAAGCCTACTTATGTTCAATCTATATTTAAGTTTTAAAGCATTTGGTTAACATAAATTTAAAAGTTGTTTTTAATGTATATTTTATTTAAATAATACTACTATAGTAGTATTTCATTTTGAGTTTTTTAATTTAAAGTTAAAGAAAACTTATTTGTGATATTTTTTGTTGCTTGTCATAAGAAGTTTTTGGGAAAATGATAGTGTCATTTTGATTTTATTGTTGTTCGGGATTTTCTTGTTTTTTCTTGTGAATTTATCGATTTTTTTTTTGTGAATTTCTCGATTTGGTATCGGTCTTGTATTGAATAATTAGTAATGAATTTTTTCTCATCTTATTTTTTAGTACCGATACCGTACCGAAAAGAATTGGAGTATTAGAAAATGACACGATTCCCGTTCGGTTTTGAGATTTGGGATCAAATGGTCATCCCTACTTACCAACTACATTACATATGAGCTTTTTATTTTTTAGTCATTTCTTTATCATTGTTTGGTAATAAAAATATGTGTTTTTATCCGTTTCTCACAAACCAAACGTCTCCCTTTATCTTTGTCAAACCCTAATTATGTGTTTTCATTTCATTTCAATCAATGAATATGAAACCCAGTTGGTTCATTCATATATCAAAGTTGATCAAAACCTTTCATTAGAACTCCAATCATAAAACATTTATGTATATCGAATCTTACCCCGATCTTATATTTTTTTGGTACATCTGAGTTAGAAACACAAATCGGAGCACATGCATCCATCATCAAGGTATGTCGGTTTGTTGTTTTTCTGATATAGTTTGTTGATGATTTTTTCCCCTCATTAGCAATGTGTGAATTAAAAACATTTGGGTATTTGATGCAGGTAAGAAGGGGCGCAGACAGACCAGAAATATGTGGCTAGCCGTCTCAAGTGATAAGGGCAAGAAACCCAATGGTTTCATTTCCGGCGGCTCTTTATTTTTTTCCGATTCATGAATCTGTAAGGTTTTTGTACCGTTTTCTGATTTCGCTTATTTGTTTTTTTGTCTATTTTTTATCCTTAATTGATCTGTATAGTTATTATGCTAAGATTTTGTTTCATTTTTTTTGGCTATTAACAAATATTTTAAGATCCTTTGTTACTACACGTAATATTAACAATTATTTGTGTTGTTTATATTTTTTAGGATTTGTTACTTTATTTGGCAATTTAAGTATTAGTTTAAGTATTAGTATTAGAATTTCAGAATTTTAAAATCTTGAACCAAACGGCCCCTTAGTTTCAAAGAAAAAACTATACAAATTTTACTAAAAAGTAAATATGTATAATTATTGATAATTGTCGCAGTAGAGAATCAGTTTAGTCAGATCATATTCTGTTCAACTTTTTATATAGAAAACATAATCATTACTATTTGATTACAATAATAAAGACGGTGTGTCTCTTTTGCGCAACTTATTTTAATTGTGTTTGTAGACTTATCGATTTTAACTTATATCTTATTTAAGTTTAGAGAACAAGTTGTTAAACTAATACGCTAAAAAGTTATACTGTAAATTTTATTACAGTACTTAATAAGTCACGACTATAAAGAATAACCCGAACTGTATCATACTGAGAGTAAGGATGTTGATTGTTTGGGTTTGACCTACGAAAAATCAAAAATTAAACTGAATTGAATCCAAATTAAAACCGGACCAAAATAGAATTCGGATTGTGGGTCATAACCGAACCAAACAAAAACTTTGGTTTTCGGTTGGATATGGGTTTGACAACCAAACAAAAAACCGAAGTTATACAAAAATATATTTTTTTATATATTTGTATATATAAATAAGTATTAAAATTTAATCTAATATATAAAATACAATTTTTATACTTAAAATAATTTTTTTTGCTAAATATTAAAATGATTATGTATTTTTTTAAAAAATTCGAATAATTTGAGTTATTCGGGTCAAACCGAGAACCAAACCGAATTCTTCGGTTTTTAGTTCGGTTGAAATCTAAAACCCCTATCCGATATTCATTCACCCTTAATATCACATTTAGTTGTTGTTCGTGTGGTTTGAGGCAATGTTTTCAGACCCGGGTTGACTTGGTCGGGTCAACCGGTTTAATCGGTTCCGGCCAAAAAAGGGGTCATATTGAGTCGGGTCTTCTATTTTCGAAACTCGGTTAGACCCGGCGGGTTTGGGGTGACCCGGGTGAAGCCGGTTTTTGAGACCCGGCCGGGTTTCGATTTTTTTGTTTTTTTTTTAAAAAAAATGTAAATTTTACGTATTTTCGACGGAATTTTATTTTTACGTATTATATTAGTTTGTAAAAAATTTATATTTTCAATATACGAAGGAAGTTTTTATGGTTTTTAACTTTTTATATATAATTTATATTATTATTAAAAATATAAATTTTTTTTTGAAAACTGGGTTAACCCGGGTTGACCCGAGCCCGATGACTCGACCGGTCGATTTAAGACCCGGGTTTTAAAACATTGGTTTGAGGTGCATAATAAGTAAAAGAAATTAACTCTTAACAATCTTTTGGTTCGTTTTAGTTAGTTCAGTAAAATCGGTTTGAATTTCATATATTCCAACATTATCATACAGTAATCTTCAAAACACAACTCATCATATTTCTCAAAATCCCATCTCAAACAACCAACTAATTTGACCCCTTACCCAAAACACTCTTCGTCTACTTGAAATAGATGTTGCTGAATTTTTAGTTAAACCTACTGGTAGTAATTTTGTTTTGTATAGATACAATCTTGACAAAGTAAGTCAAAGTTGCGATTGCTGCAAAGAACAAATATGGATATCTTAATGTTCATAAATTTCATAAAAGACGGATTTAAACAACTTTTCATTATTTTCTCCAATGACAACACCAAATGACCCTACTGTGTTTTAACACCAGTATTTGTGTAATTTTTTTTCATTTAACAAACAATTGAATACCTGCATAACACAATGTAGGTGATCAAATACTGTGATCTTTAAGTCTACTTTAGAAAAAAGACTTAATTAAGAAAACAACGGGTCAAAATATATACAACAACTTGTTCCTATAAAACTGATGATAGCATATCATTGTTTCAGTTAGTCTAAATATACAATTCACATCTCAACTGAAAAGTGAACCAAAAATGAACACAAAATCAGAAATATAAAACAGGTAAAGGAGTGTTTGGGATTACTTATTAAGAGTGCATATCTGCTTCAAATTAGATTGGAAGTGGCTATTTCATAGTAAAATGCATGTGTTTCTACGTCCCTTCACGCATTAAGCAACATATTTGATTATCCAGAACCTTAAGATAAAATAATCGTAACTAAGCAGAGGGAGCAAAAAGCGATTTACCTTCGTGTGCTGGCCATCCGTATGTGCTACAGATCATAAATGAGAATCTTCTTTTCCATCAGATACCTCTTCTATTTTGTTACTGCAGTTCCAATCTCGTCAGTTGAAATCCAAAAAGGTGGCGCTTGTGATTGCTTATTGTAACACCCCCACAATTGGTATGCGCAACGGAACTACAACAATGGGTGCTACACAGTATTCATTGCACACAAGATATATCAAACGACGCTAAAAAGACGTCAACTTAAAACTTGAAATTAAAATTGTTAGATGATACATGTCCACGGTTTTTCCAACCCCAAATAGTACACAGAGTTTAGCGTTTTTGGTCCCCATGAATCTCAACCCAAAAACTTCAGTTTTACAACAACATAACATTAAACTTAAAATGTTTAAGTAGAAAAAGGAGGGAAAAACAAGCGGACTCCAAGCCGTACACACCACATCCATCCCATGCATGCTCCATCCTACACCTCAGCGGTTACCTGAAACACATGCCAAAAATTTGGTCAACGAAAACGTTGAGTGGAATTCATAGGTTTTTCAATCCATTTGAACGTATATATAATAAAAACCATTCGTGATCATTTATAGTCTTGTCGATCAAACAAACTATAATCAGGATACTGACAATTGTGTTTAAGCTCATGACACTAATCCGTTAACTCAATCACCCGCGTAATAAATACCGGCGTGATTCAGATGAAACCAGTGCCCCTTCTAAAAGCATCAGTTGCAATTATACCTTATTTCTCATACAAAATAATCTACCGCAGAACTTACTATAAGTACAGCTTCTCGGCTAGCATTGGGTCGTTAACCCCGTAGTACTACAAATTGCATAAGCGGCTATTTCCCCCTACTCGAGGGCAGGACAATAGTTAATAGTTCATGATTTTAGGGACTTTTGCAACTTTGGTACTCAACACAATTTCTAAGGCAACTTTCAGGTCTAACAATCATTCATGATATACGTTCCTTTTAAAAACTAGCATGCATTTCCCTCGCGGGTAAACCAATTTGAAATAAGTATAAGCGAGGCTATAAATTCACACCTTATATCTTAAGTAGTCGGTAGTTCGAGGGATGATCACTGACGACGAAACGGATGCCCGGTTAAATCAACACCTATCACAAATAACGCGTAATGAGTATTCTCATTTTAAATACTTACGGTACTGTATAAAATACATATATACTAGTCACTTAGGACAAGTATAACTCACGCCAAAAACAAAAACAACAAGTATCACTCATTTTATACCATTCGTTCTCATTACTTATGTTGTCCATTTTTACTCATTCTCGCTGGTACTCGACTAAAGTACGGGCTGTTTTACCTTATTTAACCACACTTATAAAATTTGACAAAATTTCCAAAAATCCTATAAGACCTGTAGATAACATGTTTTTAAGCCCAATAAAAGTTTTTACTTTTACGACCCGTTACGCAACTCTTTTCCACGACTACATTTTACGGGCTGAAATTGCGCTTCGACCAATTTTGACCTCTTTGACCTATATGAAATGCACATTTGACTTCGTTGACTCTTAAGTCAACATATAGACTCATTTTTACAGGTTAGGGACCAAATTTTGACCCTTGACCATTTACCAATTTATACTTGTGACCCTCGGGATTTGACTAAAACTTTACACAAATTCGGATTGTGAAAGTCCTCGTCTCCCGGTACTCGATCTTAAAAATGTCATAACTTTTAGCTCGTTTTGAGTCACGGGCTCTACCTTATACCAAATTAAATCTAGGAAGACCCTCTATAACTATATTTAGTTTTCAAGTCCTGGAAGAAAAATCATTTTTATGAAATGGACCTAAAGTTTCTGCCTAAAAATGACCATACCAAAAACGCACTTAGGCTCGATTCCAAGCCTTCTAACCACCACTAAACATCATCCTAAGCCTTCCCAAACATATCCTAACATCAAATTTCAGTCCTACCCCTATTGATCAACCAATCTCAAAATCAAAAATTTAAAGAAATGAACATGCAACTAGTTAAACCTATGTAAAACATCCTAAAACAATGAACCAAACATAAGAACAACACTCAAAATCAACAACCACCATGGCTCCCCAAACACCCCCATTGCCGTGGGGTTTGGGTGACCCAATCACCACAACCAAATTAATTTTGGTGGGTTTTCTTTGTGTTCTTGCATCCATAACACATAAAATCAACATGCATTAGCTCATTTAGCCACAAAAACGAATTTGGATCATCTTGAAAAATCTTGGAAAATTTTTGTTAATGCATGTGGGATTTGAGCACATGAACATGTAGGGAATGACCAAACTAGATGTGGTCTAACCTTAGTTTTTAGGAAAATCAAGTGGAAAAAGATTTTTGGTGGATTTCTTGGTGGTGTGGGGGTGTCCGTCGGCTTTAGAGAGAAAGGAGGGAGAGAGAGTTTGATTTTTGGTGAATATTTTGTATGTGTTTGTGTTTATGTCAATTTTGGCCTTTTTGGTGGGTTGGGAGGGGCCTTTTTGCAATTTTTAACTTCTTTTGGCCTCAAATGAAAAACGTCCTCAAAACTTTGCGGGTTCGACTCATTTGTCAATTTTGAAAATTTTACGGGAGTCGGAAATCTTCCCGAACGCTCTAAAATATTTTTGGGATACTTTAAATGTACTCGGAAGGCTATAAAACTCACCCGACTCAACTTAACACGAACCGTAAATAAAATTCTCGAAAAATTACATTATCGATAAATCGTCAAAAATTATATAAAATTGGGCATCCCTCGGGATCGTAATCGTCATCGTCCTTCTTGAAACGTCAATCGTAAAAATTATAACCTCGAACATCGGCTCTAACCAAAATACTTATAAATATAGAAATTATAATTTATTAAAAAATTTCAAAAATTAGCGTAATTCAGGGTATCGTTAATGACCTCGATTCTAGGGTGTCACATCCACCCCTCCTTAAAGAGAGCGACGTCCCGGCGCTCGCCTCTTCTTGTACTCACATTTCGTCTCACTGGAACAGATGAGGATACCTTTCCTTGAAAAAGTCCTCACGTTCCCAGGTGTATTCCGGTCCACGCTTAGAATTCCATCGGACTTTCACAATAGGAATCCTACTACGCTTCAACCTCTTGACCTCCCGGTCCATAATTTCCACAGGTTCTTCCACAAAGTGCATTTTGTCGTATAGTCGAATCTCGTCCAAAGGAATCACCAATTCCTTGTCCGCCAAACTCTTCTTCAGGTTCGATACGTGAAACGTGTCATGAATAGCACTAAGCTCGGTCGGCAATTCTAACTTGTACGCTACCGGTCCAATTCGTTCAACGATCTTAAACGGTCCAATATACCTCGGACTCAACTTTCCTTTCTTCCCAAAACGAATTACACCCTTCCACGGCGATACCTTGAGCATAACCATATCTCCAACTTCAAACTCCAACGGTTTCCTTCGGTTATCGGCATAACTCTTCTGTCGGCTTCTCGCAGCAAGTAGTCGGTTCTTGATCTGCACGATCTTCTCTGTCGTTTCTAAAACCATTTCGAGTCCAGTCAATTGACTTTCCCCTACTTCACTCCAACACACAGGCGATCTACACTTCCTTCCATACAATGCTTCGAACGGTGCCGCTTTGATACTCGCATGATAACTATTATTGTACGAAAGTTCCACCAGAGGCAAGTGGCGTTCCCAAATTCCTCCAAAATCAATCACGCATGCTCGGAGCATGTCCTCCATCGTTTGAATAGTTCGTTCGCTCTGGCCGTCAGTTTCCGGGTGATAAGCCGTGCTTAAACTCAGTTCAGTGCCCATCGCACGTTGAAGCGATTTCCAAAATTCCGACGTAAATCTACTGTCGCGATCCGAAATGATCGATAACGGCACTCCATGTCTACAGACGATCTCCTTCACGTACACGCTGGCGAGTCTTTCCATGCTATCCGTCTTCTTCATAGGTAAGAAATGAGCAGATTTCGTCAACCTATCCACAATTACCCATATCATATCGCTTCCACTAGGAGTCCTAGGTAAACCCGTCACGAAATCCATTGCGATTTTCTCCCATTTCCATTCTGGGATTTCCGGTTGTACCAACAATCCAGATGGTTTCTTATGTTCTGCCTGAACCTTAGCGCAAGTCAAACACTTACTAACGTAACGAGCAATATCTGCCTTCATATTCGGCCACCAGTAAACTTTCTTCAGGTCGTGGTACATCTTATCCGATCCAGGATGTATCGAATACTTCGACTTATGCGACTCATTCATAACCAATTCTCGAACTCC
Organism: Glebionis coronaria; assembly: GCA_025667525.1. Classification (NCBI taxonomy): domain Eukaryota; kingdom Viridiplantae; phylum Streptophyta; class Magnoliopsida; order Asterales; family Asteraceae; genus Glebionis; species Glebionis coronaria. The sequence continues at coordinate 450,846 of JANFOE010001114.1, read as the reverse complement.
AGGCTTTCCTTCCTCAGATGAACACAATGGTAACCAAATCCGATTCTCAAAATATCTTAGTCCGTCTGACCTAATCACGAAAAGAGGTTTCAACATTCGTCCCAAGTTCTCGGCTTCAACATTCCCTTTCATTAGTCCTCTCTCCTGAGCCTTCAGTATGGTTTCGGTCAAGTCAACGCTCTCACTCATCACTAACGCTCTAACCCTCAAAGGTTTCTCCCGTTCTTTCCTACTCAGTGCATCCGCTACAACATTCGCCTTGCCAGGGTGGTAGCGAATTTCGCAGTCATAATCACTCAATAGTTCAACCCATCGTCTTTGTCGCATATTCAACTCCTTTTGATCTAAAATGTGCTGCAAACTCTTGTGATCAGTGAATACAACACACTTTGTCCCATACAGATAGTGTCTCCACAACTTCAACGCAAAAACTACCGCTCCTAATTCCAAATCGTGCGTCGTGTAGTTCTCCTCGTTCTTCCTTAATTGCCTCGACGCGTAAGCTATCACCTTCTCACGTTGCATTAATACCGCTCCATAACCCTTACGAGACGCATCACAATACACTACGAAGTCTTCGGTTCCTTCAGGCAATGATAAAATCGGTGCGGAACATAACTTATCCTTGAGCGTTTCGAAAGCAAGCTCTTCCTCAATTCCTCATTCGTACACCCTATTCTTTTCGGTAAGCCGCGTCAATGGTTTCGCAATCAACGAAAATCCTTCGATAAACCTTCTATAATACCCAGCTAAACCCAAAAATTGTCGAACTTCAGTCGGCGTCGTCGGTGCTGACCATTCCCTGATCGCTTCGATCTTAGCAGGATCTACACGAACTCCCTCACTATCAATCACATGACCTAGAAACTGCACTGATTCCAACCAAAACTCACACTTAGAGAATTTTGCATACAGCTTCTCCTTCCTTAACAACTCCAAAATCTTTCTTAGGTGCTTCTCGTGCTCCTCCCTACTCTTAGAGTAAATAAGTATATCATCGATGAAAACAATAACAAACTTATCTAGATACGGCTTGCACACGCGATTCATAAGGTCCATGAATACAGCAGGCGCGTTCGTCAACCCAAACGGCATCACTCAAAATTCAAAGTGTCCATACCGCGTACGAAAGGCAGTTACAGGAATATCCTCCTCTCTTACACGCACTTGATGATACCCTGATCTTAAATCGATCTTTGAGTATACACTGGAACCTTGCAATTGATCGAACAAATCATCAATCCTCGGCAATGGGTACCGATTCTTAAGCGTCAGCTTATTGAGTTCCCTAAGTCGATACACATCCTAAACGAACCATCCTTCTTCTTTACGAACAACACTGGCGCTCCCCAAGGTGATGAGCTCGGCCTAATAAATCCTTTGTCCATCATTTCCTTCAATTGATCCGCTAACTCCTTTAACTCAGATGGTGCTAAGCGATAAGGTGCACGTGCAACCGGCGCAGCTCCTGGCACTAAATCAATTCGAAACTCGACCTCACGGGTAGGCGGTAAACCTGGCAACTCGTCTGGAAAAACGTCCGGATACTCGCAAATAACTGGTACCTCTTCGATCCTCGCCTCTACATCACCATCGCTCGAAACTTGTGCCAAAAACACATCGCATCCGCTCTCTACGTACTTCATCATTTTCAAACACGAAATCACCTTCAAACGAGAAGTGCATTCGTCTCCCTTTACCGTCAAAACCCTATTCCTCAATGGAATCTGAACCAATCTCTCACCACAGACGATCGTAGCACTGTGCGCCATTAGCCAATCCATTCCCACAATCACGTCAAACGATCCTAGCTCTATAGGCATCAAGTCGATTTTAAAAGCGTAATTTCCTAACTTCAAGGTACACCCCTTCAGTATAGAATTCGTACTAACAATTTTTCCATCGGCTAATTCAACATTATAACTAGTCGTTAACAACACCGGTTCTCTATCAATATGACGACTAAATCTAACGTCTACAAAACTCTTGTCGGAGCCAGAATCAAATAAAATACTAGCATAACAAGCGTCTAGCAAAAACGTACCGGTAACCACATTGGGACCCTGTGGTTTATCAGCAGTTCCCACTTGATACACAGCAGCCGCATTATTACCTCCCCGCCTGTTTCCTGCCTTCGGGCAATTCGCTTGCACATGACCCCTTTCTCCACAACTATAACATCCTCTCATCCTGATAGCATTAGCCCCAGTGGCTACTCCTCCCGTTCGACAACCAGAAGTCCTATGACCTGCCTTTCCACACTTGCCGCATGCCGGCGGGCAATTTCTAACATGATACAAATTGCACTTACCACAATGGGGATTCACTTTCACACCTCTAGGGTTCGTCACTGCCCTCATCCCTTCGTTCCTTCTCTGATTAAACTTCTGATTTCGGTTCGGCCCATGGTTGTTTCGATTTCCACCTCGGTTCTGGCCTTGGGATTGATTACTTTGTGCTGCTTCCCATTTCCTTTTGTTGCCTTCAGCAATGTAGTTCTGCTTGTCCTGAAGCTTAACGTCCATCAAAGCGTGAGCCATTTGAACCGCTTCATCAAACGTTCCAGGTTTTGACGAAGTTGTTTCACCTTTGATATTGCTAGATAAACCCTTAATATACTGCTTCATTTTCTTGGCATCATTGGCAAATATGTCCGGACACAAAAGACTTAACTCATTGAATCTCCTGGTGTAAGCAGCTATATCGTTGTTCTTCAAGGTCAAATGCCTCAATTCGTCCTCCAATTGCCCCAATTCCTCTTCTGGGCAAAACTTCTTAGTCAACAAAGCTTTGGTCGCATTCCACGTCCTTGCATTCGCTACAGCCAATCCAACCGTAGCTACCTGGGTATTCCACCAACTTAACGCATCATCAAGAAACGTAGCAGCTGCAAACTTCACTTTATCTGCTTCTGCACAACCACTGATTTCAAACGTACTTTCAACCTTTTCCAACCATCGTCTAAGTTCTAAAGCTCCACCCGTTCCACGGAACTGCGTGGGACCGCACTTCATAAAACTAGAATAGGTACACACCCTCGGGGCTTGCTGTCTCCCCGCGTTCCTTCCTGGATCCTGATTTCTCCCAGCTCGGTCCGCTTCCAACGCATTTGCTATAGCTTCCTGAATCATGGTGTTAACACGATCGGCAGTCAACTTTGGAGGCATGGTGTTATCGAATATCTCTTTCTGCAAGACAAAGAAAATAGAAAAACAATGTAAGTATTCATATCAAGTTTCCCAGACATAAAATACATACAACGACACATCACTACGGAGTTACTAATATTCATCAATTCACACCACAAAAGATCAAATTTAAGACATATCACAGATCATGAAAGGTAACATAGATTGTATTGATAGTTAACCAAAATCGTGACAAGTATTGCCACTACAATCGTTCACCCTAAAACATCAAGTACTTGAGTTTCTCGTCATAATACCATCATACAAAGGTCCAAAATAGTTCTATTACAATGATCAAAGAAAATACAAAACAAGTAACTAGGCATGTGGTGATCCACACGGCCTCTTGGATGGCGGCTCGTCGTCGTCTTCCTCGGTTTCCTCATCACTAACGTCCTCATCCACATCATCCACTTTTCTCTTTCCTTTTTCATCTGGCCCACATTCCATTTCCTTTTTCGTCCCTGATGTGGATCCATACTCAATCGCTACCTGATTTCCCACCGAAATACAAGCACCTCCAGTAGGCGGCTGAATCATGAAGTCGTTCGCCTCCATCTCCAAATCGTCCACGAATCTCCAATCCGGGGGCAATGAATCCCTCACACGATGCTCCCAACTCTGCATCCTCGACAACCTCACCTGATCCTCCCTAACACGGTCAAGACTAGCACTTAAATTCGCAACCATTGATCTTAAACTGTTGATGTCACTTTTGTTCACATTCCCGTCATACTCAATTCTTGCCGTCCTTTCCAACAGTCTTTGATGTTCCCTCTCAGTCTTATCAAACTTCTTAATTACCCTAGTCTCGACTACAAACCGCTCATACATCAACCTTTCCATCCTCCCCAAACGACCTGCGGGATCCCAGTAGTGTCTCGGTCTCGGAAAGTAGACCCTTGTAATATTCTCATGAATCGATGGCGACTTGGATGATTTACTGGACTCTCCACTGCTCCCATCACTTACTCTAACCAATCCTGGCACGGTTCTCAAATAATCCTTACAATTGTCCATCGGGCGATTAAAGGGTTGCTGCTCATAACGACCGGTCGGTGGTACCTCATAACCCTTCGGCGAATTCGGGGATTGAAACAAATCGGGTTCGGTCTGGCCTACGGCATCCTCGGGAATGCCATCATCCATTAGCTCCTCGGGCTCTTCTTCGGAATCCTCACTCTCGTCACTACTCAAGCTGAAATTATCCACCTCACTTTCGTCATTGTCGTTTTCCGGCCCTATTTCGTCTTCTGGAGCGATCCATCCATTATTATTGTCCGGCGGGTTCGGAGGAAACGGTCCCCCTTCGTGACCTACGACGTAATCGTTTCCGTTATCGTTAGGCGGTACCTCGGCCATTCCTGCAATAACAGCGAATTTCGGAGGGTACATAAGTAATTATACAATAATTATAAATATATGCATGCAAATGCAATGCAAAGGTGGTACATATGCCCAAAATGTAATAATATGATGCTCATGCATGATTAATATGAAAATTACGATGTCGGATATTTCACGTAAAATTTAACGTCTACATATAGTAATTCCATACTTATGTAATAATTACCCACATATATACTTTACTCAAAAGTATACGTCAAATGCCATAAATACAACAATAAATCTTACCGGAGCCATGCAGGATAGTTGTGTGTGCTTGGACCCTTTCTTACGACACCAAAAGTTATAGTTTAGGATTTTCAAAAAAACGACCTAGTTCTCTATAACTCGTGGCTCTGATTACCAATCTGTAACACCCCCACAATTGGTATGCGCAGCGGAACTACAACAATGGGTGCTACACAGTATTCATTGCACACAAGATATATCAAACGACGCTAAAAAGACGTCAACTTAAAACTTGAAATTAAAATTGTTAGATGATACATGTCCACGGTTTTTCCAACCCCAAATAGTACACAGAGTTTAGCGTTTTCGGTCCCCATGAATCTCAACCCAAAAACTTCAGTTTTACAACAACATAACATTAAACTTAAAATGTTTAAGTAGAAAAAGGAGGGAAAAACAAGCGGACTCCAAGCCGTACACACCACATCCATCCCATGCATGCTCCATCCTACACCTCAGCGGTTACCTGAAACACATGCCAAAAATTTGGTCAACGAAAACGTTGAGTGGAATTCATAGGTTTTTCAATCCATTTGAACGTATATATAATAAAAACCATTCGTGATCATTTATAGTCTTGTCGATCAAACAAACTATAATCAGGATACTGACAATTGTGTTTAAGCTCATGACACTAATCCGTTAACTCAATCACCCGCGTAATAAATACCGGCGTGATTCAGATGAAACCAGTGCCCCTTCTAAAGGCATCAGTTGCAATTATACCTTATTTCTCATACAAAATAATCTACCGCAGAACTTACTATAAGTACAGCTTCTCGGCTAGCATTGGGTCGTTAACCCCATAGTACTACAAATTGCATAAGCGGCTATTTCCCCCTACTCGAGGGCAGGACAATAGTTAATAGTTCATGATTTTAGGGACTTTTGCAACTTTGGTACTCAACACAATTTCTAAGGCAACTTTCGGGTCTAACAATCATTCATGATATACGTTCCTTTTAAAAACTAGCATGCATTTCCCTCGCGGGTAAAACAATTTGAAATAAGTATAAGCGAGGCTATAAATTCACACCTTATATCTTAAGTAGTCGGTAGTTCGAGGGATGATCACTGACGACGAAACGGATGCCCGGTTAAATCAACACCTATCACAAATAACGCGTAATGAGTATTCTCATTTTAAATACTTACGGTACTGTATAAAATACATATATACTAGTCACTTAGGACAAGTATAACTCACGCCAAAAACAAAAACAACAAGTATCACTCATTTTATACCATTCGTTCTCATTACTTATGTTGTCCATTTTTACTCATTCTCGCCGGTACTCGACTAAAGTACGGGCTGTTTTACCTTATTTAACCACACTTATAAAATTTGACAAAATTTCCAAAAATCCTATAAGACCTGTAGATAACATGTTTTTAAGCCCAATAAAAGTTTTTACTTTTACGACCCGTTACGCAACTCTTTTCCACGACTACATTTTACGGGCTGAAATTGCGCTTCGACCAATTTTGACCTCTTTGACCTATATGAAATGCACATTTGACTTCGTTGACTCTTAAGTCAACATATAGACTCATTTTTACAGGTTAGGGACCAAATTTTGACCCTTGACCATTTACCAATTTATACTTGTGACCCTCGGGATTTGACTAAAACTTTACACAAATTCGGATTGTGAAAGTCCTCGTCTCCCGGTACTCGATCTTAAAAATGTCATAACTTTTAGCTCGTTTTGAGTCACGGGCTCTACCTTATACCAAATTAAAGCTAGGAAGACCCTCTATAACTACATTTAGTTTTCAAGTCCTGGAAGGAAAATCATTTTTATGAAATGGACCTAAAGTTTCTGCCTAAAAATGACCATACCAAAAACGCACTTAGGCTCGATTCCAAGCCTTCTAACCACCACTAAACATCATCCTAAGCCTTCCCAAACATATCCTAACATCAAATTTCAGTCCTACCCCTATTGATCAACCAATCTCAAAATCAAAAATTTAAAGAAATGAACATGCAACTAGTTAAACCTATGTAAAACATCCTAAAACAATGAACCAAACATAAGAACAACACTCAAAATCAACAACCACCATGGCTCCCCAAACACCCCCATTGCCGTGGGGTTTGGGTGACCCAATCACCACAACCAAATTAATTTTGGTGGGTTTTCTTGGTGTTCTTGCATCCATAACACATAAAATCAACATGCATTAGCTCATTTAGCCACAAAAACGAATTTGGATCATCTTGAAAAATCTTGGAAAATTTTTGTTAATGCATGTGGGATTTGAGCACATGAACATGTAGGGAATGACCAAACTAGATGTGGTCTAACCTTAGTTTTTAGGAAAATCAAGTGGAAAAAGATTTTTGGTGGATTTCTTGGTGGTGTGGGGGTGTCCGTCGGCTTTAGAGAGAAAGGAGGGAGAGAGAGTTTGATTTTTGGTGAATATTTTGTATGTGTTTGTGTTTATGTCAATTTTGGCCTTTTTGGTGGGTTGGGAGGGGCCTTTTTGCAATTTTTAACTTCTTTTGGCCTCAAATGAAAAACGTCCTCAAAACTTTGCGGGTTCGACTCATTTGTCAATTTTGAAAATTTTACGGGAGTCGGAAATCTTCCCGAACGCTCTAAAATATTTTTGGGATACTTTAAATGTACTCGGAAGGCTATAAAACTCACCCGACTCAACTTAACACGAACCGTAAATAAAATTCTCGAAAAATTACATTATCGATAAATCGTCAAAAATTATATAAAATTGGGCATCCCTCGGGATCGTAATCGTCATCGTCCTTCTTGAAACGTCAATCGTAAAAATTATAACCTCGAACATCGGCTCTAACCAAAATACTTATAAATATAGAAATTATAATTTATTAAAAAATTTCAAAAATTAGCGTAATTCAGGGTATCGTTAATGACCTCGATTCTAGGGTGTCACACTTATATATAATGCTTACGCGCTTATTCATAATGTTTATCCTTAAATGTTTAAAGTAGATTTCCTATCAGCAAAGACCATAATTGTTTGGCATGGCAGCGATATCTAAAGATTTGGCGACCAAGTTAGCTTTAAGGTTTCTGTTTGGGTTCTTATCATTTCCAGCAAACAGTCAAAATCAAACAAATTCACACATCTATATACAGTCTATACTGTTCTAAAAAAACCAGTTTCTTTTTTCATTATATGGTATATAAAGGATGGCAAAGAAAACAAGCTGAAGAAGGACTAATCTCATATATGGCAAAGCTACCAACTGCACACTAACAGTCACATGATAAGCTTCAATGGACCTTATATTTCACTAACAAACTCAGGATTTGAAACTTCTGACAAACTGTAGATGAACCAATTGAGAGGCGACCTAGTAGTTAGTTGCTGAAAGCAAAAAGTATAACAATGTCAATACTGGTTATAACAATAATTTCTTAGAAATTCTTATCAAGCCCATAGTCAATAACAAATGAAGTTAGTTCATTAAGCAAACGCGAACATGAAGTCTAGCAATAGTAGTTGAAACTAAGGCTGTTGTAATTGACTCTAATATGTTGTATCCTACTGGAATGTGCAGGAAACATCTCTGTTGAATTAAATTGATAATGTGGTGATACTTGATGGTGTTTTACTGATGCTGATGGGAAGTGGTTTTGAATAGATGACAAACAACCTTGGCACATGATCCATCAGCAATTACACAAAGAAAAAGTTTAAATGTTGACAAAGATTTTTTTGTTGGTGTTGGATTTGAAGACAACCGCCCTGGTTAAGGTTAAATAAGCATCCTTTATATATTTCAAGCTTCACTTGCTAATTTTTTTTATCTTACTTTGGTTTCTGATTGTGTTTTTTAGGCACATATGTTGGAGAAACTTTAGTTAAGGCACCAATTGCTACCATCTGACATGGATGTTTGAAGAAAGAAGCTAAAGTAGATGATTGATGATGTTACTGATGGAGACGATGGTCACTCAGCTAATGACACAAATGGACTGGTAAGATGAGTTTTTCCGTGATACTATTTTATTAAATATCTGTAAAAAACTCACAAGCACCATAAGAAAATATATATTTTTCTCCAACCAAAGGACAGTTATTATTGGGCAAGAAGTTGGAAAGCGAGAACGCTTAATAAGTTTGTAGTTTATACATGTAAAAATAACCTTATATATGGATCTCCAAATATGATGTTATGAAGGTTTTGGTTACTTTTAAGCTTGAATTTGGTTGCAGAAGAAGCTCTTTATTATTTTTTTTGCATTTTAACATGTATCTGTTTTTGATGCAGGGTGCTTTAAAACATCTGAATGTGGGTAGTGTGAAGAAGTTTGAATACTGGTGACATTGCGAAGAGTATATTGCAACACATACACAGGAATGTTTTAGCAAATTATTTTTTTGGTAAATATTATAGTTTGTTTTTTTATTTCCAATGTAATAAGTGACTTGGACTGTAAAACTCAGGTTGCAGCAGAGGAGGGTGTTGGACATGATGGAGGTGTAATGAAGGCATCTTGATAGAAGAAAGATTGTAAGTTAATTTTCATGTTATGACTACAGTCTTGATTTGCAATTATAGTGTTTATGTATTCAGATTATTGTTGGTTGAAATTATTAAGCATATAAAGTGAAAGTTAAAGTAATTCATCTGATCCACAGGTCAATGTTGCATCTTAATTAAATTTGAATCTGATCTATATGAGGTGTTGTTGAATCAGCAATGCAATCTGAAAATGTAAGTCCTCCTTTTACTTTTTGATTAGGTTTTTTTGTTTTTTTTGTTTGCTTATACTAATTGGTTAGTTGTCTTTTTAATTGGTTTGTTATCTTTAGTTTGTGTGTTTACTACTTAGTTTATTTTGCTACTTGTTAGTGATAAAAAACAAATACTCCATAATGTTTAAAAAATAAGCAGGTTAGCATTCTGATTTGCTGTAATTAGTGGTTGCTTGTCTATCTGATTCAACTCGTAATTATCATCAATGAGTAGGACCAGTGTAGCAACAATCCTATTAAACATATGAAAGCTGCACAAATATTGATGGTGTTTGGCGTTGCATGCTGAAGTGCTTATGTGAGACTAAATAGGAAAGCTGCAACATAATATATTTTTAACTTAAAACTTTATGGAGTGGAAGTTTAAACTTAGGTATGATATAGTATTATATGTATCATATTAATATGTTTTTAGGTTTTGTTAAAATTGGAGTTTATACCCTAATGGCATTGTTATACTGTATAAGTTGGCGTGAATGTGTTTATCTATTTTAAAAGTTATAAATCCAAGCCAAAAATAGAGAACATATATGCTATCTCGATGGCACTCTGAAAACATATATAGAAAAATAACTTGCAGGCTCAAAAGACAAGTCAATTACTAAACATGTGTCACAGAATGTTGATATAAAATTCACCGTCAAGTAAATAACATACAAATAAGGTAATGATGCCATAAAGAAACTAAGTGATACAAATTAAGAAACTAAGTTAGGATGGATGTAACAAAAAGTTGATTTGAAAACTTACCAAGTTTGCAACATCAGTTGATTATGAGAGCCATAGAAAAGCAAAAGATAGAAAAAGTTACTACTTGTTAAGTGGTTAGAGGAATTAAAAGTTTCATCAATATATAGTATATAAGTGAGTTAGTACCAGTTCTATCATGTTAGGCTTCATATGAATGTTAATCCCGATTAGATTGTACATCCTAGCATTTTGTCCTCTCTCAGGTTCCAACTTTAAGTGACAAACTATTTTTTAAATGGTCATATGGGGTAGCAGAAGGTGCATCTAAGAGAACTGTTGATGCTACCAGTTGTAGGTCTTCTGAGACACCTTCTTATTAAAGCTCCTTTGAAGATGAAACATCAAATAGAATGAAATAATTTAGCTAAAAGATTAATAGGCAAGATGTGTTGGAAGTCACTTGAGTGAAGTACCATGTGAGTAGATGTGAAATACCATAGTGGTACAACATTATGGATGTGCAGTTTGGTTATCTTTGGAAGGATCATGGGAGAATGTGATAATACAATAAGACAGGGACTGATCTTTTCATATGGGCTCACACAAACCTGATATGAAACAGTCAATATCATCCTTGTTTAATAATATACATAATCAAACAACATATAAACCATTATTTCATCAAAATGAATTATAAATCTGCGACCTTCTCACGGGACATATACTTAAACACAGTAAACCCATCATATTTTTGTTCATGGATTTAAGTTAATTGCAGTAAACCAACACATGTAAATAATTGGAGATTATGTTTGGTTATTAAATAATTTTGATTTTTGGCTTTAGAAGACATTTGTGAAGTTTTGTTTTTTTTGGTATTGTTGCTTGTCTTTCCTTTGATTTTTGTGTGTTTGTGTTTATTTTGTGGTTGTGAGTGTTTAAATTTGTTATTGTTGTTGTTATTAATATAAGTTCATTGCTTATATTAAGTTTATTATATTAATCTATAATATTTAAATATTAAATATTATATAAGGTTGTTATATAGTATTATATTTAGCTTTTTATATAATACTATAATAAAATATTATATTATTAATGTAATTTTTATCTTAATATAAGTCGATTGCTTATATTAAAGTTATTATATAAAGGGGCAAAAAATTCAAATAGTTAATAAGTTTGAGTAGTGAAAAGGCTGTGACTTGAACTTGTTACCTTCTCACGGCACATATACTTAAACACAGTAACCCTATCATATTTTTGTTCATGGATGTAAGTTAATAGCATTAAACCAACACATGTATTATATGTGTTGTTAAATTCATATTAAAGAATACGTAAACTAAAATGAAAGTTAAAAAGATATGCGTTGTTGTTTTATTAAAATAACAAATTAGTTTCTAAAGAAACAAATTATTAATCTGATGGAATGAAACATTTGTCTAAATACGAAATAGCACTTCTCTATACACAACGTTTGTCGTTGTGTTTGTATGGTTCCCTTCTTCGTCTAAACAGAGAACCTTCAACCCTTTTTTGCTCTTAACCCTTGACAATGCGACATATAACTGACCATGTGAGAAAACTGGTTTGGGTAAAAACAAACCAACATGTGATAATGTTTGTCCTTGGCTTTTGTTGATCTTCATTCCAAAACAAATTTGTATTGGAAACTGTCTTCTATTCAATTTGAACGGCATCTTTGAGTCGGTTGGGGTAATAATCATGCGTGGAATTGCACAAATTTTTCCTACATTTCCGCTGGATATGATTTTTGCTTCAATTACGTTCTTTCCCAATCTTAACACTTGAAGCCTGGTTCCATTGCATAGGCCTGCCTTTTGATCAAGGTTTCGCATCAACATAACCGGAGCTCCAATTTTCAACTTTATTGCATGCTTTGGTAGGCCAGACATCCTTATTCCGTTAAGGAAGTCTATTGTGTATATTGAATCATCAAAGTTCGTATCTTCATCGATTAACGAAACTGAGTCTGATGATTCGTATATTGTTTCTTCACCTGGAAGTAAACTCATCATCCGCTCGTTAATCATATCCACCAATTCATGGGTCGGTGCTAGTATTGCCCTTTCCTGAAAGAATGCTGGGTTGTATAGGTTCTTAATCAATTCCGGGTACGTTTCATTTATTATTGATCCCACATAATCATCGGATTCTGGGATCAACATTTCATCTGGGAACACGACTGTCGACTCGCCATCGTTTTTACCATCGATGTTCCCGTTACCAATACCTAATATCCAGTCTGCGAATTCTTGTATTTCTTTTTTCTCTGATTCAGTTGATCCAGAAGTTAGGCGCATGTTTACTGTTAAGTTCATTACCGTGCACTTTTCCCACAACGATGATGAGTTTATTGTTGAATGTACAACTTCGTTTCGACTTCCACTTGGAATAACCGGAAGTATTTGTCGAAAATCGCCACCAAACAAAACAACCTTACCGCCAAATGGACGGTCTGATGGTTTTGAAGGGTCTTTTCTGCAAATATCTCTTAGCGTCCTCTCGAATGCTTCGTAACAGTATGAGTGTATCATTGGAGCCTCGTCCCATATTATGAGTTTCGCTTGTTTTATCAACTCAGCGAGTTGACTATCACCTGGTATGTGGCATACTGATTGATCATGTATGTCAATTGGTATTGCAAATCGAGAATGTGCTGTCCTTCCACCTTCTAACAAAAGTGCAGCAATACCACTTGATGCGACATTTAAAACTATTTCACCTTTTGACCGCAATGCAGCTGACATTGTTTTGTATAGGTACGTTTTCCCTGTTCCTCCATATCCGTAGACAAAGTACATTCCTCCTTTGTCATTGTTTACGGCGTCCATAATTGTTGAATAAATTTCTTTTTGTTCAGACGTGAGGCTGCTATATAATGTTTCATGCTGTTTTTTCAAGTCGGCTGGGTTGTATGATTTCTCATCATATATTAATCTGTTATAGCCTTCCATAGTGTACTCGTTGTTAGGATATGGCATACCTGTTATATTCTTCAAACTCTTGTTGTTACACAATAACATGTGTTCTATATATGCGAGGCATATGTTTTTTCGTTGTAGATCTGAAAGCTCCAATTCTGTATAAATTATTGTTTTTAAAGATATTATTAATTAGACTTTGGAATAACGTATATGTATCATGTTTATATGACAAAATTATGGTAAATTTGTAGAACATACCAGGATTGTTTTGCTTCGTGCGTTCCACATGTAACACATCGTGAGCCATAAGGTGCCAAGTTTTTTCCCATACAAACTCTGGGCGAGACATGCTATCTGTCATTAGTAGCATAACAAAAAAAGATCTCAAATAATCACCGATTCCCCAATAGCTTGCTTCTATTAGCCCGTCAATGTACTCTTTGTCGTCTTGTAAAAGTCCACGAGCATAGCAAGCGTCTCTGTACGTCGGATACACAACGTCGTCATATTCTTTAAGGTCTTTCCACTCCATGGGGCCTTTTACCTTGTTAAGCAATACACGCAAGTAAAATAACTCCCCCAAGATGGAGGTACATGATGAACACGTCCTAAACTAAAACCTCTTTGTCTTCTTTCCCAAGTTTGTTTTTGTGAGTTCCAAACATACCATTTAGGGATCTCTGCGTATAAAAATTTGCGGGCAAATGGATCTGTTTTGTTTAGTTCCATCCATTTTAGAAATTTTGTCTCGTTAACAGATTGTTTCTCAATTGTGTAATCTATGCTTTCGGTTGCATCAAAGATTACAGATTGTTCATCTTCCAAATGAAATGGTAAACGTTCAACAGATGGAGTCCTGTAATGAATATCAAATCCATAGATGCGCCAAGCTGCTTCACATGCTGAAAGATATCTGCAGTCATAGAAATCCTTGATTTCATCTACCTCTTCACCGTCAATAGCAGCGGTTACCCTATCTGGTCCTTTATTTATATATTTAAATAAATATTTGATAGACCCGACCTGGTTGCAATATTCGACATTTATATGTGAATTGTATCGCCTTAGTAAACCTGGATTGTACGGAACTACGTATCCGTTATGCAAATCTGTTCCACTTTTGGTGATGACATTGCCGTCGTTTCTTCTCTTGTATATTGCATACCCGTTGTCATCAATTACTGTTGTGTCGTTAAATTGTTTTGGGAATTTTTTGGTGCATTTGAAATTAACAGTGCATGGACAGTTTGGATTATCAGCGCCACACGGCCCATGCATCATGTGCTCTGTGACTATTTCATACAATTCTGGATCTTCGTCCTTATTTGGTATCTCCGCTGATATGTACTCATCGATCTTTGTAGTCGTCGTTATCTTATCTTCCGTTTCAAGCCAAAGTAGTATGTGACAATGAGGAAGACCTCTTTTTTGAAATTCAATTGTGTAAACAACTGGGAGTTTTATAATATATAATTGAATTAGTTATCTGTTAATTGCATTATGAATAATAATTCAAAAATATAATAAGATGAGTAGGGAAAATACCTCCTTTGACATGTCCAAATGTATGTCCGTCCTTTAAATCCTTTATAAGGGAGTCGAGATTTATTTTAAACACTTTTGATATAACGTCGGGCCGGTCTTCTGAATTTAAATTGCGCTTAGTAACAAATCGTGAAATTTCAGGCCAATTTGGGTTACATGTAAAGGTTATAAATAAATCTGGATAACCATAGAATTTGCAAATTGTCATTGCATCCAAATAGTTTTGCATCATGTACCTTGGACTACCCGTGAATCCAGATCCCAAAACAACCTTTTTACCATGTAATATTACTCCTGAATTTGGATCCTCTGCTAACTTTGCCAATTTTGAATATGTTTCGCTTCTAAGATCCTTTTGTTGCTTCCTATTGAATTTCATTCTTTCTGCCTCAACCATTGTGTACCCGTCCACCAACAATTGTTGGAACAATCTCCTTCCATTTAGCATCATTGAGAATTGATTCTCTCTTTCTTGGACACGATATGCAAACCATTGCCGCATAGTAAAAAGCATTTCACACACTGCCCAATAGATGGCACAGCGAGCCCTGTAGCGACTTTGCGGCCTAACCTAAGAAGATGGAAGAAGGCTTTTGACACGTGTTCCTTTGTTTTTTTCATTGTAGTCCGTTACGCCTTTATGAAATATATTTGTTCGATATCCATCCTCAGCGTATGGGAAAAACAAATGATACTGGAGTGCAAGATATGAGGGATGCAATTCACTTATTCTCTTAAGGTTTCCGTCTTGTTTTAGTAAAATAACATCCCTTTTATGTTTGGTGGTTTCAAAATCACCTACAATTAAAGCTGCAACCTCGGATGCAGTAGGTAGATTGTGTTTTCTTCCATCTCGACTCCTTGTACCAATAAGTTTGAGCTTGATTGTTTCATGAGATGTTGATTTAATACTCTCACCAGCCATGCGAAAATCTTTAACCAAAGGATTTATTGCATCAAGCATGTCTCGAATCTCAGTAGTAAGCTTGTAGTCCAATTTCTTGTCTTTTGATGTTGTATATGATTCTTTGCTGTTTATATTTAAACAGTTAAAATTAAAATTCAATTCATCTTTATACAAATACAAATTATAAACATTAATTTGTAAAAATATAAGACAGTTTAAATAGTAAATAAACCTGACATATTTGATCCGGTTTTCAATTTTGTTTTGGGTATCGTAGATATATAGCTGGGCAAACTTTGGCGTTTTCCCGGTTTCAGGCAACAATGAACCTACGTTGTGGTAGTTCTCACCGTGAATGCGGTAGCAAAATGGTGCGGTTCCATAGTTAACAGTATCGTCTACTTGAGCACCCAAGGAAGTAAACGCAAACATTGAATTATAACGTCTTATATTCTCTATGAACGAAGTGTTGTTCTTGTGTTTTTTTGTTATAAGATCTTTCAACAATTTTGGCGGTTGGAGTGCTTCATTGCCCAGCTTTACCTTTCCTCTGCCACAACAAATTGAGTATGAGTCGTCCGAGGCGTCGGTCGCTCTTCTTAGTGTTTCGGCATGCCATAGCAATGCACCACATGATTCACATGGAAATGTTGGATCTCCGTGATCAACATAATCTGCTAAAAGGTTATAAATTATTTATAACGAAATATTATTATGTATTGAAGTTGGACCAAAAATCAAATATTATTAGGTATGAATATATACACTATTGTTTACCTTTTGAGATACCCTTGTATTTGTTATTGTGAGTTGTTTGTCCAACTTTACGGAGATGTTGGGTGGCATCCAACTTGTTTGTTTTGGTGATTCCATTAGATGTTGGAATATCTATAATTCGTGGTCGGCCCCTTGGTCTTTTTATTGGTTCTGCTGTTGTTGTAAATGGTCTTGGTGGTATTTTTTTGCTATTTAGTATTTCAATACGCATAGCTGACAAAAACAAAAATTAGCTTCTGACATCATTTGCACTACCTTATTTATTATAAGTTCATTACCTACATGAACTTAAACTTTGGTTTAAAAACAAACCTTCACTTAGTGGTTGAGCCGCTTTTCTTCCACGTTTCCTTATTGTGAAATCAATATCTGGTGACACGACATATATATTTTCTAAAGTATGTACAGAAACACTATCTATTAAAAAAACAATATATGTGTTTAATTAGGCTGTAAACTAACCTTCTGTCATTGTTCTTTTAGATGATATTCTAGGATTTGTTATTGTAAATGGCGGAGTAATATCTGTTAAGAGTCATAAAAGCTTTTAAATTAGTTTGATTCCTTTGTTATCCAAAATATAGTAAAAATCCATATTATAAAAAAAATGAATTTTGATATGTTTTGAAACAAACCTTTTGTGACTGATAATCTCTTAGATGGTCTCCCAGTCTTTCTGAATGACAAGTCCACTAATAATATTGTATTTCATACCATTGTGAAGAAGTTAGCATTACAAAGAAAACATTTGTTCATGTTGGTTTGATTTGTAGGTAAATTTTGTATGTAAATATTTGGTTTTGAAAATGAAAACATTACCACCTGATTATTAATTTAACCTTTGTGGTTACAACCAGGTTACAAAAAAATATATGTAAATAATTTTTATAGGAAACAAAACGTATATTAATATGATTGAATATTAAAATACAGTAGGTTAAATCAATTAGCTGATACTTACTTGTTGATTCTGACATCTAATGAGATTTGATATAACTGCTTCTCTTTTTTTTGATTTTTGATTTTTGTATTCTTAAGAATGATATTTAAAACAGATGTTTTTAAGTTGAATATATATCTAAATTTTAAATTAAAGTTATTATCTAGTTTATATTTTTGAATATATATCTATATTTTTAATTAAAGTTATTATTTAGTTTCTTGTTTTTACTTATGGTTACAGAAATTATCCTGTATCATTATTTATATTATTATTATCCTGTAATTTTTTTAAAATTAAATATGTGAAGTAAATAAATTTAAAAATAACTCGTACTGATAGAACACCCCACCAACTGCATACGTGCTGTAATAGTGTCCCACCACATACTTTCTGTATGAATTCTGGGATTCTTTCTACGCACGTGTTGCAGTCAGATCTACTCAAGTCACCACGACATTGGTAAAACCAGTTACTGAGGTTGTTAGCTATTGTTACCAGAATATGTGTTGTAGCAGTTTGTAGTTAAGCATTGTGTCTAAAAGTGTATCTTGAATGCATGAAACCTTTTATATCATTCTGTTATGTAATGATATTATTGTTAAAAGAGTATGATATAACCCAACCCCAATTCTCAATAAATCATGTGTGTTTAAAGAAAAAGTGTCCTAACACATTTCAACTCTGATTGCAAAATAAATTATCCGACCCGACCGGTACACCAGGTTTGCCATTGTATTTAAAATTTACCATCAAGCATTGAAAGGCCTTAACAAAACATGGACATGGATATGGACATGAGTATAAATGAGACATACCCGTGGTTGCTCGCATAAACAATTATGTAATCATCTCCAGGTGCTTATATACTTTTTTTTAGAACCGATGACGTCTTAAAACAGGTAGTACTTGCAACTCCTGCTAGCAGTATGCGTAATCACCATATCAAATTCTCATTGGAGATCATGGTTTATCTAAAAGCAGATATAAAGTAATGGTATAAATGGGATATTATGCCGATTAGTAATATACCTTGCATGATTGTCATACGCGCCAGAATCACGTCAGACAATTCATCATGCTTAATTAATAATCAGTTTTGTTTTGAATCTTAGTTTGTATCTGACGGTTGCTGATTAATTTAGATATAATCTGCTTTAATTTGTTTGGATGACATGTTTAGGATTTAGCCAGTGATTGGTTAAGGGATTTTTTTCCTGGTTGTTTAGGTTCTAATTAAACTGGTTAAACTTGATGATCTGTTATTTTGAATCTGGTTAGATGTATTTTTTTTTTAAATTTATGAGCTTGAATTGATTCAATCTATTGGTTTGTTGATAGATCTGATTTCATCAGAAAATTGGGTTTATAGTATGATCATTTGACTGCTTTGGTTGAGATATTGTTGGATTAAGAAAGTTAGATCGTTGAATGTAATTAAAACATAATAGGTAGACAAATAATAAGATATATCAATGATTGATATATAGATATATGAAAGTTGTTTAAAGTATTTATTGAAAGGCTAAAATGTTAAGAAACATAAGCAAAACATATCAAATAAAAGTGAGACATAACGTTATTGAATAAATTATTAAATGTTGATTAAAAACAATCATCTTCAAAAGTCATCATTGTTGTCATCATCAGTTGTTGCATACTCTGTGGAATCATCGTTTATAAAGCTGTCATTATCATCACCATCAGATACTGACCTAACACTAAACATGTCCGAGTCATACAAATCTTCTCCTATTTCATCATCGGTAGAATCAATGTTTATAAACTTGTGATTCTCATTGCGACCATCTAAAGAATTATCCGCCAAATTTTCTGTAAATTCATCATCAGAATCCTGTAATCATAAAAAATAATTGAAATTAAAAATAAACTTATACTAATATAATTAAATTTAAAATTAACTAAGTATAATATACCAAATTAATAATTTCTTGAATTGCATTAGCATGATCATCAAGATTGGTGAACCTTTCCTTCTCTTTAATATCATCAGTTGAATCATCCTCCAATAAACCTCGGATTATTTTTTTTGAATGACTTTTGTCAAAGGTTTCATTATGAGCCAAATTTTCTGCTACTTCATCATCATCTGAATCCTGCAATTATATTAACATACATTACAATTAAAAAAATATTGTTATACTAAAATAATTTAATTTTAAAGAAACTTAGAATATTATACCAAAATAATGATTTCATGAATTGCATTAGCATGATCATCAAGATTGGTGTAGCCTTCCTCTTGAATATCATCAGTTGAATCATCATCAAATAAATCTGGGAACTTTTTATTTGAATGAGTTTTGTCAAAGGTATCATTATCTTTCAATTCTTCTCCTACTTCATCATCATTAGAATCCTGCAATTATATAAACATACATTCAAATTATTAAAAAATTTGTTATACTTTAAAAATTAAGTTCTAAACAAACTAAGAATAATATACCAAATTAATGATTTCTTGAATTGAATTAGCATGATCATCAAGATTGTTGTAACCTTTCTCTTGAATATCATCAGTTGAATCATCATCATATAAATCTGGAAACTTTTTATTTGAATGAGTATTGTCAAAGCTTTGATCATATATTGATTCATCAATTAGCTTGAAAGTTTGAACTTTACAACTTGAAGATACATGTTTCTTTTTTGAACGATTAAATCGTATTGGTATATCTTCATCAGAGTCCTACAACCATAGACATTGTTAATTATTTTAAACTTTGCTTATACATATAAAGATTGTTTAATAAAGAAAATTAAATATATACCAAATCTAAAAACTTCAGAGTTTTTTGATCATGTTTTTTGTTGTTGCGTAATGGCAACATCTTGTCCTCTGCTATGTCAATAACCCCTACAACTTGATGTCTTTGAGTTGTGTGTTGTTCATAACTGTTTTTATCTTTTTTAACCTAAGAAAAATTAGTAATAATGCTGAATTTTAGATCCATATAAAAATATGTTATAACAAATATAAAATAGTAACAAAAACCTGGCCATCATTGATGTTCACAGAAACACCGTTTTTGAGAAGTCTTCTTCGTTTTTTAGGCACAACTACATCCTGTCATTATTTTTAAAAATATATTTAACATCAAAACAGAAATTGCATTAATAACTCATACAAGTACATGAAGTTTTATGAATACCTGTTCATCATCAGTCAAATCAATGATTGTTACATCTTTCATTGATTGATAAATTGTTTCTTCTGATTGGATTTTTTCTTTTTTAACCTGTAATAATTAGCAATTATTCTACATACATATTTTAAAAAACAAAACATATAAAACACAATTAGAATAACACATACATGATTATTGATAATAGGATAACTTGTTTGTTGCTGAGAATTCATATTATCTTTGGTTGACATGTAGTTTTGGAAGTTTTTGGTTGAAGAAGGTGATGATTTTTTGTTTTCAATACTGCTGTTTTTCCCTGCTGTAAACATATTCATTGTTGATGGAATTTTTGAGATTAGAGTATTCAAAAGATGGTTTTGAATGTCCACCTAGGGTTTGTATTTATACTAATAATATAAGATTTAGATAATTATTAATTGAATTAAATATTTATAACAGATTTATTAAACTTGAATATATATCTAAATTTTTAATTAAAGTTATTATCTAGTTGCTATTTTTGAATATATATCTATATTTTTAATTTTAATTATTATCTATTTTCTATTTTTTATTTATGGTTACAGAAGTTATCCTGTAGTATTATTTATATTATTATCATATGTGAAGTAAATAAATTAAAAAATAAATTACATATTAACTACAGTAAATTTTTAATCTTAAGGTTACAACTTACATCAAGTGTTTTCAAGATAGCTGAAAAGTATGTCTCGAACGCATATACTTAATATCTAACATAATCTCTATATTATTGCTGTTATTCATATCCTAAAGTCACTGTTTACTCATTTTACCCACTATAAACGACCCCTAAATGATAAAAAATTTAGACCCAAAATACTCATCTTTGAAATGGAAACGTAACAAATTAGGAATAATTGAATCACCCCCAAACGCCCCCTTATTCTAATATTTAGAAACTAAAAAATGCTGGCATAAAACATACTCTCTTAAGGTGGTTGGGAAAATGTGATACACAACATATAGATAATAAATGATTAATAAAAGGTAGTACAAGTTATACCTTGCATACACAAAAAACCAAAGCCATTGGGAACTGTGACCGACTGAAACATAATCTCCAAGAAGTTGAGTTGTAGTAGTTTATTCGCCGCCTTTACCCGACATCGCCAGCATAGTCTGAACTTATAGAAATTGTAGGAGGCTGGAATGAGCGTTAGCAAGTGCAGGCTATTAGTAAGCTTTCTCATGAGGCAGGGGTCTGGGGGGCCGGGTGTAGGAACACCTGAGAAACAAATTACTAAATGAGATCTAAAAAACTAATTTTCAGATACGTAAAGACCGAAAGTTAAAATGGAAAAGCTCCAAGAAATGGGCCTACTGGACACTCGTAACTTAATGCTTCTTGCAGCTCTATTAAGTTTAGTTGTCTCACGTTTGCAACTGGCAATTTGAAGTATCTGCACATTGTTTAAAATTAGGGGAAATTCCATAACGATCTACTTCTAAGCGATGTTTCTTAAAATACTGGATATCAACAGCGTCCATACAACCCACGTGAATAATGTGTCTGATAGTTGCAGCGTCCATACAGGCTACATGTAAGGTGTGGCGAGGATGTATCAGCGTCTATACATGCCACATATGTCATAGCTGTCACATTAGGCTTGGACAATAACTTTTTGCAACACTCACTTATGCATTTAGGACCTAAAATCACTATAATATTGAACTGAAAAATAAAAAAACCTATTACCAATTCGCTAACATAATTGAATTTTATATCAGTTTCAAGGGGGTGTTTGGATGTGTGTTAGAAGTGATTTTGCCACCTGAAAAACTTACCACCTGAAAAACCAGTAAATCAGGTTCTTTAAGTTAGGGGTGTTTGGGTAAGTCACTCATATGTCTAATAAATCAGTTTTGTTGTGGCAACCCCTTATCCGCTTGGTCTAAATATTTTATTTTTACCCATATAACCAATTTTGGGATAAGTCGTGTAGTAACACACACCCAAATATTCTGCACTCAGTAGAATAGATTAAATAAAGGAATAGAAATTTCAGGGGGGGTGTTTGTTGAACTTCACCAAACACCGATAAGAATGAAGACCGGATATTAATAACTGAAGTGATTACCTTTTGCCAATTGATCCAACATTTTTAGTTGATGACAGTAGTTAGCGAGTTTACAATAGTCCTTGCTTGCATTGTTGTCTCCTCTCCACCATTGCCAGTTAGGGGAGATTGGGATATTAGTGATGATCTTGTGTCATCTTTTTGTTTCAACAGAGAATTGTTCAAAATATGTGGCATCATTTTCTCATTTGCGCCAGTTTAAAGGAACCTCTAGGTTCCTACTGCTATAGGATTCTAGAAACAATAAATCTAAACTGTAGTAACTTAAAATACTTTAAGGTTGCTCAAATTGTATGTATGCGCAATAATCATTGATGTATAGTCTTGTCGATAAACATAAACTCGTGGAAGTAGGACGTTAGAAAAACTGTATAAAACTAACCAAAACTGAATATCTACGATTTGTAACTGATGCTACGTAAATGCCATTACTCGATCAGTGTTTGCAAGAGAATTTATTTAATTTAACATGTAGCTTGTTGTGGTCTGATATGCAGGTGCATCAATAACCTCACTGAAGGTGAATTTGAAGCCTTGGCTAGTAAGACCGAGGGATTTTCTGGTTATGATATTGCTGTTTGCACAAGGTACGTGCAAGTTGATCCATCTCTTGTAATCGACCATAAGCTCTGTGTTTTGTTCTTAAGTCTTTTCAAAGTAATATATATGTCTACAGCATTAGCCATCAGAAATCTCAAACACGGCATATCAAAAAACTTAGCTAAACTTTATCTATTTTTTTAAGTTTAAAATCAATGAAAGATTGTATTTAAAAAAAATCAAAAAGAAAAACCAAAAATAGTAAAACCAAATCCATATCATCATTCATGTTTAAAATGATATTATGTCTAACAAACAAAAATTAAACACACATGAAATTAAAACCTAAAAATAAAAATATCCATCTTTTGTAATCGACCATAAGCTCTGTGTTTTGTTCTTAAGTCTTTTCAAAGTAATATATATGTCTACAGCATTAGCCATCAGAAATCTCAAACACGGCATATCAAAAAACTTAGCTAAACTTTATCTATTTTTTTAAGTTTAAAATCAATGAAAGATTGTATTAAAAAAAAAATCAAAAAGAAAAACCAAAAATAGTAAAACCAAATCCATATCATCATTCATGTTTAAAATGATATTATGTCTAACAAACAAAAATTAAACACACATGAAATTAAAACCTAAAAATAAAAATAAATGTTTCAAACTTCAATGCAACCAATTATTGGATCTTTTTAGTTAGTTTCTTCTTGAGTATGACTTTCAACTTCAGTAACCTCTTCAACAATTTTTGCTTTCTTAACATTTGTGTCTTCACGAATGTTAGATGTGTCATCTTCCTTTGAATAGGTAATTGTATTAAAATTACGTTTTGAATCTGAAATCTGCATAGTCCCCTCATCTAATTGTCCCTGCATAGTGCCAGTTGATACGCGGTCCTCAATTGGATCCTAATAATATATAAAAACAATTACTTATAAGCTAAATTATTATCTATATTAAAATAATACAACCGTAATGAAAAAGTTACCTCTTCCTCATCATCGTAATCATGACCCAAAAAAGTTCTTTTAAAGTGATTGATTAGTTCAACATCTTTAGAAAAAGCATCACATCGATAAGTGTGATCATTCCTCCTCACGTTCCAGTCAGAATAATAAATTTTAAAGAGATATTCTTTTCCAATTATGTCATTCAACTCTTCGGGCCAATACTCATCTGGGTCCATACCATGTTTCTCCATTAATTCCCAAGCAGTATGTCCAGAAAGAGTAACGAAGTTGGTGTTGAAAAACAATAATGGTGCTGAACCAGATTTATCTGCCACTCTTACAATGACTTTAAACCTAAATATTCAAGAGAAATGCAAAAAAAATATTATTTAATAGACTAAAAAATAATTTCATTAAAAACTAAAAACCAATTCATACACTACAGAATTTTACCTAGTTGCTGCTTGTACGTTCCCATGATCTTCACAAATATAAACAGTTGGCCGATTTTGGCGAGTTAGAATATCAACCTTTTTGTTACATGTTTTGCAACCTGTGTACGCCCACCCATGCTCCTTGTGGATCCTCAGAATTTTCCCATATACTATACAGTGTGAATCCTGTGATATAAAATGCAAATTTTATTAAAATAATGTATATTTAAAAAAATTAAACAAAAACATAATTGATTCAATAACATACCGGATCACTATCACGGATGGATCCAACCATTCGTTTTATGGCACCATGGAAAAAATCAGCAAGAGTAACAATCTTTACTTTAGGAGATAATAACTCAATTTTTAATTGATTACCATCGTAATCTTCACGTTCAAGAACCCTTTATAAAAAAAGAAAAATTAGAAAACTTGTAAAGAAACTTTGAAACGGTAAAAACCAATATAGAAAAAAACATATAATAACCTTTTTTTGAAAGCAACAATTTCAGGCAACTTAGGGTTTGTGAAAATCTTTGAACCAAAGAGGGCATTGTGAATTGCGGGTACTCCTGAATTAAATAAAAACATTCATTAAAAAACAACACATAACAATACACAAATGAAACACACATTTTTAAAATGCGCTTACCGTTCCAGTATTTTACTTTTCCAAGTTGAAGAATAATAACCAAATGTTATATGCTTTCATGCTTCTTTGCATATTGATCCCACATGGTAGCCCAGTTATCCCAGAATGTTAAGTCAATACGATCACCACTATAACATATATGAACAAATTATTAGAAAGTTAAATGTATCAAATAATTATAAAATACATATGTATAATGACAAATATACTTACTCAACATCCTCTATAACTACGGTCCTCCGAATCTTTTTACCAGCGGCGGACATGACTGGAACAACATCACTAATTCCAACTACCGAACCAATTACATCTGTTTAAAAATAGAAAAGTGTTAAAAAACACATGTATATTAAATAAAATATTATATAATAAAAGTAGAAAAATTACCAACAGCGTCATTTTCACAGTACTCATGATCCTCAGTATCCAACAAATGGTTAAACGGCTCAAAAACAAACCCATTAGTGTTGTTGTCAAAAGCATCAACTCGTGTC
Organism: Glebionis coronaria; assembly: GCA_025667525.1. Taxonomy (NCBI): domain Eukaryota; kingdom Viridiplantae; phylum Streptophyta; class Magnoliopsida; order Asterales; family Asteraceae; genus Glebionis; species Glebionis coronaria. The sequence goes on along the minus strand of JANFOE010001114.1, from coordinate 425,113 downwards.
ACAATAGTATTCCTATAAAAACTAATCTTGTACCTATGTGGTAACAATGGTAGCCTTCCACCATTCTCAGCAATTCCAAAATTAGATAGTATGTAACATTGGCCTATTTCAAATAATGATTGAAATCTAAATATAAATTCCTTTTTTATATAAACTTGTATTCTTGTATTCTGCAATTAAAAAAATTAATGAAAACATTAAACAAAAATTTTAAATGTAATGACATGGTAAATAAAAAGGAACTGAACATACATGAACATCTTGCAATACAAGATCAAGACTGTAAGGATCATGAGCAGCATTCAACCTGTGCGATTGCCATATAGATATACAGCGCCCTTTAATAGATATGCAATCTAACATAGGATCAACTTCGCTTATAGGTGTTATTTTTTTCTCATTCTCATTCACTGTGAACACAAAAAATAAATATATAAAAACAATTAATATATTTAAAAAATACATGTTTATTAACTAAAACTAACCTCCAAATTCACGAGATGAGCCAAAAGAGTTTGAACTTCCTTTAACAAAACCACCTCTAGAAATTTTACCACCTACATTCTTTTTGTAATTGTGGCTAGCAAAACCTGTACATAAAAAAAATGTTCAAACTAATTTTTGTAGATCAAATATTGCAGGTTTACAAAGCATCTCACTTATCATGAAGCTAATACATATTTAATATTAAGATAACACGCGACATCACGGACCACATAAATATTTTTTATAATTACATTTTATGCAGTTTCTGCTATCTTAATATTAAAATCTGTTACAGAAAAGTCTCTACAACGCATGGGTGACAATCTCCAAGCTGTGGAGTTCTGTCATATCCAAACAATTAGAAATGCAACAACTGAAGCACAACTTGAAACTGAACACTGTCCTCAAGTAGGTAAATCTGATTTGTTTAATTCACTTTTATTATGTTGAGCCCATGTATTAATAAACCATATTATGTCGAACATTTATATGCAGATGTCGTGCTCTCTTTCTGTTCTAATTATATATATGTGGCACAAAAGTCTGAATTAACTACCTTGTGGTTTTTTATGTAGGTACCGGGGAGGAGATCATTATATTGAGTATGAGGGATTCTTAATGCTGAAAGGATGGCAGGTACGTCACATATATGATTAACCAATAAAGTTTTGAGGCAAATTTATATAAACTTTAAGCTTTAATGTTATACATATCTAATATTAAGATATTTTTTATTATTACATTTTATGCAGTTTCTGCTATCTTAATATTAAAATCTGTTACAGAAAAGTCTCTACAACGCATGGGTGACTATCTCCAAGCTGTGGAGTTCTGTCATATCCAAACAATTAGAAATGCAACAACTGAAGCAGAACTTGAAACTGAACACTGTCCTCAAGTAGGTAAATCTGATTTGTTTAATTCACTTTTATTATGTTGAGCCCATGAACATTGTCTGTCACATATATGATTAACCAATAAAGTTTTGAGGCAAATTTATATAAACTTTAAGCTTTAATGTTGTCGTTATAGGTGTGACATACTTGGGCATAATAGATATGATTCCCAAGTTCTTAAAAATGATGGTCTATCTATTATTTTATTAAGAAGTGCATGTACATATTTATGCAACCAGATTTCTAAAACATCAATGATTTAGAGCTTGCTGCTGTCAGTGATCCTTTTATTAGTACTGATTACATGGTATAATTCTGTCATTATATTAACTTAGTAGTGCTTATGTACCATGAAGTTATAACATTGATAGCTTTTCGTCATTCAGCTGCTTGATTACAATTGAGAACTCATACCTGATCAGATATGTAATGAACCTCATAATAGTAAATCAACTTCATAGTAATTAACTGAGTCTGTTCTCAGCAGATAACGCTATATCTTTAATAAAAACAATAATATGATATGTAATCTAGGTTATTCATGCAGATGTTAAATTGCTAATTGATGTTATACAATTAAAAAGAATACGTATTAGAATTGCTAATTGCTAATTGTGTTCTTTGGTTTTGTTTTACAGGTTTGCTAAAAAGAATACGTATTAGAATTGCTAATTGCTAATTGTGTTCTTTGGTTTTGTTTTACAGGTTTTCTAATTGATGTTACAAAACAAAGTAATGATACGGTTCTACACAGTTGATGTTATACAGGTTATCTACACATACAGATAAGGCTATATCTTTACATCTTTGTATCTTTCTTACTTGCACACGTTCTGAAACCTTAATTGATATTTCATATCTTTTAGTTTACAGATTCAAACATTTAATATATAAAAAACCATAAAGTTATATCATTGATAGCTTTTCGTCATTCAGCTGCTTGGTTACAATTGAGAACTCATACATGATAAGATATGTATAACGGATCAGATATATAAAATACTACATAGAAGATACGTTTGCCTATCAAATGGTTTTCTTTCTGTAATGAACCTCATAATAGTAAATCAACTTCATAAACCAATATTCTAACTAAATAAAATAAAAGTTACCTGTAGGTTGACATGATGAGACGGTCTTTGAACGCCCACTTGCTTGAGAGATTTCTTGATGTGCATGGACACTCACCGAACGTCCATTACTTATGCTACCATCATCACCAATACCAGAAGTGAAACAATCTGGTTCACATACAGAAGCAACAGGTTTTTGATTTCTCTTGGTTGAAGGTGTGGTTGAATTTTTTTTAGTGTAGTTGGTAGATGGTGTTGCAGGTTCATTTTGGTAACCCATCCTAGTGTTTTTCCTAGTTGGATATCGATTCATGGTTGTGATGAACTTTTGAGTTTTTTGCTTTGAGGTTCTGGGTTTTTGTAATCGATGAGTAGAGATGTGTGTAAATAATGGTTTGAGAGATCACGGTGGGTCTGTTTATATAGATTAACAATGGTTGAAAAGGTATGTAAATATCTCTAAAAATCGTAATTATCACGCCATCCCTGTATAAAAGGAGATGTATATGTTAATTTTGTTGTTATCTTGTAAACATTGCAATAAAAACATGTATATCAGAAAATTTAAAATTTACAGTGAGATATAAAAAGAGATATTTAGTTGATTTTGTAGTTATCTTGTCAACATTAAAATTAAAACATATATATCTCTAAAATTTCGCCCTGTGTACAAAATAAAATTTAAGAATAATTGTATAATAAAAGCATATACAGCTCTAAAATTTCGTCCAATCACCTATACAGCTCTAAAATTTCGACCAATCACCGACAACAAAATAACATCCGTGTGTGTCTACCACGTTTGATTTTAAGAAATCAAATTTGTATGTTTATCTAAAATAAAATGTACACTTTAAAAAATCAAATTTGTATGTTTATCTAAAATAAAATGTATAATAAAAATAAATAATAATAAAATGTAACCAATAAAAAAACGCCACATAGGATATGACATGGCACCTATCTATTTTACATGTCAAACTTAGCCCCATATATATATTATATATATATATATATATATATATATATATATATATATATATATATATATATATATATATATATATATATATATATATATATATATATATATATATATATATATATATATATATATATATATATATATATATATATATATATATATATATATATATATATATATATATATATATATATATATATATATATATATATATACATATATGTATATATATACATATATGTATATATATACATATATATATATATATATATATATATATATATATATATATATATATATATATATATATATATATATATATATATATATATATATATATATATATATATATATATATATATATATATATATATATATATATATATATATATATATATATATATATATATATATATATATATATATATATATATATATATATATATATATATATATATATATATATATATATATATATATATATATATATATATATATATATATATATATATATATATATATATATATATATATATATATATATATATAAGCGTTCATATGAGAAGGGTATTTTTTGTGAAATTGTGAGATGAGATCCTAGTCATCCATTCTTTCCCTCCTTTTATAAATCTAATGGCTTAGATTAACATATGATTTACACTAAAAACGAAGGGACCTTTTGCAATTTTACAAACTTCTTCCATCCAAAAATTAACTAAGGGTCAGATTGAATAGTTCTCATTTCTAACATTTCAAAAATAAAATAAAGCAATAACCTTTCCTTCCCCTGAAGCAACTATCCCACCTACCCTTGTGGTACCTTTTTGGTTCTTCATACCCAATAGTGGATTTAATTTCTCTTTTCATCTTCCTAATCCTTTACACTTTAATCTTTACACATAATAACCACATGGATTACGCAACCTTAAGAATTATCTTGGCAAATTTAAAAGTCATATATCATTAATCCTTCCTTTAGTTTTTTCCTTATTATCTTGGGTGTTAGAGTGCTAAGTGATGGCTGGACATTTGACTGACTTAATGACAAGAGTCTCCGTGAATGAGGCGGAAGATGAAGTGGTAGGTGATGAGGGCGAGATTGATAATGGTGGCAACAATAGTTTTGACAAAACTCTGCTGGGACGTATTCACTCGGATCGTACATATAATTTCTAAAGAATGAAGAAAGCTCTTTCTGCTGCATGGAGACCTCGCCGACCAATAACTTTCAAAGAACTCGACTCGAATGTGTTCCTGGTGTACTTTGATCATTATGTGGATTTGAGGAGGGTATTAGAAGATGGTCCATGGTCTTTCAAAAGGAAACTGGTGGTGCTAAAGCAAATAGAAAAAGATGAACAACCCACAGAAAGCGACATGTCAAAGTTTTTTTTTGGAGTCGGTTTTTAAATATGCCTTTAAGTAGGAGAAATAAGATTTGGGTGCATCGTATTGCAGCTAAGCTAGGAGATGTTATAGATGTTGATGATGCATATTTTGAGAACCGAAGTAAACACATTAGAGTAAGGGTGACGATAAATATTTCAAATCCGTTGTGCAGGTTTGTTAATGTTATGAACCTTCAAAATGAAAAGATACGGGTCTACATTCAATATGAAAAAAATACCAAATTACTGTTATTGGTGTGGATTGTTAGGTCATACAAAAAAAGAGTGCCTCACTAAGCCCTTTGAGATTGAGGGAAAGACATTTAAAGAATGGCCGTTTCATGAGTATCTTCGTGCATCTAACACATGGGAAGATAGTCTAATTAGGGGAGCACATAACCTGCCTTATGTTGATTTGGGCAGTAACCATTGTCAGACCAAAAGTACAGAAGCTACAGTATATATACCTCATGTCAAACCTTTCTGTGGTCATGAAAATGATGTCGAAAATGAGGAGGAAAACAGGGGAATGGCATAATGTTCAGATCTTGTAAAGTCTAAAAACAACCCTTTAGGTGGTACGAGATTAGAAGTACATAATGGATGTGTTGTGGGTAAAGAGACACCCGAGCTGACTAGAACAATTACAAAATCATCACTTGAATTGGGAATCATGGGGCAAGAGGGGTCCTATAATGCTACTAGAACTATATCAGGCCCAAAGCGTGTTGTTAATAGAGATCAAAATGATGTGCAAGTTGGTACTAATCAACTCAAAGTGTGGAAAAGTCGACCTCGAACAGGGGCTGAAAATAGCTTAAATAATGGTAACACCAATGAGGTTCATGGAGGTAAAAGGATGTATGAGGACTTCGCTCACGCGAGAAACATGGACGTCGACTTTGTTAAGAAACCGAAAGAAAGTCGGGAGACTACTTTAACGGCGAGTGTTGCAATGCAACACCGCCGAGAGCAATGAGTTGTTGGGAATAAATATAAGTACATTAGTTACCACTGCTAGTTGGTCAATGGTTCCCCTACTAGAGTAAGTTCCCCCTGCTAAATAACAAAGGCAGGGGGATTGGTTCCCCTACTAAAGTCAAAGGCCCTGCCGCTAGAGATAAACTTGGAATAGATTATTACGCGTTTCTGTTACTACTCCGAGATACTTTCCAAGTTTGTTAGTAGTAATCTTGTACGTAAGTTCTTGTGCTATAAAAGGACTCACTAGGTCATCATGCAAAGTATGTATTTCTCTATTGTCTTTCATTTCATACTTTAAGGTTTTTGTAACCCTAATATCATTATTGTGTATTCGTATATCTTTGATATATTAAACTTTAAACGTTTGCTTTAATCATTTGTTCTTGTGCTAAACACTACATTCCGCATCTTATTTAGTTACTTTGTGTTGCAAAGTTTCTCTAGTGTTAGATTGATTTTATTCTTTCTATCACAACCCTTAAACAAGTTATAAAGGTTTAAGATCTGAGTTTGGGATCAACAAGTGGTATCAGAGCTTGTTAAGAAACTTTGACTAAACCAAGAATAAAACCCTCACTGCAACCATGTCTTCAGACTCTTCCTCAAACAACAACAACCACAACAACCTCAAATTACCCATGCTGGATCCTGAAAACTTCGAATTATGGGAGTCCAGGATCCAACAATACCTCAAGATGGAACACTATGTTCTCTGGGAGATCATAGAGTTTGGTGATCAATTTACCAAAACAATGATGGTTGAAGATGGTGGTAAGGGAGAAGATAAAGCTGAAATCTCCAAAGGTGAAGCCAAGAAGAAATCTGCTGCTCTTTGTGACAAGGAAATACTGGCCAGAAGGCATGATGTCAGAGCTCACAGTTCCCTGTTGTTGGCTCTACCTGGTAGACATCAGCTAAGATTCAGAAAGTCCAAAACAGCTAAGGAACACTGGGAAGCAATAGGCAAAACTTTTGGAGGAAATGAAGCCACAAAGAAGAAGAAGAAGAATAAAATGCTTGATCAATTTGCTTCTTTCAAAGCAATTGGTGATGAAGTAATTGGTGTTATTTACAATAGGCTTCAAGATATGGTGGCTCAGTTGGAGTTCTTTGAAATTGAAGTGACAAGAGAACAGGTGAATACCAGGTTTCTTAACAGTCTTCAGAAAGAATGGTTCGTCTACAAAGCTATTTGGCAGAATAAGGATGACTTAGATAACAAGAATATTGATGACATATACAATAACTTGAAAGTTTTTGAACCCGTTGTCAATGAGATGAAGTCAAAAGGAACAATCCCCACCAATTCAAGTGGAACCACTGATTCCCCTGCTAACATGGCTTTCATATCTCAAAGCAGTGGAATCTCCAAAAGCAGTGGAATCGAAGTTGGCCCTGCTACTCATTCCCCTGCTACCAGATCTGGATCATCTTATGATGAAGAAAGGCCTACAATATTCAGTCTTGACACTGCTTGTGCCTTCATAGCATCCCAAGGGCCACAAGGATCTACTGTGTTACATGAAGATCTGAGTCAAATCAGTAAGCAAGGACTGGAGGAAATGGACATCAAGTGGAACATGGCTCTACTTAGTATGAGAGCCAACAGGTTTTACAAAAAATATGGAAAGAAGATCTCCATCAATCCTTCTGATGTAGCTGGATTTGACAAAACAAAGGTTGAATGCTACAACTGTGGCAAGAAAGGTCACTTTGCTAGGGAATGTAGAGGACCTAGGACTGGAAACAGCTATAGGAAGGAAAGCAGGGATGATGATTTTGGTGTTAAGGCCATGGTAGCAATGCAGGGGATAGATGGAGCAGATGGATGGAATTGGAGTGCCATGACAGAGAGTGTTGAAAGAAATCAAGCATTGGTTGCTGAGGAAAAAGAGGAAGATTTTGCTCTTATGGCCATGTCAAGCTCCGGCTATGACAATGAGGTATATGATGATTCATATTGTACTAAAGCTTGTAGGAAAAATACTGAATCATTGAATGATCAAATAAGAAAGATAAAAGTTGATTATATTAATTGTGACAATGACCTTGATAATTACAAACGTGCTTTAAAACAGCTAGAGTCTACCATAAGAGAGTATAAACAAAGAGAAAGTGATTATAGAGATCACATTGTGATTCTAGAGAGAGATGCTAAAGAAAATAATGATTCCATTAAAGAGTTTACCGTTGAACTTGAAGTTTTTAAATCTAATAAAAAGATAAATGATGAAACTGTTGAAAAATTTGGAAAAGCATCTAAAGATTTAACTAAAGCAGTTGAAGTTGGACAATCTCCTAGGGACAAAACAGGTTTTGGTGTTAAAAATGAGCATGCTACCATACCACCACCTCCTACCAATATTCATGCACCTTTTCCTAGAAAAAACTTGTCTTGGACTGGTCTCTCTTGTTTCAAAAAACAGGAAGATATTGAATTTGACTTGAGTGCTTACATACCTAATAGTCTTGAAATAGAAGAGCCACTAGTGAAAACTAGTATTGTTAGGGACTTTGAAAAGGAACAGATTGCTTTAAAACAATGAAAAATTGATAACCTTATTCTCTTTTCAAGAGAAGGACTTTTTGGTTGTGATTCTAGTTCTAAGAGTAGTTCACCCAAATCTAAAACAGGATCAAAGTCCTCTAAGTCCACTGTTAAATATGTTGCTATGTATAGGTCTGTCAGAGGTAATCTGTTGGAATGATTCACACGACTTATAGAATAAGAAATAAAGATGAATAAGATCAAGATTAAAACTAAGAATGGAATATTAGATTAGATGAAGAAGAATTAGAAAGATACAAGGTAGATGATTCTAGTGAGAGAAACTAAGGAGAGTTTCTCTCTCTAAAACAAGAAGAAGAGAAAAGATACAATGGGAGACACACACACAAATGAGGATGGTTATGCCTTTTATACTAAGGCTTACATGAATAGGAGGCCTTCCTCATTTGTGTGTTCGGGACTAATTCCCGTTTCATGCATAATAATGACACAGAACTCTCGACACTGTTGAATAGCATTTTCCACGATCTTCGCAACGGTATATTATATGACCATCACTTTAAATACTTCTAACAATCTCCCCCTAAGGGGTGGTCATATAATATGTGACTTCACTTCTTTGACCATCACTTTAAATATTTCTAACAATCTCCCCCTAAGTGGTGGTCATGTATTATGTGACGTCACTTCTTTGTTGTTGCAGACTTTGAAGCTCGTTGTCTTGAGTGTTCTTTCATCGATCCTTTCATGACTTGTGATCTTGTATCTTTGATATTTGCCTTAACTTGATCTTGTAACTTTGCCAGCTTGTGTTCTTGTGTCTTTGCCCACATACTCATGTTTTGTGTTGTCATGAAAGCTTGTTAACAATCTCCTTTGATCATCAGAGTAGCAGAAGTCTTTGTCTTTAGATGTTCTTTGAGCTTTCTTCAATAATCCTGAATATGTGGCCTTGAATTGCGACTCTTGAAATAACGCCACCGTTTGCATTCCACCGGTTTCCCGTTATACAGTACGAATACTGTACCTGTGATCAGGTAAGTTCAAAGAACTTCCTTGACAGGATTTCCAGCTGTGGTAGCCGTTCTCAATACTTGAATATATCGAAAGATAACTCAAAGTAAGGAGTGAATCATGCAGTTCCATTCTCCTGATTAAGTCGTCAATTCACTTTCCTGGAACAAGTCTGAATCATTTAAGAATCAAACCATCGTTGCTTTCCAGTTGACACAAGTTTGATTCATATAGAATCGCACAAGTTACCTACCGCGGTGTTGTTTAATGATGACACTGGAAGGATTTCCATTCGTCACTGTAAATACTGAAAAGTATTACTCTGAATGTTCTGGCAAGATCATAAAGATATTGCGTCGAGACCTGGAACGAGTTTGAATCAATTAAGAATCAAACCACTGTTGCTTTCCAGTTAACATATGTTTAATTCAAGTGAATCTTACATATGACCTACCGCAGTGTTGTTTGATGTTAACACTGGAAGGATTTCCATTCATCACTGTGAATACTAAAGAGTATCACTCTGAATGTTCTAGCAATACCACAAGGATAGAGCGTAGGACTCTGTAAATCATCGCTTGTGTTCTAATGATGAACAACAATTGATCTATGGAATAAGTGTCCTAATGAGATTTTTGATGAATCTAGTTGGCTCTAGACTTTATAAGTGCACGTTTATTTGGTGATCGGAGGCTGGAGCAGACTGCCACCTATTCAATATCTACTATCTCGGAGTGAGAAAGTTGATAGAAATGAGTTGAACTCCGTGACAATAAAACAAACTTCTTTTGAGAGAAGCTTGAGTAGGCTGGGAAGGGTTGTGCATTGCATCACTGGGTCCATGATGCTTTGTCTTCAGTATCAGAAATCATCAAAGTGATTCTGATAATAGATGTATTGACCCAGTTTCTGCCTAAGTTGTATGGAGGGCTTCTTTCTTTACACCCTTTATCCTTACATTTCTTTTTCATTCTTCAACCCCTTCAATGCTTACCAAGACGTCATAACTAGCACCTTGTTGTGATTGATCCAGTGCTAGCTTAAGTCATTAGTCGGCATTATTCCCGTACACTCAACTACTCCATCTTTCCTAAGGACTTCTAAGTTCTAATGGATTGTCCCTGGGAAGATCCCTCCGGTTCTGGTTGGATCATAGGACGAATACCTAACCACCTTTTGACACCAATACCATCGTGAATTTATGTGTTGAAGGGTATAGATATCGTAACCAGAAAGATCATTTGAAAATGCAGTCAAGGTGTTGATGAAATCAATGTTTACACCTTGAAAGTTTTCTATATCACCAAAAACGCTCCCCTACATATGTGCATCATAAAAGGAAAGGTTTTTGCACATATTAGGAAGAGAAAGCACTTACATCAAAGATATTATCCAAGACAACACATTTTAATCACTATTCTCCCCCTCAAAAATAGCATGAAATTGAAATTTTTGTGAAATTAGTGATGAAACATGGAGAGAATAATGTGTCATGAAATTTTGGAACAAATGTTTATGAAATCATTATACTCCCCCTTGAAAAGAGATTCTATTTAAATAGGGGAGTATATGAGCACATTGTTTTGAAATACCTTGAAAAATTGTGCTCAAAAGTCCGTGAAAATTGGGTTCATGAGCTTAAAACTTTGAATGTTTTGATAAAAGCTCATGACCAAGAAAAGCGAATTTCTCGTTGTTGAGGATAAGTCAACGACTTTCCTTTCTTTTGGGGACCGGGATATAGTCTGACATGTGACTATAAGCTATTATGTTGAGCTCAAAACTTTGAATGTTTTGTGACAAGCTCAACCCGAGATAGATTGCTCTACCCGTTATTAGCATAAGTTATCTTTAAAGATACACTCGCCTTTATTTGAAGTTCGAGTTACAGTCTGACATTTAACTGTAAGTCGTTTACATGAGCTTAAAACATGGAATGTTTTTATCGGAAGCTCATGACCGAGAAAAATGAATTTCTCGTTGTTAAGGATAAGTTATCATCCGTGATCAACTTTCCTTTATTTGAGGCACGAGTCACAATCTGAGGTAATTGCAAATCATTTGAAGAAAGAGGAAATGACATGTTTTGAAAAACATTTAAACTCTCATTCGAACTTTATGTACGTACCCGTGTCGTTTTTTAACAACATTTCTAAGTGCGTCCATATTATCCATGCTGAGAGACATGTCGAAGAAGAATATTTTTTGGTATTTTTGAAAAAATTTCACATTTTTTATTTTGTTTTCATAAGTTTTATATTTTTGTATTTTGATTTTCAATGTTTTCGAAAATAATCCAAAATAGACCTTTGTACAGCAGAAGAAGGTGATGTCGAATGTACAGAATTGGAACCCTTTGAAGAAATGGATTCAGAATCTGCGGAAGTACCTGCAATGACAGAAGAAGAATTTGCACAAATACTAGTGTTAGGAGTAACAAATGCATTTTCTACATTCAGAACACTCGCATTAGTGCTGGAGCAAGTGTCATCACTCTTCTTGATAGGAATCCACTTAAGACCGACTTCCTTGAAGATCCTACCCGTTGGTCTCCATTGAAGACTAGATTTAGGAGTAGTGTTCTCTTGCACAGCGGAAGACTTCTTTGGAGAGAAACTAGGTCCTGTATTGATACGCCTTGAGGATTTATTGTCATTGCTTTTCTTTGTGACGGGTGGGAATCTCCTTGTTGTCTTATGGGATTCTGCATTCTTTCTCTGTGTGAAGGCACGAGAGTTTACCTCATAGAGGTATTGCAGAATGCAATGAGCATGGTTTCCATGGTGAATTCCCTTTTTGCACGTGGGACATACAGGGAGTTTGGGATTCTCGAAAGACCTTGTGTACCTAGGGTTTGCTGACCGTTCAGGCGCCATGTTCGAAACACGACTATTCATTTGTGGTTGCCAATTCCTAGGTTGTTGGGAAGAAGTCCTAGGTTTTGGTTGATTACCATTAGGAGTGTGTAGAACTCTAGCGGTTGTTAGTTTACTAGGTTTTGAATACACATGGTTAACTTTCTGAATGTTCCCTTTTTGCTTACCATCCCCTAGGTTGTTGGTTTGACCAACGTCATTTGAACCTTTAGATTCCTTTGTGGGCGTAAGAGTCACACACTTGGGAGTACTCGTAGAAGTAGTGCAAGGTGCATTCATAGAGTTGTGTTTAGCAGGAGTGGGTTTTCTAAATGGAGGAACATAGGGTGATATGGCTGGTTTTGGAATAGTGGATTGCACATCGGTATTAGGAGGTAACCTAGAAACATTAGAAGGCGGTTTTCCTAAGATAGATGGCTTTGGTACTTTGTACGAATTGGGTTGTCTAACAACTGATTTTACAACCTTAGGTTCCACTGTTTTTCCACCCATTTTTCCAACAAGTTTCTGCAACTCAGCAATCGCGATGTCTTTGTCTTGCAAATGAGCTTTCAGATCAGAAATATCCTTACTCTTTTCATTCAATTCACGAAACGATTCAGAGAGTTTTACTTGTAAATTACTGTCATCAGGAACTTTTCCAACTTTGGTTTGCAAAGCAAGTTCAAGAGAATGACAATGTTTCTGAAGAAAATCATATCGGTGTTGAAGAATCGTGAACTCTTTTTGATTAACATTTGATGAAGGCTCACTGTCATGATATTCACCTCCTAACTGAGCTTTTAGCTGTTCGATTGTTTGTTGCAGTTCATTGTAAGCTTTATCATACGAGAGTTTGTCATCCTTACATTCATCACATTTTTTGACATATTTATTCCAAAGATCGGTGAATTCGTTGTCCTTTTTGATGACATAAGACTCCATTTTCTCTTTCGTACGATCAAGCTCATTTTGGAGGGTTTCATTGTCTGACACAGAGATGTTTACCGCAACGGGGTTACTATCAACACAATCACCACTGTCACTTGATTTCGAGAGACATGCGAGGTCGCTTTCCAAAACTTTAATTCTCTCAAGAGATTCATCAGCCTCCTTCGCCAAAGATTTAAAGTCTTCAACAAATTTGGCTAGTTCTTTTAGAAAAGCGTTCTCAAGATTGCCTATCCTCGCATCAACTTGATTAATAATCGGATTGATTTCAGTATGAAGCACTTTTTGTAACTCGACATGAACGGGTGATGTAAAGTTTCCTCCAGTCATTTTGGCGTTAACAACCCGTTTGAGAATGACAAAATTATCTTTGAGCTCGTTAAGAAATCGTCGTGCAACACTCGGTTTAGGAGGATCCTCTGTCAATTCCTCACTAGGTAGCAAAAGCAATTCGGTACTAGTTTTAGATCGAACAAAAACCGTTGGAGGATTAACTTTTGGATAGTAAACAGGTGTCACTTCTTTATCAAGCTTTTTCATTCTTAAACGAGTTTCTTCAGCAAGTTCAGTAGTTTCCTCAGAATCATGCACACTAGGAGGATCATGCTCATCAGACAGGAGCACACTACCATTATATAGAGTTTGATTTGTGGCCTGAACCTGCTTAAGATATTCTGGATTGGGAGGAAGAGGACAACCTAAAGCCATTTTGTAACGGGTGTAATTTATCTCATTCACTTTAGGTGCGAGCATATTTATCGTCTGCATAGATTGTCCACGTTTTACCAAAAGGTTGTCTAAGTCCCTAATCCTATCCTGAGCATTGCAAAAATCCTCAAGAAGCCCATCTTCTCGAATTTTGAAATCATGTTTCAGCTTTTTTATTTCTCCTTTTAAATCAGAAACGATAGATTTTTCAGTTGAAAGCTGTTTATTAAGAGAGGTGATTTCATCATTCAATTCGCTTATCTTTTTGGCACTACTTAAATGTAAGGCATTTAATTTCTTAGTGGTGCATTTTTCTTGATAAACCGATGTAGCATGAGCTTGTTCAAGTTCCTTGATTTTAGCATGATGAATCTCAAAACTTTTCTCCCGTTCCTTATATCCCGTAAGCTCAGTGGTCAATTTGGCATTAGTTTCTCTAAACTTATTATTAACCACATTCGCATGAGCAACATCCTTGGCAAGCTTATCAAATAATGATTTATAATACGCATGCGTCTCGTCAGGAAGAGTTGTAGGTTGGGCTACTTGATCCCCACTAAGGTCCACACTGGGTGCATTAGAAATAATATTGATATTATTCGTTTGAACCCCGTGTGTCTCAGTGGAAGGCTCAAGTGACTCAGTATACTCTTCCTCCTGATTAGACATATTATATAAATCATTATCATTGAGACGTGGGTGTACCTCAGAGGAACCGTCTGAATCATACACAGGAGCTCTGTCAGGTTTAACTACCGATGTGGATGATTGCTGTGTATTAGCCATCAAGATGGAGTCGGTAGTCACCTCTTGTTCCTCATCATATGCTGCTGCAGATGCCATGAGATCAAACTCTTTAGCTAGAAGTGGAATTCCTGCTTCTTCCTTTTGTGCTATAAGAAGCTGAGACTGGAGATGGGCAGCATTCCTCTTCTTTCTTACATGGCTATCACGATGCTCAAAATCCACAGCATCATTGTCTTGTTGATAAGTCATAGTAGAAGTCGTGTGAAAAACAGGATCTCAATTCGTAGAAAGCGTGTGTTGGGGTGTCAACAAAATCAAAGTTTGCCAAAATTTTCCAGCCCGACAAAAAAATTCCTCAGTCCGACAAAACGGTAATCCGAAAAAATTTTGAAACACTAAAATGTGAAATCGAGTTAGAAATAGCCAATAACTAGTAGGGAAAAAACTTGAAAAAAATGAAATTTTTTAATAAAAATAAAACCTAAAAATTTGAAATTTGGCCTAAAAATTTGAATTTTGGTCCGAAAATTTGAATTTTTGGTCGAAAATTTTTTCGCATAGCCAAAATTTGAAATTGAAGCTTAAATGACCTAAAAATGGTCTAGGAAAAATTAAATTTACTATGGTTTTCCCGCCAAAAAACTCTTTTTTTTTTTTTTTTTTTTGATCTTCGTGTAAAGTATGTTCCGAGACTAGTCTAGATAGTGGCTAAGTCTAAAAATTACTCAAACAGAATTTCCATCGGAATGTTGATCGGAATGATCCATCGGAATGTCCCTCTATCGGAATGTGCAGATCGGAATCCTAGATCGGAATGTGTAGATCGAAATCCTAGATCGGAATGTATTGATCGGAATCCTAGATCGGAATGTGCTTCTATCGGAATGTCGTACTATCGGAATCCTAGATCGCAATGATGACCTGTCGGAATGCTTAGATCGGAATGTTCAGATCGGAATCTTCAGATCGGAATGTGGCTAAGATCAATTTGGCAGAGTAGCGTCTCAAAGTTCCTTAAAAACCGTCGGAATCCCAGATCGCAAAGAACGATCGGAATGTCCAGATCGGAATAGGTATCGAAATCTTTAGATCGCAAAGTAAAACCCTTGGGTTATTGCGATCAAAACGGTACTTATCTTTCCCGAAATTGTAGCTATCGCAATAAGAGAACTTTCTTCCAACTTTTTAGGCAACGATTTTGGCAACTTTTAGGCAACAAATTGAGGCAACAAATTCGTGTTTTTGAGCGAACCAAAATACCCACAACACGAATACTTGGAACAACAGAAAAAAACACGAAATTTTTTTTTTTTTTTTTTTTTGAATCTTAAGTAAAAAAATCAAAAACCCACGGAATTAACAAGAAACAAGGACAACACCAAAGAGCTATCCACGAATCCCTTGGCGAATGATACCACTTGTTGGAATGATTCACACGACTTATAGAATAAGAAATAAAGATGAATAAGATCAAGATTAAAACTAAGAATGGAATATTAGATTAGATGAAGAAGAATTAGAAAGATACAAGGTAGATGTTTCTAGTGAGAGAAACTAAGGAGAGTTTCTCTCTCTAAAACAAGAAGAAGAGAAAAGATACAATGGGAGACACACACACAAATGAGGATGGTTATGCCTTTTATACTAAGGCTTACATGAATAGGAGGCCTTCCTCATTTGTGTGTTCGGGACTAATTCCCGTTTCATGCATAATAATGACATAGAACTCTCGACACTGTTGAATAGTATTTTCCACGATCTTCGCAACGGTATATTATATGACCATCACTTTAAATACTTCTAACATAATCAGAGAAATTGGAATGACCAAAAGTCTCACCAATTAGGAGAGGACTTTGTGATAAATACCAAACCTTGTTTCACATATGGCAGTTTTGATCACACTTATCAAGAATGTCAGGCACCAATGGAAGTTGTGGCTGCAAATCCTTTAAAGGATATGCAACCTAAAGCCATTCTTCTAAATGCAAGGGCAAAATCCTTTTCCCATGCCAAGTATGTTGCCCTGCTTTGAGAAACAGGGTTTTTGACAAATATGTTGTTCCTGCTCTAAGAAAGGTGAATGATGCATATCCCAAGACCAGCTCTTCCATGACCAACCCAACACCTTATAATGCATATAGATCTGTCTCTAGACCTTACCAACACATCAATAGAGACCAAAACAAAAGATAGGTTCCCTCTGCTAATCGTAGGGATTCCCCTGCTAAATCTGGGGTATACCCTGCTAGCAAAGTTTTGCCCTCTAGGAATATGGGCAGATGGGGAAAAGCTGTGAAAGCCTCAGCTCGTTGGGTTTGGGTACCCAAAAGGGGTGCTCAGTCGAATGGTATATCTCTAGTTTTTGATAAGCTATCCTATATTGATACACGAGGTAGATCCAAGTCTATAATGGCTTGGGTCCCCAAGAAAAACTAATTTGTTTTTATTTTTGCAGGTGACAAAGAAGACCAGGGATGATAAAGCATATTGGGATAGTGGATGTTCAAGGAGCATGACTGGACAAAAATCTTATATGTCTAACTTTGTTCCCCTGCATGACAATGATGGTGTTTCTTTTGGAGATGGGCATGGAACAATCACAGGAAAAGGAACTATTGTCACCAATGGGATGACCTTTGACAATGTTTACTTGGTGAAAGAGCTCAAGTACAATCTCTTTAGTGTGTCACAGATGACTGATAACAAGAATTTTGTCTTGTTTACAGATATTGAATGTCTGGTATTAGGAAAGGAGTTTGTCTTACCACCCAACACTCCTATTGTACTCAGAACACCAAGACAAAAGAACATGTACACAATTGATCTCAAGGACATCTCTCTTCAAGACAATGAAACCTGTTTCATTGCCAAAGCCTCAGTTGATGAGTGTAAGAAATGGCATAGAAGACTTGGTCATCTTAATTTTAAGAACATGAACAAAGTAGTAAAATATAATCTGGTTCGTGGTCTTCCTTCCAAGTCCTTTGCCAGTGATCATACTTGTGCTGCTTGTCTGAAAGGGAAGCGACATAGAGCATCTTGCAAAGAAAAAACAAGTATGTCCACTACGAAGCCATTGGAACTACTGCATATGGATCTTTTTGGTCATACTTCTGTGGCAAGCATAATGAAGAAATGGTACTGCCTAGTGATTACTGATGATTTTTCAAGGTTCACATGGACATTCTTTCTGTTTGAAAAGAGTGACACAGCTGATGTACTCATTGGGTTCATCAATCAGATTGAACTATCAAAAAGCATGAGGGTAGTGACCATGAGATCAGACAATGGTGGTGAATTCAGAAACCAGAAACTGGACACTTTCTGCATAAACAAAGGAATCAAGAGGGAATTTAGTATTGCAAGAACACCTCAACAGAATGGAGTTGTAGAGAGAAGGAATAGGACACTCATTGAAGCAGCAAGGACTATGCTGTCTGATTCCAAACTTCCAGTTATCTTTTGGGCTGAGGCTGTATCCACTGCTTGTTACGTTCAAAACAGGGCCTTGGTGGTTAAGTCACATAATAAGACCCCTTATCAGCTGTTCAACGGAAGACCTCCTTTAATTGACTTCTTTAGACCATTTGGATGTCATGTGATCATTTTGAACACAATTGACAATCTAGGCAAGTTCAGTGAAAAGGGGGATGATGGGTACTTTGTTGGTTATTCATTAAACAACAAGGGATATAGGGTCTTCAACAAGAAGACAAGCAAAATAACAGAAAATCTTCATGTGGATTTTCTTGAAGACAAGCCTGAAGATGTTCAAACAGGTCCTGATTGGTTCTTTGATATTGAGGTTCTTTCAAAATCTATGAATTATGTACCTATTGCATTGCAGAATACTAACATTTCAGGTACTCAAGAACCAACTGGTGTGGAGAAGCCACCATTGAGGTATATGAATGTACCCTCACTATTTCCCATTGAAGATGCTTCAAAAACAGGTGAAGAAGATGATATCTCTCAAAGGAAAGAACATCCAACCTCTTCCTCTGCTAAGTCAACTTCTGAAAGCAGTGGAATGGCTGAAAGCAATGGAATCCAGGATTCCCCTGCTAGATCAATTGCTTCCCCTGCTACCAAGTATCCAACTATCAATGACATTAATGATGAAGAAAGAGAATCCCCACTCATTTCCTCATCTTCACCCATATCTGATGGTCCTCTCATGTCCAGCAGTGGAAGCAGAATAATTAAGAGTAGAGGTCCAAGTTATTCAGAGCTGCATTCAGTTCATCAGCACCCATCTCTAGGTCATGCTCTATCATTTGGAAGCTCCTTTGAGGAGTACTTTCCCAATCAAGATAGCCCCATCAATTCTGACTTGGAAGAGGATGAAACATAAGTAATCATGAGTATGCAGCCTACCTACAGGATCAATAAGGATCACCCTCTATCACAAATCATTGGTGATCCTGAAGCACCTAGACATACAAGGTATACAGCAAAGGAGCACAGCTTCATTGCAAAAGTTACCATGAAGTTTAATCATGACAACATGCAATGTTGTTTGTTTACTGCATTTTTGTCACAAGAAGAGCCAAAGAAGATTTTTCAGGCTTTAAATGATCCAAGTTGGGTTGAAGCTATGCAAGAGGAGCTCTTACAGTTTGACATTCAAGAGGTTTAGATTCTGGTAGATTGTCCAAAATGGGCAAGGCCTATTGGGACAAAGTGGGTGCTCAGGAACAAAAAGGATAAGAGGGGTATAGTAGTCAGAAACAAGGCAAGGCTGGTGGCACAAGGATATACACAATAAGAAGGCATTGATTATGAGGAAGTCTTTGCTCCAGTGGCCAGGATTGAAGCCATTAGATTATTCTTGCTTATGCTTCATTTATGGACTTTATAGTGTTCCAAATGGATGTTAAGAGTGCCTTTTTATATGGCACCATTGATGAAGAATTCTATGTTATGCAACCTCCAGGGTTTGAAGACCCAGAACATCCAGATAAGGCATACACGGTGAAAAAGGCTATGTATGGACTTCACCAAGCTCCCAGGGCCTGGTATGGAACTCTTTCTAAATATCTGTTGGATAATGGCTTCAACAGGGGGAAAATTGACCAGACGTTGTTTATCAAGAAACAAAAGGGTGACCTTCTTTTGGTACAAGTCTATGTTGATGACATTATCTTTGGATCCACAAACTCTATGCTTAGCAAAGAGTTTGCCAAGCTGATGCAGGACAAATTCCAAATGAGTGCCATGGGTGAGCTAAACTTCTTCTTGGGGTTACAAGTTCAGCAGAGGAAAGATGGAATATTTATCTCACAAGACAAATATGTGGCTGAAATTGTGAAGAAGTTTGGCATGTCTGAGGGAAAGAAGGTTTCCACACCAATGGACAAGGATCATCCATGGGGCAAAGATGGTCCTGGAAAGCTTATTGATGTCAGGAATTACAGGTCTATGATTGGATCTCTCATGTACCTTACAGCTTCAAGACCTGACATCATGTTTGCAGTTTGCTTATGTGCAAGATACCAGGTGGCACCAACAGAGTGTCATCTATTTGCTGTGAAGAGAATTTTTAGGTATCTAAAGTGTCATCCAACTTTAGGACTTTGGTATCCCAAGGAGTCACCATTTGAGCTGATATCCTACTCAGATAGTGATTATGCTGGTGACAACAATGATAGGAAGTCTACAATAGGTGGATGCCAATTTTTGTGAAGCAGGCTTATATCTTGGCAATGTAAGAAGCAGACTATTATGGCCACATCAACAACTGAAGCTGAGTATGTAGCAGCTGCTGCATGCTGTGGTCAAGTTCTTTGGGTTCAGAATCAGCTACTTGATTATGGGTATAATTTTCTTAAAACCAAGATATTTATTTACAACAACAGCACCATTTGCATTATTAAGAATCATGTTTTTCATAGCAAGACTAAACATATTGAAATAAGACATCATTTTATTAGAGATTGTTTTGAAAAAGGGCTAATTATCCCAGAGAAAATTGATACATAACTTAATGTTGCTGATCTTTTGACAAAAGCTTTTGAAGTGGGGAGGTTTCAGTACCTGGTTGCAGGTATTGGAATGGTTTCTCCCTAAAAATTGATGTCTATTGTATCTTGTATATCCAGGGTTGCTTCATTGCTGTTGTTGTATAAATGTTAGTCAATTTTTCCATCATTTTTCATTCCACTGCTTTTGAACAAAGATTCCCTTGCTGGGGTTCATTCCCATGCTAAAGAGTTTTTCTCTTAAGCTGGGTTTGTTCTTTTTAAAAGTGGTTATATGTGGTTTTAGACTAACAATGCAGAGATCCAAATGGTGCATACTACACTCATGGGTGGATCAGGTATATGCTCTATGTTTTAGGGGAGGTTAGGTCACACCTTTAGGACTTAGGGTATCCTTAGGATACTCATATATGATTCTAGATCATATCCATTGGTGAGTAAGGGTTCATAATGATGAAGACTTGCTGCAAAGCTTGTCAAAATTCTGAAGCCTTGAGGCACTGTAATGTGTACTAATACTTCTTTATTAAAACAACTTGCTATCTAGATTCAGATGTTTGGTACACATTGCCAAGACTAACTGCCATAGGTAAGGGAAAGGTAGGGATGGTGACTAAGGTATGCTTATTTTCTTGGGTTGACCAGGTGCAGGGTGACTTATGTGTTAACTTTTTGTGTTTAGACCATTGCTGAATAGAGGACTCTTGAGTTTCTGTGTATCTACCTTGTGTATACAAGGGTGTGCATTAGAGCAGAGCTATTTAGCATTGGTCTCTTCATGATTAGTCTAATACCCCTAGGAAAGTTTCCCCTGCTTTCACCTTTTGATTCCCTGCTTAATCAACATTCCCCTGTTTGACCGTTGACCGACAATACCGTTACCCTGCTTATAGCCGTTGGGTCTGCTTGCTAAAATTTTGGTTAGGGAATATTTTATTCTTTTCAAAAGATATTTAAGGCGCTTTCTTCGCTGATTGGTAATCTTTTTTTATTATTTCCAATAAATTACTTTTTTATCAAGATTTATCTTTGATATTTTTGCAATTTGAAAATTCAGTCCAATCACAGCTCTTCAATTAGCTTATAAAAACTTAATTCCCTTCACCAGCAGGTCCATCTCTCTCCTTCGATCAAATCCCACCTAATTCTCACCATTATATACCTTCAAACGTTTTCAACCTTTATCATGTCTCTCAAAATTGCTGCTAATCATAATCAAATTGCTTTAATACATGATGAACCAGTAGAATTCGCTGATGCTGTGGCTTTTCTAAAATCCTCATATTTTAGAGTGGCTCTTCTCATCAACCTTAGGATTTACACCTCACACATTCAGCAGTTTTGGTCTAAATCTATGACCAAAATAGTGAATGGAGAGGTAATAATTCAAAGCACAGTAGATGGTCATCCCAAGGTGATTACACTTTCCTCCATTAGAGACAAGCTTATTCTAGATGATGAGGATGGGATAACCAACCTACCTGAGGCTGACATCTTTGAGGGTCTTGTAAAACTTGGGTATACTCTTTCTGATGATAAAAAATGTAAGTTTGCTAAAGGTAAGTTTGCCCCACATTGGAAATATTTGATTCATACAATTTTACAATGTTTGTCACCTAAAACCACTGCTTTTAATGAATTTGGTAGTGAAGTTGCCTCTGCCCTGATTTGCTTAGCAATAGGGAGGAAGTACTGTTTTTCTCAAATGATTTTCAAAGGAATGGTTAAAAATGTTACAAGCAATTCAAAATTTTGTATGTACCCAAGGTTTACAGAACTTTTGTTGAATATGAGTGAACATGGTCCTATCACACACAAAAACTACTTTTCAGCAACCAAGCATACTACTAAATTATTCACCACACTTCTTGCACCATCTCTACAATTTTCTGGCAGGGCTATTCCACTCACTTCAATCATGATGAAACAAATCAGACAGGAAGAAGCCAAGACAAAAACAGCCACACACAAACCTTCTGATTCCCCAACCAAGAAACTACCCCCTGCCAGTACTCTACCCCCTGCTGATCCAAAACATGAAAGGAGAACTAATTACAAGTTTGCCAGGTCTCCCTTGCCTGGTGAATCTTCACAAGTAGCAGAGAGGAGAGCCTCCAAAAGGTTGGAGCACACTGAGGGTTTAGCTGCCACTACTGTCTCATCCTCAAGGGGTGAGCAGGATAGTGACACCATCAGTAAGTCCTCTCCCTCACTCAATGATACCCAAAAAGGGGAGAAATCCCCTTCTATGGTTGAGAGCAGCATGCAACCAATGACCATTTTGGAATTGACGAATATATGCCTGAGCTTGAAAAAGCAGAATGCACAACTTGTACAAACTGTCAAAAAGCAAGGTCTGGTTATCAATAATTTGGAAACCAGACTTGCTACACTTGAGGGGAGGAGAAAGCCCAAGCTTATCATATCTACAGATGAGGATGCTTCCAAAAGGAGGAAGTTCCTAATACAGAAGAATCTACTCAGTGGTATGAGTATCCTGGTGGTCAGGGTTTAGAACAAGGAAAGATAGCAAGTGCTGAGAAAGGGACTGAGAAAGGAAGTGCTGAGAAAGGAAGTGACAAGGGGACTGCAACAAAAGAGATTGCTCAAACATTGCTAACTATGGGCAATCAAGAAGAAGCCCCTGCTTCAAAAGTTTCCCCTGCTGTAACAGATCCCACTGCTGTAAGTCTTTCCCCTGCTAAGCCTATCACTCAAATATTTGTTAGGAAGAAAAGGCAACCAGCTTAGAAGGGGATCATAATTAAAGAACCTGCACCTAAAGCCAAATCAGCACTAGCAGTGGATCCAAAAGACAAGGGAAAAGGGATCATGGTTGAACAGCCCAAGAAGAAAAAGTACAAGCATAGAACTCCTGAACAACAAAGGGCTCAAGAAGAATATGATGAACAGGTTGCTCTGAGAATGCAACAAGAGGAGATTGATATGTAGGATCAGAGAATGCAAAAGATGAGGCCCAGAGAGATGCTTAAGCAGATTGAAATCATGCATATAGAATTAGATGATAGGGTGCCTCATGTTCAAGAGTTTCTAAATCAATGGGAAAAGGAGTTGGTGAATGCTCCTTTGGAAGACAGTTATGAATTGATTTGTCTTGTTTACAAGTATCAAAATGAATATCTGGAAAGAAGGGCAAATCAAATTCAGAAAGAAAAATATTTGAAGTTTGAGAAGGGGGGGCTTGCACACTACAAAGTTTTGCTCAAAAGACATAAGAAGTGGAAGGATGGTGATTTCACAGACATGACTTTTGGGGATATAGAGAAGGCAGTCAGACCAGTTTTAAGAGAATTAAATGTGGAAGACTTCATGACTATCAACTCTCCTGAGGAAGCTGAGTATCTCAGGAGGCAAAATGAAGTATTACAGAAAGCTAGGGAATCCAGAAAAAGAAAGGCTGAAGGAATAACATTGGAAACTACACAAGCAGATGCATCATCCCAAGCAGGCGCATCATCACAAGTAGGGGTATCACATCAAGCAGGTGCAAGTTTTCCAACAATTGACAGATCTGTACTCAATGCACAAAGGGCAGCCAAAAGACTCAAGAGGATGGAAAAATTTGGCATAGTTACTAAGGAGTCTCAACGTCCCTCAAATGAAGAAATTGATAAACAGCTAATTGTGCAGGAAAATGATGAAGTCTCACCTAGTGAGCTTGGGAAGAAATTTGCCATAGTGGAATATGTTGTTTATGAACACAGGGGAAGGACTTGGTGGAAGCTTACAAGAGCTGACAATATAGCACAGACATTTCTAAGTCTAGATGTCATGTTTCAAACCTTGTATAGTGAGGACCTAGAAGATATGTGGAAGATTTTGAAGACCTTTGCTGCAAAACCTCCTACTATGGATGGTGTGGAGAAGGATTGGGTGATCTGGGAGTGCATGCATAGGATGTATGAGCATGAATTGTTTGATCCCATATTTGACGCAGTAAATGGAGGAAATCTGTTGTATTGGAAGCTATGAGATAGTGATGGAAGGGGTAAGTGTTTACTTGATCAATCATCGTTACTATCCTTTCAATCATGAGACCTTGAAGAAATTAGCACAGGCTGACTTGATTGTAGATGCTAAAGCACCTGTTGCTTATGATCTGGTAAGGATGATGCATAGTCAGCTTTGGCCAAGAACTTTGTAAGCACCCTCATCAGCTAGTATTTATTCAGAAACTTGTGTTTAGGAGAAAGCACAAGTTTAGGGGAGGATTGTTGGGAATAAATATAAGTACATTAGTTACCTCTGCTAGTTGGTCAATGGTTCCCTTGCTAGAGTAAGTTCCCCCTACTAAATAAAAAAGGCATGAGGATTGGTTCCCCTGTTGAAGTCAAAGGCCCTGCCGCTAGAGATAAACTTGGAATAGATTATTACGCGTTTCTATTACTATGACAATCCGTCAATTTATGATTGATATTTTATTCTTAAATATTATTTAAAAATATTATTTTAATGTTATATTATGAACTCACTTATTTTTGGGAAGAAATTTGGGTTTACATCTAGTCCGACACTTCAGGAAATAAATTTATCCGTGAATATTATTTTGGGATTTTAAATTTGAGTTAGTTCATAAACTCACTAATTTACGAGAAGAGATTAGGACTTACGTTCAAAATTTAACGTCCTTTACGACTAAACCGGAAACCTTAGGATTACGTATTTACGTTTTTGAACTCCGTTTTTGATGAGACAATTTTTATTAGATTCGTTTTGTGCCGTTGATTCATAATTTATAAAAACGTTTTTCGTAAAACGACCCGAGGGCACGCAAATCGAGGAAACTAGAATCGAGGAATACCCGTAAATTAGTGGGATGAGACAAAACAAGTTTTGTCCCACCCCACTCAAAAGGGATGGCTAACCATGCCACTACACTCCATGATGTGTCAAAATTACAACTAACAAGTTAACACTTGTTAACTTGAAGCTTAACAAGTAAGCTACATCAACTTCAAACCACAAAACCATTTACAACCAAACCATTTACTCACTTTCATCACATGCAAACTACTCTCCTATCTCTCTCAAATTCGTCCCAAAATCACCAATAACAACCCGTATTTGATCTATTTTAGCCATAAAATCATGTGTTATTCATACACATGATGATGCTCCTTTGAAGCCTTGAAGATTGGAGGTGATTTTAACATCATTTGTTGGTGTCATAGGGCTGATTTTCCATGAGAAGTTTATAAAGATTGGTGGACTTGAAAATGATATTGGTTTATCACAAGTTTTGCCATCAAAATCCAAGCCTTGTTCATCAAAGACTCATCTTTTCATCACTAATGGTGGTATAGAGATTGTTCTTCCCATCCTCTTGTTATTTTGATTATGTAATCTTGTATTTTCTTTATTTATGTATATGTATATGATGATGAATGATGATAAAAATATTATGTGGGGATTTGGTGTTGATAAATATGGTTAAAAAGATGGAAAACCATAGGTAACAAGGTTAAAATCTTGCTAAATATGATGGTTGTATAAAAATAGTAAGTAACCACATGATACACTGATAAAATGGCATAGTGGAAACAATTTACAGTAAGTATTAGGTGTTATACACATGTGAGAGTTGGCCATGCAATGGAATCATCAAAATGAGTGAGATATGATCAAAACAAAATTAGTATACCAATCTGAATAGTCTGTTTTGTAGGGACAGTTAAGGATACTTAGACATGGATTGAGAAGTAGCTATAACTAACTTATTTGTAGCACATAATATGAAGTTTATGTCATCCAAAAATGAGCTTCTATCTCCTTATAGAACTCAAGATATGATAAAAATGGTGAAAGTGAAACTAAAAATCAGATTTTGTGAAATTAAAGTTTAATAGTATTATATAAGCACTCAAAATAATATAGTATAAAATGTGAAATTAAAACCCACTAACTTATATATTTCATTTATATAAATATGTATAAGGATAAATAAATGGACATTTTATAAAAATTATAGTTTGGTAAGTTTTATAAGTTATAAAAACTATAAACATGATTTTTACGTCTTTTCGGCTAATACCGTAAAATTATCGTTTTTCGCCAATTAAAACTTAGACGATCGGAACCGTCTAATATAAACTTTTTAAAAGTCATATACTGATATATAAGTACTTAATACAAGTAAAAACCGATAAAACCCGAACTATATAACATATGGACATTAACGGGCTAAGTTAGCATTATTGGACTAATAATTCAACTAAATGGGCTAAACACTTATAAATTTACTTATTGGGCTTAACCCACTTGGGCAAAATATGTAAAGTATAATACTGATAATAAAAGTATAAAATGGTCGAATTTAAAGTAATGGACTTATAATAGGCTTATTGGACCTAAAACATGTAAATAAGTAAAACTAGTAAACTAGTATAAAAGTTACCAATACATAACACTAAAATGAGTGAATGAGAATGTATAAACCCACTTGATCATCATCATATATATAAAATCATCATATGTATACATAGCTATTGTTTTTATGAAGTCATTGGACAAGAGTCTAAGACGAGTATTATTTGTCTAGGTTTCCGTGATTGAAGCACGTACCGTACATCCAAATTACCGATAACCCGCTTTCCCACATCAATGTGAGTTCATAGCCTCGCACTCTTTTAAATGTTTTTATGAAATGTTTTATAAACCCGCGAGGGAGATAACATGTTAGTTTTTATGAAATAGGACACTAGTTGTCCCGATTGTTTGTTTATTGATTTTGACCCGAGTGATTGTATGACCCGATGAATGATTATATGACCTGATGTGTGAAATGAAATGGATTATTAAAGTTAGGTTATGTCACTAAAAGTCCCATTAGCATGAATTGTGAAGTACCGGGATTTGATAGACGCTTATGCATATAATAGTACTATTTGGGGAAGATCACCTCAGTTCGCGCCTTGACGGTTGATCCCCGTCGTGCCACATTGATTGGTAAGCGAATTTATGTATGAGAAGATTTCTATAAGCGTGATTATTGTGACGACACGCTGTTTTAGATGGGCAAATGATTGTCGGGTTAGCTACCTGATTGTGGTAAAAAATGCACTTGTTTAGGAAAACAAGGCAATTAGGACAAGTATGCACGACGATTTAGGAAAACCGTGTGCGAATGACCCTAAAAGTGAGTTCGTTCTCGAGGAGGCAAGTGCGTTGTGTTAAGAGATGATTTTTGATTTGTGATTATATGATTGAAAAAGAAAGAAAGAAATGAGATTAGAAAAGGAAGACGGTTACGACGACGGATTAAACTAAGACGAAAAAGGTCGATCACTTAAAACCGTAAAAACTACCAAAATTAAAAATTTTAAACCTAATAATTAATTAAAAGCTAAAATAAATCTAAAATAATATAAACAAGAATAAAAATCCAATAAAAATATTTTAAAACCTTTTATTAATTAAATATTCAATTTTAAATGCTAATTAAAGCCCTAAAATTAAATATAATTAATCAAAATGTCCAAAATATTATTTTATTGAACAAATAACTTACTTATATTATCTAAAGACTAAAAAGTATTTTTTCTAATTTTTAAAAACTATTTTTCTATTTTTAAATCACTAAAAACTATTTTTAAACTAAAATAATTATAAAAAATAATAAAATAATACCAAAAATAATTGGACACTTTTAAAAATCCTAAATTACTCTAATGAACAGAAGAAAAATGAAAAAGTTTGAAAAATAATAAATTTACCACTAAAAGACAAGAGCAGTTTAAATTAAAACCCTAATTAAACTAATTTAATTCTAAAAAATAATTTAAAAGTGAACAGTAAAAACTTTTTTAACTAAAAATCTTAAAATGTTTTTCCTAATCCAAGAAAAATGTTTAAACTGAAAAATAAGTATTTTTGGCACTAAATGCCAAAAACAGAAACTTAAAAAGTATTAAAAATAGCTATTTAATGTAAAAATTACTAAATGAACAGTAATAAAAATTTTACTTAAACAGAAAAATCAGAAATTAAATTAGAAAAATATCAAAACTTGTTTGAAACCCTAATTCTAATTTTAGAGCACTAAATATAAAATTTCAAAATTACTGAAAGTGACATGTGACTGGATTTGTCTTGTAGCTTAGCAGTTCTAACAATGGTGCTACCAGTAGGAAGTTTGTTCCCACTGCTAGTGTAATTTTGTTGGTCAGTTGACCAATAAGCTCAGGAGAGCTTATTTGTGAGCTTATATTGGGCAATAAGGCACCCTTATACTCAGTTGAGTATAAGGAGTCAATATAAACACAAAAACAAGCAAGTCAGTTAGCAAAATTTCACACAAAAGGGCACACAAAGTTAATGATTAAGCCCTTATGGGTCTGATGAACAGTAGGCCTAGTTTACTTTCACAAAAATGGATTTCAAAGGCTCAAAACTTGCACAATAATCAACCAAACAGCATATAACCAATACACAATCCTTAAATCTCCTAACAACTAGCAGCTTGACAAATTTGGTGGTCAAATTCACACAAAATTATGCACAAAAGCAGTTACTGGATTTTTGTGCTATTTTCCATTATTTATCATGCAAATGTGTTGTAGACTTTACCAAACTGAAAACAAAAGGCATATATCACATAATAATCACCAAAGAAGTGTGTTCAACAGGTATTAAAGCAAGATTAATGTTATTAAACCCTACTTGAATCCTAATCAAAACACCCCTTAAAGTTCTGAAAATGAAAATTTACAAGCCAAATCAAATCAAACTACACAAACCTAATCTATTTTGCTTCTAATCATGCATAGAAACACCAATCAAGCATAAACCAACAGCTTAACTAACACCTAAACAATTTTCAAGCACTTTCATCAAATCATACAAACCACATTTTTTTGAGAACTAAACAAGGAACAATGAAGTTACCTTGTGGGACCCACATCCAGGCCCCACTAAGGCTGCTATGCCTTCTCCAAACAGACCCGGGTCTGTGCTGAACTTTGGACTAAACAAGCTCCCTATGGAAACCTGCTAAGATCAAAATAGAAACAACAAATACCAATAAATCTGATTTTTGAAACTTTTTAAACCTTTTCAAAAAAACTTCTCAAATAATCTTCTTTTCAAAACACTCAAACAATTCACTCACAAACTGAAAAAAAAACAAAATTTAGAAACAAGATTTCACCCAAAATCAATTTTTCAGAAACTTGCAAACAAGACTGAATTTTTTGAAAACTCAAAGATTAAACAAACAATAAATGGGACACAATCAAACAACAGTAATTAAAAGTGGAGCCTGAATCTTTTTCATCAACAATACTAAACCAAGTTTCATTCATAAACAAAACGGGCATTACAAGTTGTGACCAAGGAAAAAAAATCAGGACAAGGAAAAAAATGAAATGATAAGTACCTTATATAATGGCTACAAGAAGATACTAGAATGCTGAAACCCTAACATTGAATTTCCTATCATGCCCTTGGACGAAATTTGAAAAATGGTCAAATGATGCCATGTGATCATGCAGTTGGAATCTTGTGAATTCCAGCTTGTTGTAGTCAATCTAAACCCTTCAAAATGTTGTGGAGGATAAGTAAAACATTTGGGGCGTTGATCCTGTCCCCTCATGGGGTTTTGTGGGATAGGGACGTTGGTGGGGAATCTTGGGGGTGTCACATGGGTTGAGTGGGGACAAAAGTGAGAGTGGTTTTGTGTTTAGGCTTAGGTTAATCATTAATCTGGAGCAGCTTATCAAAAACCCCTTTTATTTGTGTTTAATCCGACCTGGGGAGTTCTAGGGTTCATGGGTGATTAAGGGTGGGTTTTAATCTGATTTGGGGGATTAATATTTAAATAAGGTGTTAGGAGGGAAGTGGGAGGGTATGACTGGGGTTGACCCAGGTTTATTTAAACAAACCTGGTGGTGGATTGGTGACATGGCGTGGGAGGTGATGTGGTGATGTGTGATTGGTGGAGAAAGGTGATGTGGAAGGTTGATTGGTGGGGAAAGGTTGTATTGTCTTGGCAGTTTTGGCCCCCAAGGTTTCTTCCTTTGTTTAACTTGTAATAAACAGCTCACAATTCCATTTCCCTTTATAAACATCTTTGTAAACTTGTCATTTTTGGCACAACAAGTTTTTAAACTTGTTTCAAGGACTAAACATGCAAATTTATGATATTTGAAGGACTGATTTTGGCATTTTCTTCATTCTTCAAGGTTTGACTTGTTTGTTGACTTCTTGAAGGACCAATATTGACAATTTAGTTTTGTTGAGGGACTAAATTTGCCAATTCTTCAAAGTTAAGGGTCCTTTTTGTAATTTTGACAAACTTTAGGGACCAAACTTGTAATTATGAAGATACAAGGGTATAAAGTGTCAATTCTTCCATATTGGAGGACCCTTCTTCAAAATTCTTCAAATCTTCAAGGGTTTTCTTTGGAAAATTCTTCATTAGGGCTTGGTTCATCGTGCGGCTTCGTTTCCCGTGTTCGTTTTTTACAGATTCTTGTGATCTTTTGTCATTTTCTCAATATCCGTACCTAAAATACACAAGCATATATTTGGGTATTTTGATGATATTTAATGCATTTTAAGCCCTATTTGGACGATGAGACTATGTATAAAAGCAGTCTCATCACTCCCCCATACTAAACCATTACCGTGCCCTCACCCAATGCTAGAATAAAGTATCGTAGCACCTCCAAAATTCACTTTTATTCACTTTATTGAACGATAAACTAGCTACACTACTACTATTGCTACTACTTGCGTTTTAGACATAATGTATGATTTTCATCGCAAAATGGGACGTTTAGGTTCATAGAATAAGAACATGTGAATGCTTCGTTAGAAATAATTTCATCGTCCTCGATTTTCACTCCAATTCCATGCCAAGCGTGCAACGAGATCATTGTCATTATAAGTTAGTAATGCTAACACTACTCATATGCCCTAATCACGTACTTATCCTCCCATTATTCCTAAGTTGTATCTCTTATATTTTATTTTGTCTTGAATGTTTCACGAGGATACATTGTTTAACTTATGCGATAATAGAGATTTAGGTCTAAAAATAGAGTCCTAACGGTGTAACTAAGACCATCAAATCAATAACCCCTCCTAATAGACAACGATGTTAAAAAATTAAGTTGACAAGAAGAATCGATAAACACGGTTTTATAACGGTTTTGAACATGAGACTTATTACCAAGACTTTTATACGCCCCCTAGCGGAAGGGCCTTATTATCTTTGGTTTACCTCCATCTTTTATTCAACTTCGCCATGAAGCTTTTATTATGACTTCGGTCTTGCCTTGCCTTTTATTATCCGCCTCATCGGTGGTTTTATTAGCCAAAGACGTATATCCTCACGCTAAGGCGAATTTTGGATCTTTAAAGCTTCGAAGATTAAGGCTTGATTCACTTTCAATTTTGCATAGATTTTTCGGCCTTGTGGGGCTTCAAATTGTTTGCTTGATTTAGGTGAGCACTTGAAATCTTATTATTGGGTGAAGCTTTTGATTATTGGGGTGCCAATACTTCAAAACCGTGACGCTGGCGATACCTTAATGTCTTCCCAATGTTATTACACGGAAGCTACTAGAAAAGACTAGAAACCCAACAATCCTAATTAAACCGCTAAGTCAATATTTATTAAGCAAAAAATATTTACATGCGAAGGGAGAATAAGCAAACAACGAGAACACATGAGTTTTTGAAAGAATACGAGTACTCTACGTTTAGCATAGTAACTTATAATTAACCCTATCATTTCTCGTCCTCATTTAAGAGACTTAGCCTAATGTGTAGTTAAGGAATCAAAGCTAAGTGCTCAACACGCACGGTCGAGTCAAAAATTACTCTTATTCTCGCCATCGGAAAATCTACATTCGTGTCTTCAAACACTTATAAAACATGAGAAAAATTTAAAATTTGGCCATTTTTAGCCTTATTTTGCAACAAAAACGATAAACAAAAAGATAAACTTTGGAAAGCGTGAAGGTTTAGCAAGGCAAGTATCTATTCACCCCCCCATACTAAAGTTAAACATTGTCCTCAATGTTTCGAGTCTAGGGGTGCAAACACCCCCATACTAGAGACGTAGTCGAATGCCTAATCTAGCATGGAAAGGGTGTAACCAATAAATTAATAGCCGTTTATGAAGTGTGCTAAAAACCTAAGGTTAGAACATCAAAGGATATATCATGGATATTGAGAAAGTCTTCGAAGCAAACGATCGAGTGCTCCCATAAAACGAACACGAGAGGCTCCAATCGTGAAGATCATGATCATCTAAAAACCACAATTCACAAACAACCACAGAACAAAGGTTGGAAGGGCACAAATCCCCACACGTAAGCTACATTAGAAAGCGATAATATGTACATAGGATAAGCATGGGACTCCCCCACGAGGCACCTCGTTTTTGATTACCGAGTCATGAGCTCGACTCGATCCCCTCAATACTAATTATCATTGGGGAAGGTGACTTGGTCGAGGTAGTTCAAGGATGGAACTTCCCCACCAAAGTAGTGCTTCAACCTATGTCCATTCACCTTGAAGTTAGGACCATCATCTTGAGCTAGCTCGATGGTCCCATACCGAAACACTTGAGTCACGGTGAATGGACCAGACCAACGGGATTTCAACTTACCGGAAAAGATTTTTAATCTTGAATTAAAAAGCAAAACTTGATCCCCAATGTTAAAAACCCGGTTTTTAATTTTAGAATCATGCAACTTTTTAGTTTTTTCTTTATAAATCAATGAATTTTCATAAGCAATGTCCCTCAATTCATCCAATTCATTTAATTGCATTTTCCGGTGTTTTCCCGCGGTCTCCATATCATCATTACAATGCTTTAGGGCCCAATAAGCCTTGTGTTCTAATTCGATAGGCAAATGACAATTCTTTCCATACACAAGCTTATAGGGAGTTGATAGGTGTGTAAACACCCATCCTTTTACCACTTAATTCGGGCTAAAACAAGACCAAAACACGTATTTAATATCATTTGTTTGGAATTATGCGTGGTTTTTGTGTTTATTGTGTTTTCAGAGCCAACCGGATGAATATTGAAGAAAACATGGGATTGCACGGGTTTTACTGAAGAAAAAGACTCAAGATAAAGCCTATTGTCCAAGAGATGCAAAAGATTTGAAGTCGCTGGGCCTATTCGAAGATTTATCGAAGAAAAGGACCAAAGATGGAAGATTTAGATAAGTCGAAGAAACTCAAGTCTATTAAACGAAGAAATTAAAAGACGAGTTGAATTTAATCGACAACAAATCCCGAATCAGAATCGAAAACGGAAACTTTTCTGAAAAGACGAAAAGACACAAAGAACGGGAGAAAGCCCACTCACCAACCAAAGAACAAGACTATAAATAGCCTTTCCCTCACACATTTTAGACTAGAGTTTTTTCTTTCTTCCTCCCCAATCTTTCTCCTGGTTCGTAGAACACCATCACCACTAGGGTGATTGGTGATTTTTATCTTTAGTTCTTTAATCTTGTAATTTTAATCTTTGTTTCATCTTGTCAAAACATCAGTCATTCAATACTAAGTTCTTGTTTAATCTTCCATTTTCATCTTGTTCATCATCATCTTTATCTTCAAGTTCTTAAGTTTTTATTTTCTTGATTTGATCTTCAAAAGTTGTTTGGATTTGTGTTTTTATTAGTGGGATTCGTTGCTTATATTGTCTAAATGATTTGTGTTTAATTTGGTAAATCCTTTTTAAGTATTTGGTTTGATTTTGATTAAAGTTTGTGTTCCGTGTTCTTCGTAAACTGCTACTGTTTCTGGGTTTCAAAATCTTCCGAACCAGCTAAAAAGTTTCGAATGAAGTAGTCATTCGGAAGGTTCCGAATCAGTCCTTAAGTTCCGCATCAAGTCACCTTCATTCGGAAGTTTCAAACTTCCGAATCAAGAAGAAGTTCCGGATCAGTTACTTCCGCATCATTGAGTTCCGAATCAAGCTGAAAGTTCCGCATCAGTTATTTCCGAATCAGAAGTTCCGAATCAACCTATTCATCCGGAAAATTCCGGATCAGTCATAAAGTTCCGAACCAGTCCTTCATTCGGAAGTTTCAAAAACTTCCGAATCAGCAACCTTCATTCGGAAGGTTCCGAATGAGCAAGTTCCGGATGAAGGAATAGTACCTTCCGAATCAGATAGTTCCGAATCAAGGTTTAAAGTTCTGAATCAGTTATTTTTGGGTATTTTAAAGTTACTGTTTTACTGTTGTTGTTTTACTATTTCTCTACTCATATTTCACAATTTACATGTTAACTTTAATTTTAATTTGAACTTTAAATTTTCAACCAAGTTTTTGTTAATCATAATTAAAGTAATTGCCTTTGATTTAAACTTTCATTTCCACTTTTTATTAGACTAGAAAACCCAACCCCTTTATTTAGTAACCAAGAACAATCATTCCACTTAAGACCTAGATCAATTCGAGAGGATATCGAGAGAAAATTGAACCTAGCAAAATCAGTGTATCAAATGGCGCCGCTGCCGGCTCTTCTCGTTAAGATCAAAAGTTTTTTGTAGAACTTGGATTTTGGGATCCGTTCCCCGTGAACGTTACTTTTTCATAAAAAAATTTTTCAAAAACACTAAAAAAATAAAATTTTCAAAAATCCTAAAAAGTAAAAAACAATAAAAACCAAAAAAAATTTTGCTTTGTTTTTCTTTGTTCGTTCTTTTGCAGGTGTATGCGCACTCGATCCACGTCTTATCAAGAGCCCGAGCCTCTCGATAACTTAGACATGGCTGGTGTACAAAACAACAATAACATACCACCTCCGAACAACAATAATAACAACAACAATCCGCCTTTCAACAACATGAATAATAACAACAACAATGAGCACCTTCCGGATAATCGCCCGATGATTGAATTGCTGCAAGCTCATGTTGATGGCAACACGGATCCAATTGTCATCCCTCCAATTGCCGCCAACAATTTCGAGCTCAAGTCAGGCTTTATCCAGATGGTCTCAGCTCAACCGTTCTTGGGACGCACCATTGATGATCCACACGACCACATCAAGAGATTTCTACAACTCACTAACACGGTCAAGTTCAATGGAGTTTCACAAGAAGTGATAAGGTTACAACTTTTTCCCTTTTCTTTAGAGGGACAAGCCCGACATTGGCTTGCTAAGGAACCGCCACAGAGTATTCTCTCGTGGACGGATTTGGAAACAAAGTTCATCAATTACTTTTTTCCACCCTCTCGTACTACCGCTTTGCGGAGTGAGATTATAAACTTTGAACAAAAGTACGATGAGTCATTCAGTGAATCTTGGGATCGTTTTAAAGATCTTTTAAGAAAATGCCCACAACATGGTTTTACCAAAGTTCATCAAATAAATACTTTTTACAATGGTTTAAGCATGAGTGACCAAGATTCACTGAATAGTGCCTCAGGGGGTAATTTATTGGCTAAGACTTCCAATGCTGCTTGGGATATCATTGAGAACAAATCTCGTGTGCAAACCAAGAGTGTTAGGACCAATGTTGCTAGTGCTAGCACTAATGACAG
Source organism: Glebionis coronaria (assembly GCA_025667525.1). Taxonomy (NCBI): domain Eukaryota; kingdom Viridiplantae; phylum Streptophyta; class Magnoliopsida; order Asterales; family Asteraceae; genus Glebionis; species Glebionis coronaria. Next base: position 388,994 of record JANFOE010001114.1, on the reverse strand, counting down.
CGACAAGCGATTAGACAAAATCACCACGCTTCTTGAATCGCTTGTCACCCACACCGTCAGCAACAACAACAGCAACAACGCCAAAAATGCACAAGTGAACGCTGTCAGCCAACCTTGTGAGATATGCGGTGGTCCCCACTCTTACACAACTTGTACCGCCACCCAAGATTACCCTGCTGAGAATGTGAATGCGGCATATGGCACCTACCAACAACCCGCTTATCAAGCAAAACCTCAAGGTGACCGTAACTTGCTTAGCTATCGCAGCAACAACTATCTTTCACCACCTGGTTTCCCTCCTACCAACCCGAACCAACAACAAAACCTTAACCGCCCTACTCAACAACAACAACAACCTTGACAACCATACATCCCACCTCACAAGCAGCAACAACCACCTCAACGTAACAATCAAGTTTACCAACAACCTGCTTACCAACCACCTGCATACAATGCTCCTTCCAACCAAAACACCACTGCTTTACACCAAGAGGTCACCACCTACATGAGAACCAACGATGTGATAGTGGGAAATCTCCAAGAGGAAGTGCGCAATTTGAAGGCAGACTTGGTCAAGCAAGGGAATGACTTGAGAGCTGACATGAGAAACACGTTGGATAGCCAGACTAATGATCTAAGGAACATGATGGCTAGTTTCTTCCAAAGTAGTCAACCCTCTTCTTCGGGTACTCTTCCGAGTAACACCGTTGCGAACCCAAGAGGGGAGATGAAAGCAATCACCACTCGAAGTGGTAAAGGTACCAAGGAACCCGAGCTTCCTATACCCCCACCGGTGGTTGTGACTAAGGAGAACGAGTCACCTGCTCCCATTCCTCATCCTTCTCCTTCCCCAATTTCTCCACCTCTTCTTTCTACCCCTCCTCCACCCGTGGTTGTGAGTGATCCTATTCTCCCAAAGACTTCCTCTTCTTCCAATATACCTTATCCTTCTAGGTTGAGGAAAGAGAAGCAAAAGAGCAAGGATGATATTCAGGTTTCTAACTTTCTTAAAATGTTTAAACAACTGAATTTCAATATCTCCTTCGCTGAGGCTCTCGCTCACATGCCCAAATACGCCAAAATGTTTAAAGACCTTCTGAGCGACAAGGAAAAGCTCCTCGACATTGCCAACACCCAACTTAATGAGAACTGCTCTGCAGTGCTCTTAAGGAAATTGCCAACCAAGCTTGGTGATCCGGGTCGTTTTCTTATCCCTTGCAATTTCCCGGGAGTAGAGAATTGCATGGCCCTAGCCGATCTAGGTGCCAGTATTAATCTCATGCCTCTAAGTGTTTGGAAGCAATTATCTCTCCCAGAGCTAGTCCCCACTAAAATGACTTTGGAATTGGCCAACCGTACGGTTGCTTATCCGGTGGGGATAGCCGAAGATGTCATTGTAGGAGTCGACAAATTCACCTTTCCTGCTGATTTTGTTGTCGTCGACTACGAGATGGACCCCCGTGTGCCACTTATTATTGGTCGTCCATTCTTGAGGACCGGTCGCACTCTCATTGATGTTGAAGCCGGTGAGCTTATCATGAGAGTGGGTGACGACAAAGTAGTCTTCAACATGGGAAAGTTGTCTAAACAGCCTTATTCATATGAGAGCGTTAATTGTATTGACGTTCTTGATGAGGCTTGTGAAGCACACTTTAATGATGCTTGCAAAAGTATTCCTACCTCTCTTCCCACTGTTGAGACCGTGTCCTCCATTGATTCATCGTTGTCTCTATTCGGAGATAGTGATTTATTCTGGAACAATCTTGAAGATGCCATGGGAGATGCGAATTCAGCTACTAATGATTCTCCCACCGAGGGGGATGAAGACATGAGTTTCTTTGACAATCTTCTCACCGAAGACAATCCTTCGCCTCCATCTCCCACGGTTATTGCTACCGATGCCACGACTTCGAAAACGCCTTCCGTCGAAAATCCTCCGGATTTGGAACTTAAGGAGTTGCCGCCACATCTCGAATACGTGTTCCTTGACGACAACAAGAAGTCGCCCGTCATTATTGCAAAGGATTTGAAAGATGAAGAGAAGACTCGCCTCGTTGCCGTGCTGAAAGCTCATAAGACGGCTATCGCTTGGAAAATCTCGGATATTCGTGGAATTGATCCTCACTTCTGCACACACAAAATTCTCATGGAAGACGACTATAAGCCCACTATTCAAAGCCAACGAAGGGTGAATCCAAAAATCCATGAAGTCATCAAAACAGAAGTCATTAAACTTCTTGATGCGGGTATGATTTACCCTATTTCGGATTCACCATGGGTTAGTCCAATCCATTGTGTGCCCAAGAAGGGCGGAATAACCGTTGTTCCCAATGAACACAACGAGTTGATTCCCACTCGTCTCGTTACTGGGTGGAGAGTTTGTATAGACTACCGCAAACTCAATGATGCCACGAGAAAGGATCATTTCCCTCTACCTTTCATGGACCAAATGCTTGAACGATTAGCCGGTAATGAATATTACTGCTTTCTTGATGGTTTCTCGGGTTATTTTCAAATACCCATCGATCCCCAAGATCAAGAGAAGACTACATTCACTTGTCCCTATGGCACTTTCGCTTACAAAAGAATGCCTTTTGGCTTATGTAATGCGCCCGGGACTTTCCAAAGGTGTATGTTAGCTATCTTTCATGACATGGTTGAACAAACCATGGAAGTCTTCATGGATGATTTCTCGGTCTTCGGGGATTCCTTCTCTACTTGCCTTGCCAATTTAGAACGTATGCTAAAGCGGTGCGAAGACACTCGCCTTGTTCTAAATTGGGAAAAATGCCATTTTATGGTAAAAGAAGGCGTCGTGCTTGGACATAAGATTTCGAAAGCCGGTCTTGAAGTAGACCGTGCTAAAGTTGATGTTATAGCAAAGTTGCCTCCACCTTCCACTGTGAAGGGTGTGAGAAGTTTCTTGGGACATGCGGGCTTCTATCGTCGATTCATCAAAGACTTTTCTCAAATCGCTCGCCCGATGACCCACCTCTTGGAAAAAGATACTCCTTTTATCTTCTCCAAAGAGTGCCTTGAAGCCTTCAACTCGCTTAAGGATAAGCTAACTAAGGCACCCGTCTTAGTTACCCCTAATTGGGAGCTGCCTTTTGAGTTGATGTGCGATGCTAGTGATTTTGCTATTGGAGCGGTTCTTGGACAAAGAGTGAATAAACACTTCCAACCAATCCATTACGCTAGCAAGACAATGACTGGGGCACAATTGCATTATACGACAACCGAAAAAGAGCTTTTAGCCGTTGTCTATGCTTTTGAAAAATTCCGCCCCTATCTTGTCCTTTCTACCACCATTGTGTACACCGATCATTCCGCGTTGAAGTACTTGTTGACAAAGCAAGATTCCAAACCAAGACTTCTTCGCTGGGTTTTGCTGCTCCAGGAATTTAAAATCGACATCCGCGATAAAAAAGGAGCAGAAAACCTCGCCGCGGACCATCTTAGTAGACTTGAGGATCCTTACCAAGGGGATCATCCGACCAAAGAAATCAATGATTCTTTTCCCTTGGAGACCTTAATGTCTATAAACTCGAAGCCGAATGAAACCCCGTGGTTTGCGGACTTTGCAAACTACTTGGCGGGTGGAATTCTAAAGGAAGGGTTGACGTCCCAACAAAAGAAGAAGTTTTTCACCGACATTAAGACTTACTTTTGGGACGACCCTTACCTATTCAAACAATGTGCTGATCTGATAATTCGCCGATGTGTTGATGGACCGGCAGCGTCGGACATCCTTGATGCTTGCCACAAAGGACCCACTGGTGGTCACTTTGGTCCTAACTACACCGCAAAGAAAGTGTTTGATTCGGGATTTTATTGGCCCTCCATATACCGTGATGCTCACGATATGGTCAAACGATGTGATGTTTGCCAAAAGCAAGGCAAAATCACACATAAAGACGAGATGCCTCAGAATTTTATTCAAGAGTGTGAAATTTTTGATGTTTGGGGTATCGACTTTATGGGGCCATTCCCTTCTTCTAAAGGAAACAAATACATCCTTGTAGCCGTTGACTACGTTTCAAAGTGGGTTGAAGCCAAAGCTTTGCCTACTAATGACGCAAGGGTGGTTTGTAACTTTTTGAAAGCTTTATTCGCTAGATTCGGTGTGCCTCGCGCCATTATTAGTGATCGTGGGACTCATTTCTGCAATGACCAATTTGCTAGGGTCATGGCTAAGTACGGTGTAAATCATCGTCTTTCCACAGCCTACCACCCACAAACTAATGGCCAGGCTGAAATATCAAACCGAGGGCTGAAGCGAATTCTTGAAAGGACCGTGGGAGAGCATCGTGCCGCATGGGCTGATAAATTGGATGATGCTTTGTGGGCTTTCCGTACTGCTTACAAGACCCCGATCGGCTGTACGCCTTATCGTCTTGTGTACGGGAAAGCATGCCACCTCCCCGTTGAGTTGGAGCACAAGGCTTATTGGGCCTTGAAGTGGGCTAATTTTGATATTAACAAAGCCGGTGACCTACGCAAGATCCAACTCAATGAGCTCAATGAACTCCGTAATGAGGCTTATGAAAATTCTTTGATCTATAAGGAACGAACTAAGCTCATTCACGACTCCAAGATCAAAAACCGAGAGTTCCATGTTGGAGACAAAGTCTTACTTTTTAACTCTCGGTTGAAAATCTTTTCGGGAAAGCTCAAATCTCGTTGGTCCGGCCCATTCACCATTGCCCAAATTTTTCCATATGGTACTCTCGAGCTCGCTCAACCTAATGGACCAAATTTTAAGGTGAATGGCCAACGAGTGAAGTTGTACTTTGGTGAGGACACCTCTAAGGAGGTGATTCCATCCCTCACCACGTTCCCCATAAACTAATTTTGGGTCGAGTCAGGCTCGTGACTCGGTTATCAAAAACAAGCGCTCCTCGGGAGGCAGCCCGAGTATCTATCCTTTTATATTTTAATCCCCTAAGTGTAGGGGGGACTTGTATATGCGTTTGTCTTGGTATGGTGTGATTACAGGGATAAGTGCACTCTTGGAATCTTTGAAGAACCGTGCTCCCGTGTTTATCCGAAATCCGGTTCTATCTCTCAACTATCGTGATTCAATTTTCTTCATACTCACATTTGAAATTGATCACTTTAATCGTCTTTTCCTAAACTTGAGTTAACCAACGTGCACAATGTCATAAGTGTAGGGGAACCTTTTCCCACATGCTTAAACATTGAGGACAATGTTTATCTTAAGTGTAGGGGGGACTTCTATCGAAGTTTTAAGTGGACTTTTCCATGAAAATGCCTTCAATTAACCGGAAAATCATATTTTTCAACATTTTTCAAATTTTTTATTAACTTTGGCCATTTAGTTGTAATTTTTAAATTTTTATCGTTGCTTTCATATGTATATATCCCGCAATAAAGTCAAATTTTAATAAAGTGGTGTAGCTAGTTTAGAAGTTTTTGACATATTAGGCCCGTTGCGTTTATTTTGACTCAACCCGAATAGACTTATCCAAGTTTATTCTAGCTAGTATCCTTAACCATGTAGACCTTAATTGGTTTATTAGGCTAAGTATCCACGAGTCTCATTACTTGAGATTTTAAATTGTGGAGGACGAGAAATGATAGAGTCAATTATAAGTTGGTATTCTTGCGCAAGCTCACTTGGTGTAATTATTTGCCTATTCTCCCATCACTTGCTAATAATTTATCTGCAATAAGTAAGGTCTTACGATTTGAAAAGTTACTTAGCTTCTAGCCCAAGATCGTTTAAAAGTTGCTCGGTAATGATAAGAGTTCATAGCCAAGGCATAACTTATGAAGCGGGGCGCGAAGATTGGCGAGTCCGAAAAGGCCCTAACAAGGCATGAGGATTCAATTTTATTGCTGAAGATCCAAAGTGATGTGAAAAGCATTATTCCTAAAGTCAATATGAAGGATCAAGACTCACGACGAAAAGCAATCAACTCCCATAAAGATCATGGAGAAGTCTATCTGAAAAGACCCTAACAAGGTATGAGGATAAATAGATCCAAGTCCGAAAAAGAGGCGGATCGTTGTATCTCAAAATCCCAATTAGAGATTGAAGAAATAATCATGAAGTCGTGGTCAACAAAGTTGGAGAACCCCTCAAAAGTCTCCAAGTGAAGAAACTTTATTATGATGAGAAGACCATTATCTCAAGAACGTCTCTCGAAGATATGAAGTATGAAGTACATGCCAAATATCGGCCCGAGAAAGGTCTCAAATCGTGAACCAAGTTATGCCAAGATATGAACTTTTTGATATCCCGAGAAGCAGTTTTAAGAGATTTTGTCCTTTAGCTAACTATTGATCAAATCGTCCTACTTTGCTTTCAGCCCTAATAAACTATCGAAATAAGTCCAAAAATGCATCTTCATGATCATTCTAAGACAAAAATAAAATATAAGAGATACACCTAGGAATAAGGGAGTTTAAGCATTTAATTAAGCCATGTGTGTAAGTGTTTGAATTGCTAACTTATAATAACAATGATCTCGTTTTTAAGCTTAGTTTGGGGAACGTGAAACTTGAGGGTGATAAATCTTCGCAGCACCAAAGCCCTAATGTAAGTCATCGATTTCTTTGCAAGTTATTTCCATGTAGCTATTTTCAAGAGAAAATGGTTTTCTATCCCTTTGTTATCTTTGAAGTTTTATTTCTTTAATTTTTATTTAGTAGAATTTAAATAAGGCCAAGGTTGATTAATTATGAGAAAAGTGTAAGCTTGCTTTATCACTAAGCATTGCATGAGGGCATGGCAATGGTTAAGTGTAGGGGATTTGATAGGTGTGTAAACACCCATCCTTTTACCACTTAATTCGGGCTAAAACAAGACCAAAACACGTATTTAATATCATTTGTTTGGAATTATGCGTGGTTTTTGTGTTTATTGTGTTTTCAGAGCCAACCGGATGAATATTGAAGAAAACATGGGATTGCACGGGTTTTACTGAAGAAAAAGACTCAAGATAAAGCCTATTGTCCAAGAGATGCAAAAGATTTGAAGTCGCTGGGCCTATTCGAAGATTTATCGAAGAAAAGGACCAAAGATGGAAGATTTAGATAAGTCGAAGAAACTCAAGTCTATTAAACGAAGAAATTAAAAGACGAGTTGAATTTAATCGACAACAAATCCCGAATCAGAATCGAAAACGAAAACTTTTCTGAAAAGACGAAAAGACACAAAGAACGGGAGAAAGCCCACTCACCAACCAAAGGACAAGACTATAAATAGCCGTTCCCTCACACATTTTAGACTAGAGTTTTTTCTTTCTTCCTCCCCAATCTTTCTCCTGGTTCGTAGAACACCATCACCACTAGGGTGATTGGTGATTTTTATCTTTAGTTCTTTAATCTTGTAATTTTAATCTTTGTTTCATCTTGTCAAAACATCAATCATTCTATACTAAGTTCTTGTTTAATCTTCCATTTTCATCTTGTTCATCATCATCTTTATCTTCAAGTTCTTAAGTTTTTATTTTCTTGATTTGATCTTCAAAAGTTGTTTGGATTTGTGTTTTTATTAGTGGGATTCGTTGCTTATATTGTCTAAATGATTTGTGTTTAATTTGGTAAATCCTTTTTAAGTATTTGGTTTGATTTTGATTAAAGTTTGTGTTCCGTGTTCTTCGTAAACTGCTACTGTTTCTGGGTTTCAAAATCTTCCGAACCAGCTAAAAAGTTTCGAATGAAGTAGTCATTCGGAAGGTTCCGAATCAGTCCTTAAGTTCCGCATCAAGTCACCTTCATTCGGAAGTTTCAAACTTCCGAATCAAGAAGAAGTTCCGGATCAGTTACTTCCGCATCATTGAGTTCCGAATCAAGCTGAAAGTTCCGCATCAGTTATTTCCGAATCAGAAGTTCCGAATCAACCTATTCATCCGGAAAATTCCGGATCAGTCATAAAGTTCCGAACCAGTCCTTCATTCGGAAGTTTCAAAAACTTCCGAATCAGCAACCTTCATTCGGAAGGTTCCGAATGAGCAAGTTCCGGATGAAGGAATAGTACCTTCCGAATCAGATAGTTCCGAATCAAGGTTTAAAGTTCTGAATCAGTTATTTTTGGGTATTTTAAAGTTACTGTTTTACTGTTGTTGTTTTACTATTTCTCTACTCATATTTCACAATTTACATGTTAACTTTAATTTTAATTTGAACTTTAAATTTTCAACCAAGTTTTTGTTAATCATAATTAAAGTAATTGCCTTTGATTTAAACTTTCATTTCTACTTTTTATTAGACTAGAAAACCCAACCCCTTTATTTAGTAACCAAGAACAATCATTCCACTTAAGACCTAGATCAATTCGAGAGGATATCGAGAGAAAATTGAACCTAGCAAAATCAGTGTATCAGGAGTGCACCCAATGGGTGTCTTATGAGCGGTCCTAAAGGCCCATAAAGCATCATCCAACTTATCCGACCAAGTTTGTCGGTTTTCCCCAACGGATCTCTCCAAGATCCTCTTTAACGCTCGGTTTGAAACCTCGACTTGCCCACTCGTTTGTGGGTGATAAGCCGTAGAAAGCCGATGTGTAACCCCATATTTCCTTAGGACCCTTTCGAATTGGTCGTTACAAAAATGGGTTCCACGATCGCTTATGATAGCACGAGGGGCTCCAAACCGAGAAAACAATTGCTTCAAAAACTTGACTACCACACGAGCATCATTGGTGGGTAAAGCTTTAGCTTCCACCCACTTAGATAGGTAGTCAACCGCAACGAGAATGTACTTATTACCACGAGATGATGGGAACGGCCCCATAAAGTCTATACCCCAAACGTTAAAGATCTCACACACTTGGATGATATTTTGTGGCATTTCATCTTTTTGTGAGGCTTTTCCTTGTCGTTGGCAAGCATCACACGACTTCACAAGATCTTGTGCATCTCGGTAAATAGTAGGCCAAAAGAAGCCGACATCAAACACCTTTTTATCCGTGAGATTAGCACCATGGTGACCACCCGTGGGTCCTTCATGGCAAGCTCTAAGGATGTTAGAAGCTTCGGTGCCAAATACACAACGTCGGATGATTTGATCCGCACAAGTTCGAAACAAGTAAGGGTCATTCCAAAAGTAGAACTTGACGTCACGAAAGAATTTTCGTTTTTCTTGAGTCGTCATACCCTTAATGATGAAGTTACCCGCATGGTAATTTGCAAAATCCGCAAACCATGGGGTAGAAGAATCAAGCTTAGAATTCACTACACCAAGTTTCTCGAGCGGAAATGTTTCGGTGATTTCCTTGGGCTCGTAAACACTTTGGTGAGGATCTTCCAAACGAGAAAGATGATCGGCTGCTAGATTCTCGGCTCCTTTTTTGTCAACAATGGTGTGATCAAATTCTTGAAGGAGGAGAATCCAACGAAGTAATCTAGGCTTAGCATCCTGCTTTGCCATGAGATACTTAATAGCCGAATGGTCCGTATACACTATGCATTTCGTCAAGACGAGATAAGGTCGGAACTTATCAAATGCATACACCACGGCAAGGAACTCCTTTTCCGTTGTAGTGTATTTTAGTTGAGCCTCGGTCATCGTCTTGCTAACATAGTGAATAGGCAAGAAGTGCTTATCATGACGTTGCCCCAAAACGGCCCCAATGGAGTAATCACTAGCATCACACATGAGCTCAAAGGGGAGGTTCCAATTGGGAGAAACAAGAATGAGAGCTTCGGTTAGTTTCCTCTTAAGGATTTCAAAGGCTCGTACACAATCTTTGTCAAAGACAAAACGTGCCTCTTTTTCAAGAAGATGTGTAATGGGTCGAGAAATCTTCGAAAAATCCTTGATGAATCTACGATAAAAGCCCGCGTGGCCTAGGAAACTCCTAACTCCCTTAACGGTTTTGGGATGAGGTAATTTGGCGATGACGTCTACCTTAGCTTGATCTACCTCAATCCCCGCTTTCGAGACCTTGTGCCCTAAGACGATTCCACTCTTAACCATAAGATGACATTTTTCCCAATTGAGCACAAGGTTGGTTTCCTCACAACGTTTTAACATTCTCTCTAGATTCGACAAACACGAAGTGAACGAATTACCAAACACGGAAAAGTAATCCATGAAGACTTCCATCGTCTTCTCGATCATGTCATGAAAAATAGCCATCATGCACCTTTGAAAGGTTCCCGGTGCATTGCAAAGTCCGAATGGCATTCTACGATAGGCAAACGTTCCATATGGACACGTAAACATAGTTTTTTCTTGATCACGAGGATCGATGGGAATTTGGAAGTAACGGTAAAACCATCTAAAAAGCAATAGAAATCGTTTCTTGCAAGACGCTCCAACATTTGGTCCATGAAGGGCAAGGGAAAATGGTCTTTTCGAGTGGCTTCATTCAACTTTCGATAGTCAATGCACACTCTCCATCCGGTCACGAGTCTAGTTGGAATCAACTCGTTGGCATCGTTTGGTACAACGGTAATTCCTCCCTTCTTAGGGACACAATGAATAGGACTCACCCAAGGGCTATCGGAAATAGGGTAAATCATTCCTGCGTCAAGGAGTTTAAGGACCTCCTTTTTGATGACGTCGTGAATTTTGGGGTTCACCCTCCTTTGACTTTGGATTGTGGGCTTGAAATCCTCCTCCATTAAGATTTTGTGGGTACAAAACTTGGGATCGATTCCCTTAATGTCGGATAACTTCCACGCAATCGCCCCTTTGTGATCCTTTAGAACATCGACAAGTGCGGTGTTTTCATCATTCGAAAGTTCCTTCGCAATAATAACCGGCAACTTGTCTTCCTCCTCCAAATAGACATATTCGAGGTGAGGAGGTAAATCTTTCAACTCGAGGATAGGTGGTTCCTCAAGTGAAGATTTGGGCTCGATACTCATAACCTCCTCGGGCGGAGGAAATGGGAAATCGTTAAGAAAATCCTTGATAATCGAGAAGTCCTCATCGTTGTCTAGGTCTTTGTCACAAGTACGTGGAACATTGCATTCTTCCAACGTAAAACCACCGCCTTCAAATGGAGTGAAGGTCGGTGTCGAATTATCAAGAATTGGATCTAACATAGTGGGATTGCCACTAGTTTCTTCATCACCAAACCCTAAAACTTCTTGTGAAAATTCCTCGCAAACCACGTCGATCATATCAACGAGGTTTATGGTAGCAACGGAATAAACATGAGAAAGTTGAGAATTTTGAGTTGCGTTTATAACAAGTTCCTCGTCGTTGAAACGTAAGGTGATCTTTCTAGCATGAACATCAATTAAAGCCATAGACGTATCTAAAAACGAATGACCTAAAATAAGAGGAACTTGAGGATCCGTGGGGATATCAACGACGATAAAGTCTACGAGATAGTAGAACTTCCCCACTTTCACAAAAACGTCTTCCGCCAAACCACATGCACGAATCGTGGAATGGTCGGCCATCTCGATAGACATTAGTGAAGGAGTAAGATTAGGAAGATTGAGCGACTTGAAGATTGCAAGTGGCATCAAATTAATAATAGCACCAAGATCGGCCAAGGCATAGCATTCTTCCATATCTTGGATTGCACAAGGGATCAAAAATTTACCGGGATCACCGACTTTTTGAGGTATGCGATTAAGATAAACCGACGAACAACTAGACAATTGATGCAATTTCTCCTTGTTGTTCAACATACTCTTAAAGTTAGCGGCGAATCGAGGCATCATGACCAAAGCATCGACGAAACTCACATTAAGGTGCAACTCACGAAACATTTTCATAAAAAGCTCAAATTGGTAGTTGTCGTGCTCTTGTCGTTTCTCCTTCCTAAGTCTCGATGGGTAAGGCAAGGGTGGTGTGGGTTGGGGCATAGGCATAGCCTTTGGAATATCGGGTTCCAATGTTGGTAATGGGTCAACCGTAGGTGTGGCATGAGCGGTACTTTGTGGGCTTGAGATATGCTCCTTTTCGACCACCACCTCGGGTTCTTCCTCAATTTCCTCCACCGTTGGAGTAATTGGTTGAGGAATCGGTTCCTTAAGTGCCTTACCACTTCGTGTGGTAATCACTTTCATTTCTCCCTTCGGGTTTGAAACGGTGTTACTAGGCAAACTTCCCGAAGTAGAGGCTTTGTTCCCCATGACGGATTCTAAAATGGCATTAAGCTTAACATCTTGACTAGCGGCTTTTTGGTCAATTCTTTGTTCAAGCCTAGCATGACTTTGTTCAATCTTATTGTTTTGACCTCTAATTTGATTGGCAAAATCATTTTTCAACTCATTTCTCATGTTAAGATTTTCCTTCACAAAATTAGCTAACTCCTTGGTGTTTTTAGCCGTGTCCCTAGCTTGACTAGCCAATTGCTCTTGAATGTTTTCCAAAATCTTATCATTTGCCGTGGCGTAATTCAAAAAGTCCATTGGAAGTTCTTTAGTGTAAACATTTTGAAGACCTTGACTTGTGTTTTGAAAATACGGTTTTGGTTTTGATTTTGCAATTGGCTACTACTTCCTTGATTCCCATAGTTGTTATTACCCTTGTAATTGTTTCTTTGATTGTTTTGGTAACCAACTTGATTTTTTCGATAATTGTTAGCATTTTGATTTGGTGGAAAACCCGGTGGAGTCAATTGATTAGTGCGGGGAACTTGACCGTTTTGGTTATAAGTTCCCGCGGCCGCGAAGGCACTCGAAGTGTTACCACCGTTGGTAATGCACTCGGAATAATCGTGAGCTCCACCACAATACATACAAGAAACCTCAACCCCTTTAGCCGTAGCGGTAGTGGGTTGTTCGCCAACTTTAAACTCAATTAACAATCCCTTAAGCTTATCAAAAATCTTGTTTTCCAAATTAGCCTCGATTTGGCAAGCATCAACGGTGTGTGAAAATGAAGGAGAAGGCGAAGAAGAAGTCTTACGAACACTCGACGTGCTACGAGGACTATAGACCTTAGACCTATTCTCAATGATTAACAATGCTTCCTCGACCGTCTTACACAAAAAATTACCACCCGCGGAGGCATTAAGATAATCACGCTCATGATCGTTCAAGCCATTGTAAAACGTGTCAATTTGATGCAAGTCGGAAAAACCATGATGAGGACATTCGTGCAACATTTCCTTAAACCTATTCCAAGCCGTTGAAAAACTCTCATTATACTCTTGTGAAAACTTTGAAATCTCGTTTTTCAAATGCGTAGTCTTAGAGGGCGGAAAAAATTGGTTCACGAATTTTGAAACGAGATCCTTCCACGTCAATATAGAATTGGGTGGCTCTTTCTCAAACCAAATTTTTGCGGGCCCCGCTAAGGAATACAGAAAAAGCATCATCTTAATCAAGTCGTTAGAGACGTCCTTAAACTTGCAAGTGGCGGTAAGACGATTAAATTGGCGAATGTGGTTATGAGGGTTGTCTTTTTCGTCACCACGAAACTTGTTGTTTTGAATCATGGACAACAAACCCGTCTCAACCTCAAAATTCTCCGCAAGGATAGCGGGAATCACAATCGCTTCTCCATAACCCTCGGTGGGTGCTTGAAGCAACTCCATTATAGTTCGATTAGCCATGGGTGCTTCTTTCACTACAATGGGTTCGTCAATAGGAGACTCCTCACTAGAAGGACTGGTTGATTTGTTTCTTCCTTTACGAGCACGTCTTGCTTTGGAGCGAGTTTGCATAAACGTCACGTACAACGAGAGGGTGAGCAAAGAAGATTCTTTTTGGTGTTTTTACTTTTTCAATTTTTTGTGGTTTTTGATTGTTTTAACTTTTTTTGGATTTTTTTGGAATGTATTAGGTAGACAAAAATCTACAAATCTCCTCCTTAATCAAATCTCTCGATTAAAGAAGCCTCAAGGAATGAAAACGATCACGTGAAGTGAACGCCTTCGATGACTTTAGAACGATGGTGGAACACCAAATCGTTCAAGAGGGTTTAATCAATGAAACCAAGAAAATATATATGATACTTAGTAATACTTTGGGCGGAAAAACCCTCGATTAGCTTTCAAAATCAAAATACGCACAAGCAAGCGGAGGAAACGAGGCGGCGCGAAGCACTTAAGAGCCTTTTTCCTTTAGGTCGTGAAATACAACCGCCTTATACCCACCTTATAGTTTGTATTTTTCAAAATCGAGCTTCACGAAAGTATTTATCTATTTTTGCCTTTTTCTTTAGTTTGAGATTCGAATACAATGATTGGGTAATGACCTCCCAAGTCAAGGTTGTGATTTCTCACGTATTTGGAGTACTTGTAAATTTATTGTTCTACGTATACAATATAGTAATAATATTCACAAAAAACGAAAAACCGATAATACGTATTAGTAGAGTGCTACTAATACAAATAGATATTATGGCTATATATAAAAACAACAATGTTCAAATCAAAACACAACACGCCTCCCCGGCAGCGGCGCCAAAATGATTATGGTAAAAAATGCACTTGTTTAGGAAAACAAGGCAATTAGGGCAAGTATGCACGACGATTTAGGAAAACCGTGTGTGAATGGCCCTAAAAGTGAGTTCGTTCTCGAGGAGGCAAGTGCGTTGTGTTAAGATATGATTTTTGATTTGTGATTATATGATTGAAAAAGAAAGAAAGAAATGAGATTAGAAAAGGAAGACGGTTACGACGACGGATTAAACTAAGACGAAAAAGGTCGATCACGTAAAACCGTAAAAACTACCAAAATTAAAAATTTTAAACCTAATAATTAATTAAAAGCTAAAATAAGTCTAAAATAAGTCTAAAATAATATAAATAAGAATAAAAATCAAATAAAAATATTTTAAAACCTTTTATTAATTAAATATTCAATTTTAAATGCTAATTAAAGCCCTAAAATTAAATATAATTAATCAAAAAGTCCAAAATATTATTTTATTGATCAAATAACTTACTTATATTATCTAAAGACTAAAAAGTATTTTTTCTAATTTTTAAAAACTATTTTTCTATTTTTAAATCACTAAAAACTATTTTTAAACTAAAATAATTATAAAAAATAATAAAATAATACCAAAAATAATTGGACACTTTTAAAAATCCTAAATTAATCTAATGAACAGAAGAAAAATGAAAAAGTTTGAAAAATAATAAATTTACCACTAAAAGACAAAAGCAGTTTAAATTAAAACCCTAATTAAACTAATTTAATTCTGAAAAATAATTTAAAAGTGAACAGTAAAAACCTTTTTAACTAAAAATCTTAAAATGTTTTTCCTAATCCAAGAAAAATGTTTAAACTGAAAAATAAGTATTTTTGGCACTAAATGCCAAAAACAGAAACTTAAAAAGTATTAAAAATAGCTATTTAATGTAAAAATTACTAAATGAACAGTAATAAAAATTTTACTTAAAAAGAAAAATCAGAAATTAAATTAGAAAAATATCAAAACTTGTTTGAAACCCTAATTCTAATTTTAGAGCACTAAAGACAAAATTTCAAAATTACTGAAAGTGACATGTTACTGGATTTGTCTTGTAGCTTAGCAGTACTAACAATGGTGCTACCAGTGGGAAGTTTGTTCCCACTGCTAGTGTAATTTTGTTGGTCAGTTGACCAATAAGCTCAGGAGAGCTTATTTGTGAGCTTATATTGGGCAATAAGGCACCCTTATACCTAGTTGAGTATAAGGAGTCAATATAAACACAAAAACAAGCAAGTCACTTAGCAAAATTTCACACAAAAGGACACACAAAGTTACTGATTAAGCCCTTATGGGTAAGATGAACAGTAGGCCTAGTTTACTTGCACAAAAATGGATTTCAAAGGCTCAAAACTTGCACAATAATCAACCAAACATCATATAACCAATACACAATCCTTAAATCTCCTAACAACTAGCAGCTTGACAAATTTGGTGGTCAAATTCACACAAAATTATGCACAAAAGCAGTTACTGGATTTTTGTGCTATTTTCCATTTTTTTTATCATGCAAATGTGTTGTAGACTTTACCAAACTGAAAACAAAAGGCATATATCACATAATAATCACCAAAGAAGTGTGTTCAACAGGTATTAAAGCAAGATTAATGTTATTAAACCCTACTTGAATCCTAATCCAAACACCCCTTAAAGTTCTGAAAATGAAAATTTACAAGCCAAATCAAATCAAACTACACAAACCTAATCTATTTTGCTTCTAATCATGCATAGAAACACCAATCAAGCATAAACCAACAGCTTAACTAACACCTAAACAATTTTCAAGCACTTTCATCAAATCATACAAACCACATTTTTTTGAGAACTAAACAAGGAACAATGAAGTTACCTTGCGGGACCCACATCCAGGCCCCACTAAGGCTGCTATGCCTTTTCCAAACAGACCCGGGTCTGTGCTGAACTTTGGACTAAACAAGATCCCTATGGAAACCTGCTAAGATCAAAATAGAAACAACAAATACCAATAAATCTGATTTTTGAAACTTTTTAAACCTTTTCAAAAAAACTTCTCAAATAATCTTCTTTTCAAAACACTCAAACAATTCACTCACAAACTGAAAAAAACAAAATTTGGAAACAAGATTTCACCCAAAATCAATTTTTCAGAAACTTGCAAACAAGACTGAATTTTTTGAAAACTCAAAGATTAAACAAACAATAAATGGGACACAATCAAACAGCAGTAATTAAAAGTGGAGCCTGAATCATTTTCATCAACAATACTAAACCAAGTTTCATTCATAAACAAAACGGGCATTACAAGTTGTGACCAAGGAAAAAAATCAGGACAAGGAAAAAAATGAAATGATAAGTGCCTTATATAATGGCTACAAGAAGATACTAGAATGCTGAAACCCTTACATTGAATTTCCTATCATGCCCTTGGACGAAATTTGGAAAATGGTCAAATGATGCCATGTGATCATGCAGTTGGAATCTTGTGAATGCCAGCTTGTTGTAGTCAATCTAAACCGTTCAAAATGTTGTGGAGGACAAGTAAAACATTTGGGGCGTTGATCCTGTCCCCTCATGGGGTTTTGTGGGATAGGGACGTTGGTGGGGAATCTTGGGGGTGTCACATGGGTTGAGTGGGGACAAAAGTGAGAGTGGTTTTGTGTTTAGGCTTAGGTTAATCATTAATCTGGAGCAGCTTATCAAAAACCCCTTTGATTTGTGTTTAATCCGACCTGGGGAGTTCTAGGGTTCTTGGGTGATTAAGGGTGGGTTTTAATCTGATTTGGGGGATTAATATTTAAATAAGGTGTTTGGAGGGAAGTGGGAGGGTTTGACTGGGGTTGACCTAGGTTTATTTAAATAAACCTGGTGGTGGATTGGTGACATGGCGTGGGAGGTGATGTGGTGATGTGTGATTGGTGGAGAAAGGTGATGTGGAAGGTTGATTGGTGGGGAAAGGTTGTATTGTCTTGGCAGTTTTGGCCCCCAAGGTTTCTTCCTTTGTTTAACTTGTAATAAACAGCTCACAATTCCATTTCCCTTTATAAACATCTTTGTAAACTTGTAATTTTTGGCACAACAAGTTTTTAAACTTGTTTCAAGGACTAAACATGCAAATTTATGATATTTGAAGGACTGATTTTGGCATTTTCTTCATTCTTCAAGGTTTGACTTGTTTGTTGACTTCTTGGAGGACCAATATTGACAATTTAGTTTTGTTGAGGGACTAAATTTGCCAATTCTTCAAAGTTAAGGGTCCTTTTTGTAATTTTGACAAACTTTAGGGACCAAACTTGTAATTATGAAGATACAAGGGTATAAAGTGTCAATTCTTCCATATTGGAGGACCCTTCTTCAAAATTCTTCAAATCTTCAAGGGTTTTCTTTGGAAAATTCTTCATTAGGGCTTGGTTCATCGTGCGGCTTCGTTTCCCGTGTTCGTTTTTGATTGATTCTTGTGATCTTTTGTCATTTTCTCAATATCCGTACCTAAAATACACAAGCAACAAACACAAGCATATATTTGGGTATTTTGATGATATTTAATGCATTTTAAGCCCTATTTGGACGATGAGACTATGTATAAAAGCAGTCTCACCACTACCCGTTGTTGGTTGTAGTAATGTAACAATGTCATGCGGCTTATAATAATCCAATTAACGAAATACTGCTATACGCATTGAATAACGATATATTGCATGACTAGCAATACAGGGTCTTGTTATTGATTTTTTGATCGTGTTTTGGTTTTACATAACCATATTCATATAACGGATTTTATTTAACTTTATACAACGTTATAAAACGTATTGTATGATGTTTTTACAACAATGGTTCGTATAGTGATTTTGAAGGCAAATACTTATATTATGATTTTTTATAAGGATTTATATAAAATGACTTTGGCTATTTTATGGCCTATTACAAAGATCTGTACAAAGTGATTTTCGGTAATAATTTTATACCGATGTTATATTGATGGATTTTATTAAAATCTATGAACTCACTCGGCGTTATCGCTGACCTTTTCTTTTAACATGTTTTATCTCAGGTACTTGAAGATAATTCTCAGGAAGACGACAAGAATTCTTGGCCCGCACTTAAATAACAATTTCCATTCAAATGCTTTGTAAAATTTGTATGAAATAATATGACTTGGGACCTATGTAAACTTGATATTTATGAATGGAAATGCTTTATTATTAAACGAAGCGATTTTTAAGCGTTGTCTATGATGTGAGTAATGTGCTATACCGTAACACCAACGAGTCTCCGCTGTATTGAATTGTATAAATTTGGGGGTGTTACAGTTTGGTACCAGAGCTCTCGTTATAGAGAACGAAAGATTTTTAAAACCAAGGTTTTGAACAAAACATTTCAAAATCTTTTAACTATAAACATTTTTCTAAAATGTCTAAAAATCTTTTGACTATAACGGTGCCGAAGATTTCCCGAGTTACCGACAAGGCCAGACTGAGAAGTGTTATTTAATATATATATAACTTGGATTATATATATGATGTAATTTGATTACATGATTGTTTGATGATTATTTCTATTTATACGAGGTATTTATACGACGTAGATTGTCACAAAGAATCCTAAATCCCCTAGTAAATTAATCTCAGCTATTCCTGTAGGAAATCTAGCTATTCCAGATCTAAACCAAGTTGTGGATATTTATAATCCTAACAAAATGGTTGATATTCGTAGAAATGTAGATATTAGTTGATTATGATCTTGAAGAAGAATTGGCGAGATTAAAACTGATATCGATGTCATGACGATCTTTCCTTATAGAGTGGAGTTTGACAAAACATTACCACCTAGAAAGATTTCATCTGATTCATTGTCATCAGTTCTTAATTTGAAATCGAAAGGGTGAATGTTGCACTTGAGGCTGTCATTAGAACCATTACACAAAAGCCTCATGCCACTAGTACCTTTCCGAGAAGTCTAATTGAATGTATGAGTCATCTCATACTAGTGACTCATTTGATAATTGTTGTTGTAAGAGCTATAGGATTGGAAATCAAGTGTTGATTATATCGAGCTTTTATTGACCTATTAAGATCTAAGAATAAGGTTGAAAGTATTGGAAAATGAGGTAGGATGTTGCATTGAGTATAAGTTGGTTAAAACTTGAATAAAGTAAAAGTTAACCCATATGGAATATGAAATTGATAAGAGGAAGTCGTTAAGTTCTGTGATTGAATTATAAGGTTTTAATTGATTGTTGATTCGTGTTAAGGGTTGTTCCTAGGCCATTGTCCACTAACGAGGATGCCCAGTATCCAAGAAATAAATTGAAGAAATCTTCTTCTGAATTGGGGCCGATGGATCTTCCGGGACAGGTGGAACACCGAATGACTCTTGTAGATTAGTATTCATTGTGGTATCTTTTAAAAATAATCCCTAACTTAACTGAGACATCAGTTGGTAGGATGAGTTCTTGGAATTGTATGACATAGTGACACAAAGTGTGTTACGGTACAATTTTGACTTGTTTGTGATTAATGAAAAGACTACAATTGATTGCTAAATCCTACATGTATTGATGTTATCTATATTTTCTTGCTTCATCCTAATGTTTGCATTAGTGATGCAACCATTGAACAAGTACTCATCTCGAATTGAGTTACGTTGTGAATTATTCTTTTTGAGTGCCATCGAGGTCACGAACCTCATGATTATTTGGCTAAAGCTCATTTCCTAGCATATTGTAGTTAGTTCTTGGTGAACAACTTTTCATCACTCTTTTGCAGATCACTAATTGTTTTTATAAGATAAAAAAGTATCCCTTGAGAAAAATTGAATTTTCATCACTATAACTATTATTCAAAGTGAGATTTATAAGTGATTGTTATCGAAATGAAGTTGTATATAAAACACTTTGGAAAACTTAATTGTTTCCATAACAAAGAAAATCTTTGTAAATTTATTTTTGATTCTTATTTAAGAATTAAGCATGAAAATGTTTTTATTATAAACATGATGATAAAATTTTGACGAACTGAGTATTGCATCGTTAATCTTAAAATTGTATATAGTTGCGCGCCTACATACAATTTAGAATGTGTGACAATCCGTCAATTTATGGTCGATATTTTATTCTCAAATATTTATTTGAAAATATTATTTTATGAACTCACTTATTTTGGGAAGAAATTTGGATTTACGTCTTGGATTAGCATCGACTACGTCTAAACCGGAGGATTCAACGTTACGTGCTTACGTTTACATACACCGTCTTTGGTGACAGTCCGACAATTCAGAAAATAAATTTATCCATGAATATTATTTTGGAGTTTTAAATTTGTGTTAGTTCATAAACTCACAAATTTACGAGAAGAGATTAGGACTTACGATTTTATTTTAACGTCTTTTACGACTAAACTGGAAACCCTAGGATTACGTATTTACGTTTTCGAACTCCGTTTTTGATGAGACAATTTTTATTGGATTCGTTTTGTGACGTTGATTCATAATTTATAAAAACATTTTTCGTAAGACGACCGGAGGGCACGCAAATCAAGGAAACTAGAATCGAGGAGTACCTGTAAATAAATGGGGATGAGACAAGTGGGACACTTGTCCCACTCCCAAAACCGGCCACAACTAGCTACTTAACACCATGAGGTGTCAAGAGTAGCTAACAACCCTTACACATGTCTTAAGTTTAAACATTAAGCTACCTTACAACAAAACCACTTGCCATTTACCATTTCTTTCATTTTCACCATGCAATACCACTCAAAATCCTCTCTACCCTCTCTCTAGTTCGTCCCATATCTCTCAAAAACATCCATCATTGATCAAATTTAACCACAAAATCCTATGTTATTCATATACATGTTGATGCCCTTTTGAAGCCCTATTGATTGGTGCAAGTTATAACATCCAAGGAGGAGTATTCATGGTGTCTTGGGGCTGATTTTCCACAAGGAGTTCATGGAGCATGGTGGTCTTGAAGATGGTCTTGGCTATGCACAAGTTTCTCCATCAAAAATCCATGTTTTGATCAACCTACATCATCATGGTGGTATAAAGATTGTCCTCCTCATCTTCTTGTTATTTTGATTATGTAAACATGTATTTTATTTTCTATTGTATATATTTATGATGATTATATGATGATAAAAATGTTATGTGGGGATTTGTTGTTGATAATCATGGATAAAAAGGTGAAAACCCATAAGAAACAAGGTTAAAAATCTTGGTTAAATTTGATGACTGTATAAAACAGTAAAGAACTATATGGTAATCTGATAAAATGAAGTAGAATGGATTTTCAGTAAGCTATGGGTCTTGTACACATGTGAGAGTTTGCCATGCAATGGAATCATTGTAATGAGTGAGATACGATAAAAACAAGTCTAGGGTATAAATATGAGGTTACTGTTTTGGACGATTTTTAGAAAATATTTAGAAAATGATTAAACAGTAGCTATAGAAGAGTTAAATGTAGCACATATCATGTAGTTTATGTGATAAAAATTTGAGCTTCTATCTCCATATAGAACTCAAGATATGACAGTTTTGGTGAAAGTAAAGATAAAAATCAGATTTTTGGAAATTAAAGAATAATACTATTATATAAGCACTCAAAATTTAAATAGTATAAAATATAAATTAAAACCCACTAACTTATAAAACTTATTTATATAAATATGTAAAAGGGTAAATGAATGAATAACTTATATAAATGGTAGTGAAATAATACTTATAAGTTATAAAACTATAAACTCGATTTTTACGACTTTTTCGGCTATTGCCGTAAAATTAACGTTTTTCGCCAAATAAAACTTAGACGACCAAACCCGTCTAATGTAAAGTTTATAAAAGTCATATACTGATGTATAGGTAACTAATACAAGTAAAAACCGATAAAACCCGAACTATAAGAAATACGGACATTTACGAGCTAAATAAACATATTGGACTAATAAATGGACTAAATAAGATAAATACTTGTAAAAAGAACTTAATGGGCTTAACCCATTTAGGCCCAACTTGTAAAGTGTATATACTGAAAATATAGGTATAAAATGGATTAAAACAAGTTAAAGAACTTGTAATAAGTTTATTGGACTTAAAAACACGTAAATAGGTAAAACTAGTAAACTGGTATAAACGTTATCGACACATAACACTAAAATGAGTAAACGAGAGTATGTAAACCCACTTGATCATCATATATAAATAATCATCATATGTATACATAATTGTTATTTTTATAAAGTCATTGGACATGAGTCTAAGACCGATTATTATTTGTCTAGGTTTCCGTGATTGAAGCACGTACCGTACGTCCGAATTGCCGATAACCCGCCTTCCCACATCAACGTGAGTTCATAGCCTCGCACTCTTTTAAATGTTTTTATAAATGTTTTATAAACCCGCGAGGGAGATAACATTGTTAGTTTTTATAAAATTAGGACACCATTTGTCCCGATTGTTTGTTTATTGATTTTGGACCCGAATGATTGAATGACCCGATTGTATGACCCTATGAATGATTAAAGGACCCGATAGATGAAATTAAATGGATTATTAAAGTTAGGTTATGTCACTAAAAGTCCCATTAGCATGAATTGTGAACTACCGGGAGTTGGTAGACGCTTATGTATTTAATAGTACTATTTGGGGACGATCACCCCAGTTCGCGCCTTGACGGTTGATCCCCGTCGTGCCACATTGATTGGTAAGCGAATTTATGTATGAGAAGATTTCCATAGCGTGACCTTTGTGACGACACGCTACTTTAGATGGGCAAAATTGGTATCGGGTTAGCTACCCGTTGTTGGTTAGTAAGGTAACAATGTCATGCGGCTTATAATAATCCAAATCACCGAAATACTATTAAACGCTTCGAATTACGATGTATTGCCTGACTAGCAATACAGGGTCATACTACTGATATTATGTTCGTGTTTTGGTTTTCATAACCATATTCTTATAACGGTTTTTATTTAATCTATACAACGTTGCGAAACGTATTGTATGATGTTTTTATGACATTGGCTCGTATAATGACTTTTAAGGCAAATGCCTATATTATGATTTTCGATAAGGATTTGTATAAAAATGACTTTGGCTATTTTATGGCCTGTTACAAAGATTTGTATAAAATGATTTTGGCTATTTTACGGCCTATTACTATGATTTGTACGTATTGATTTTTGGTACTAATTTTATACCAAAGTTATATTGATGGAATTTATTAAACTCTATGAATTCACTCGGCGTTATCGCTGACCTTTTCTTTTAACATATTTTATCTCAGGTACTTGAAGGTAATTCTCGGGAAGACGACAAGAATTCATAGCCCGCACTTAAACAATATTTTTCCATTCAAACACTTTGTAAAACTTTTGTATGAAATGTAATGACTTGGGACCGATGTAACTTTGATATTTATGAATGGAAATGATTTATTAATAAACGACGCGATTTTTATGCGTTGTCTATGATGTGAGTAATGTGCTATCCCGTAACACCAACTAGTCTTCCGCTGTACTAAGTTATATAAATTTGGGGGTGTTACAGTTTGGTATCAGAGCTCTCGTTATAGAGAACGAAAGATTTTTAAAACTAAGGTTTTGAATAAAACTTTTCAAAATCTTTTAACTATAAACATTTTTCCAAAATGTCTAAAAATCTTTTGACTATAACGGTGCCGAAGAATTCCCGAGTTACCGACAAGGCCAGACTGAGAAGTGTTATTTTAATATATATATATAACTTGGATTATATATATATATATATATGATGTAATTTTATTACATGATTGTTTGATGATTATTTTGATTTTTATACGAGGTATTTATACGACGTCGATTGTCACAAGTAACCCTAAATCCCCTAGTAAATTAATCGAAGCTATTCTCGTAGGAATTCTAGCTATCCTATATCTAAAACCAAGTTGTGGATATTTATGATCCCAACAAATGGTTGATATTCGTAGAAATGTAGATATTAGTTGATTGTGATATTGAAAAAGAAGTGGTGAGATTAAATCTGATATCGATGTCATGACGATCTTTCCTTATAAGAGTGGAGCTTGACAAAACGTTATCACCTGGAAAGATTTCATCTGATTCGTTGTCATCCAATTCTTAAATTGGAAATCGAAAGGGTGAATGTTGCACTTGAGGCTGTTATTGGAACCATTACCCAAAAGCCTCATGCCACTAATACATTTCCGAGAAGTCTAAGTTGAATAATCAAGTCATTTCATATTAATGACTCATTTGATAATTGTTGTTGTAAGAGCTATAGGATTAGAATTAAGTGTTGATTCATATTGAGATTGTATTGCCTTTACAAGGCCGAAAAATAAGATTGAAAGTATTGGAATATGAGGTAGGATATCGAATTGAGCATAAGTTGATTGAAACTTGAATAAAGTAAAATTTAACCCATATGGAATATGAGATTGTTAAGAGAAAGTTGTTAAGTTCTGTGATTAAATTATAAGGATTTAATTGATTGTAGGATTGTGTTAAGTGTTGTTCCTAGGCCATTGTCCACTAACGAGGATGCCCAGTGTCCAAGAAATGAATTGAAGAAATCTTCTTCTGAATTGGGACCAATGGATCTTCCAGGACATATGGAACACCTAATGACTCTTGTAGATTAGTATTCATTATGGTATCTTTTCAACATCCCTAACTTAATTGAGATATCAGTTGGTAGGATGAGTTCTGAGAATTGTATGACATAGTGACGCGTAATGTGTTACGGTACAATTTTGACTTGTTTGTGATTAAGGAAAAAAAAAGACTACCTTTGATTGCTAAATTCTACATGTATCGATGTTATCTATCTTTTCTTGCTTCTTCCTAATGTTCTCATTAGTGATGCAACCGTTGAACAAGTACTCATCTCGATTTGAGTTACGTTGTGGATTATTCTCTTTGTATTCCTGAGTGCCATTGAGGTCATGAACCTCATGATTATTTGGCTAAAGCTCATTTCCTATCATATTGTAGTTAGTTCTTGATGAACAACTCTTCATCACTCTTTTGCAGATCACACATTGTTTTTATAAAGTTAAAACGGTATCCTTTGAGAAAATTTAATTTTCATCACAATAAGGATTATTCAAAGTGAGATTTATAAGTGATTGATATCAAAATGAAGTTGTTTATGAAACGCTTTGGAAACTTAATTGTTTTCATAACAAGGAAAATCTTTGTAAATTTATTTTGATTCTTATTTAAGAATTAAGCATGAAAATGTTTTTGTTATAAACATGATGATAAATTTTGACGAACTGAGTATTGCATTGTTAATCTTGAAATTGTATATAGTTGCGCGCCTACATACAATTTGGAATGGACTATGCAAGACTGATTAGTAGTCACCATAAAACTAATGAATAAACACTACATTTTCTTTGAGGATTGTGAAAGATTAATTTTTATTGAGATCTGCAAGAAGTGAAAAATAAGGACATAATGTTAGGGACACCAACATATGTGCCTGTAGCATCTATTCTTCTGAGTCGAATTTACTCATCTGTGGAAATTGTCTTATTTGACAATTGACAATTCTTTCTTGTCCAGTTCTCCCGTAGCGAGATTCTTAGGAAAAGTATATGATTACCGAGTGTTGATACCCGACTGGATGTATTGACGTTCTTATCATTTCTTTTGATTTGATTTCATTTGAATGACCTGGGTAACGATCCGAGGAGCTTTCGAATGCGTACTCAAATTATGAAAACATGGGATATATTCATATTCGTTAAATGTTTTCGTTTGTATCTAATTTGAAATTCTCTCGCGTAGATTATGCGTTGACCTTACTCTTTTAATAGTAGTTGTGTATCCTAATATCCCTGAATTTGTGAAGGATTATGAATTATTATTAGTCTTTTGAGAAGTTCACATCTTATCGACGGCAATGAAACTAGAGAGTTGATAGTGCCAGTAGAATGGATTGATTGATTATGACATGACGACATTGTCTTAATTGATGGGAACTCGAGTAGAATTCCCCTAAATGATAAGATGTTGATTATCAAAAGTGATCTAAATAATTCTTGATGGATGACCATATCCTGTTTTTAGACTTGAAATTATACCGTGAATGGTTGTGAACTAGTTATAGATATCGTAATATAGAAGAACCTAATATGAATTTATTAAAAGATGTTCTTGCTATTTGAAACTTTAGTAAGTATTTGTTGATAAATTACCTAGACTTTCGCCATTAAGGCAAATTGAAATTGGTATTGATTATATTCCCGGTGCTGCACCTGTGGCTTGTGCACTGTACGTCAGCACCATCTGAATTTAAGGAATTACCGTACAACTGAGAGAGTTGTCGGAAAAAGATTTTATTATACCAAGCCTGTCATCTTGAAGAGCTATGGTGATATCATTCCTTATATTTATAGATTACTGTGACTGAGTAAATTGACAATCGAAAACGATATCCATAACTCGAAATGGAAGAATTGTTCGATCATTTACAAGGTTCTAGCAGATTTGATCCATAGCATGGTTATCATCAACTTCGTATCTGCGAAAGAGATTATCTATTCCAATCACCTCATCCGGTACTTGTAATGAACGTTATGAGTTTCACGTGATGACGTTTGGATTAACTAATACACATGTAGCAGTCATAAATTTGGTGAATCACGTGTGTAGGCTGTAATTCGATAAATTCATGGTTGCGATCATTAAGGACCGTTTGTTTATTTATATGAATAAGAATGAGTTAAAAATTATTTATAAATTGACCTGAATTGGCTGAACCATGAAAACCTGTATCTTAAATATTTAACATGTGATTAAAGACTTAATACTTTACATGATTTAGCCGTGTGATTAATAGATAATGGAAGCTATATTGACTTTTCAAAGATTAGAACCATTAACGCTTAGGGATTAAAAACTTAATCCTTTACATAAATTAACCATTGGATTAATAATGGTAAGATGTATGCATATAGACTCTTCAAAAATTAAGAGCCCTTTTTAGACTTTGGATTTTACCAAAAAGAAATGGAAATATGTTTTGACAAATGTTTTAACAAAGGATTTTTAAAGGGATTATTCCCTTATACACAAACCATTTAACCAAACTTCTGTTTAGGGGTAAATGTTTGTGTATACCTCAAGATAACTTAAAAAGGATTGAGTAAACCATTTATACCATAACTTGAAATTTGAAACTTTTTGCTTTTCAACTAAGAAAACTTTGACCAAAGTATAAACCAAAGATTTTTCGAACAATTACGGATCTTATTAAATATTTTGGATAAATCAACAAAAATCTTGTTAATTAAATTCAAATTTATTTTGAACATTTTATATAATTGGTCGAACTAGGAAATTTAAAATTTTTACGTTTACGTTTCATAAAAATTTAATAATTATTATTTCAATAATTATAATAATTATCGACGCTTAAAACGTCGGATTGAGGAAAAACTGATAAAAATGATAGATGAGACGAAACTAAAACA
This sequence comes from Glebionis coronaria, assembly GCA_025667525.1. Taxonomy (NCBI): domain Eukaryota; kingdom Viridiplantae; phylum Streptophyta; class Magnoliopsida; order Asterales; family Asteraceae; genus Glebionis; species Glebionis coronaria. The sequence continues at coordinate 361,174 of JANFOE010001114.1, read as the reverse complement.
GAGAAAATGTGAAGAAATAATTTTTGAATAAATACGAACATGATAACTATTTCATCAGGAAGGTGAACATAATTACTGACGCATAATATAGAAAGAATAATCTGAGTGAATTATGGACATGATAATTACATCATCATAAGAATAATATAGATGCTAACATATTATATAAAAAGGATAAAGAAACAATTAGGACATGTTCCTTAATAATGAAAGTGCAAAATAAATTGCCGAACAATTTAAAATAAACGATGCTTGTAAGAAGGATAATATAGATGATAAAAAGGTTTCACGGCTAGTGTGAACCATTAGAATTAAGAAGCCGATAGCGTTGAATGTTTTAAAGACCACATGTGATTGTCTAAATATGGAGGATTGTGAGATATAGTTATGTTGGAATTTGTAAGTATAAGTATTCTATTTATGTCATTTCTGACTAGAAGTATCTTTGTCTGAAGAAGATGTACTGATGGCAATTATGAAGGCAGACATCGCCTCATACATTAGTAAACGTCTAGCTATTGCAAAGGTCATCATCTGAATTTGATTCGATTTAGGTCATCGTCGACAGACTGACCAAATCTGCTAATATCATTCTCGTTAATGATAAATGCAAAAGAGTTATATAAACATAGTGTGCCTGTATCGGTCATCTATATATATCAAGATCCTCGCTTCGCATCGAATTTCTAGAGATTTGCTCAGAAATCATTGAGAATGAACCTTGATGAGAGTACTATATACCACCCCAAATCGAAGGGACGAGGTAAAGTAACGATACAAAGTAATATAAGTACTGTTTTATGTTTGAATGATTGACCTTTGGTAATAGACCGTATAATCGTTTTCCTTTGGAGAGATTATCATTGGTAATCATCTTGTTAGGATTGAGATCGAATCTTGTTAGGATCTATATTAGAGCATCTATAAGCAGGAGTTGAGATGAAGACATCCGACATACACCCATTGTGAGTTGGACATGTCTCTTAGGTTTAAGGTTTCCTATGATGGCGAACCTAACCTTACAAAATACCCGACCCGCGAGATCTGAAATGATTGTTGAAATTAGGATTTGATTATTAACTGCCGATAGTGGGCAAGAGGTTATGTGAATGTGAAATGTAGACCTTGAAGTGCCAAATGGGTAGCGAAGTTATACCACAAAATTTTAAACTTGGAATAATGAATTCATGATCTGACAAATCATGGGATATAAGTCCCCGTTGTTTGGGACCATTGAGATGATGTAAAAGTTGGGATTGAAAGGCATATAAGCTGGATCTACCCTAGGACTTCAAAGACTGCGTAAATTATGTTTCGTAAATCGAACTTGATGGAATATCTATCAAATGAGAGTCCGATTATTCTTAGTAAAGCTTATATCGGCAAAAGTTGCATTCATCAGAAACCCATGAACATCATGGATAGAGAAAGTAAGTCAACATTTAGCCTGATCTTATTCCCGTAGTTATGTTTGATGAAACTCGCGTATTGTAATGAATTAAACTTGTGAGAAAAGACCGAATGTGGAGGAAATACCCACATGGCTTTAACTCTATAAGAAGCGAGTAGTAAGATGATCTTTGAGGACAAAGATCCTGTTTAGGGGTAAATGCTGTGACAATCCGTCAATTTATGGTCGATATTTTATTCTCAAATATTTATTTGAAAATATTATTTTATGAACTCACTTATTTTGGGAAGAAATTTGGATTTACGTCTTGGAGTAGCATCGACTACGTCTAAACCGGAGGATTCAACGTTACGTGCTTACGTTTACATACACCGTCTTTGGTGACAGTCCGACAATTCAGAAAATAAATTTATCCATGAATATTATTTTGGAGTTTTAAATTTGTGTTAGTTCATAAACTCATAAATTTACGAGAAGAGATTAGGACTTACGATTTTATTTTAACGTCTTTTACGACTAAACCGGAAACCCTAGGATTACGTATTTACGTTTTTGAACTCCGTTTTTGATGAGACAATTTTTATTGGATTCGTTTTGTGACGTTGATTCATAATTTATAAAAACATTTTTCGTAAGACGACCGGAGGGCACGCAAATCAAGGAAACTAGAATCGAGGAGTACCTGTAAATAAATGGGGATGAGACAGGTGGGACACTTGTCCCACCCCCAAAACCGGCCACAACTAGCTACTTAACACCATGAGGTGTCAAGAGAAGCTAACAAGCCTTACACATGTCTTAAGCTTAAACATTAAGCTACCTTACAACAAAACCACTTGCCATTTACCATTTCTTTCATTTTCACCATGCAATACCACTCAAAATCCTCTCTACCCTCTCTCTAGTTCGTCATATATCTCTCAAAAACATCCATCATTGATCAAATTTAACCACAAAATCCTATGTTATTCATATACATGTTGATGCCCTTTTGAAGCCCTATTGATTGGTGCAAGTTATAACATCCAAGGAGGAGTATTTATGGTGTCTTGGGGCTGATTTTCCACAAGGAGTTCATGGAGCATGGTGGTCTTGAAGATGGTCTTGGCTATGCACAAGTTTCTCCATCAAAAATCCATGTTTTGATCAACCTACATCATCATGGTGGTATAAAGATTGTCCTCCTCATCTTCTTGTTATTTTGATTATGTAAACATGTATTTTATTTTCTATTGTATATATTTATGATGATTATATGATGATAAAAATGTTATGTGGGGATTTGTTGTTGATAATCATGGATAAAAAGGTGAAAACCCATAAGAAACAAGGTTAAAAATCTTGGTTAAATTTGATGACTGTATAAAACAGTAAAGAACTATATGGTAATCTGATAAAATGATGAAGTAGAATGGATTTACAGTAAGCTATGGGTCTTGTACACATGTGAGAGTTGGCCATGCAATGGAATCATTGTAATGAGTGAGATATGATCAAAACACGTCTAGGGTATAAATATGAGGTTACTGTTTTGGACGATTTTTAGAAAATATTTAGAAGATGATTAAACAGTAGCTATAGGAGAGTTAAATGTAGAACATATCATGTAGTTTATGTGATAAAAATTTGAGCTTCTATCTCCATATAGAACTCAAGATATGACAGTTTTGGTGAAAGTAAAGATAAAAATCAGATTTTTGGAAATTAAAGAATAATACTATTATATAAGCACTCAAAATTTAAATAGTATAAAATATAAATTAAAACCCACTAACTTATAAAACTTATTTATATAAATATGTAAAAGGGTAAATGAATGAATAACTTATATAAATGGTAGTGAAATAATACTTATAAGTTATAAAACTATAAACTCGATTTTTACGACTTTTTCGGCTATTGCCGTAAAATTAACGTTTTTCGCCAAATAAAACTTAGACGACCAAACCCGTCTAATGTAAAGTTTATAAAAGTCATATACTGATGTATAGGTAACTAATACAAGTAAAAACCGATAAAACCCGAACTATAAGAAATACGGACATTTACGAGCTAAATAAACATATTGGACTAATAAATGGACTAAATAAGATAAATACTTGTAAAAAGAACTTAATGGGCTTAACCCATTTAGGCCCAACTTGTAAAGTGTATATACTGAAAATATAGGTATAAAATGGATTAAAACAAGTTAAAGAACTTTTAATAAGTTTATTGGACTTAAAAACACGTAAATAGGTAAAACTAGTAAACTGGTATAAACGTTATCGACACATAACACTAAAATGAGTAAACGAGAGTATGTAAACCCACTTGATCATCATATATAAATAATCATCATATGTATACATAATTGTTATTTTTATAAAGTCATTGGACATGAGTCTAAGACCGATTATTATTTGTCTAGGTTTCCGTGATTGAAGCACGTACCGTACGTCCGAATTGCCGATAACCCGCCTTCCCACATCAACGTGAGTTCATAGCCTTGCACTCTTTTAAATGTTTTTATAAATGTTTTATAAACCCGCGAGGGAGATAACATTGTTAGTTTTTATAAAATTAGGACACCATTTGTCCCGATTGTTTGTTTATTGATTTTGGACCCGAATGATTGAATGACCCGATTGTATGACCCTATGAATGATTAAAGGACCCGATAGATGAAATTAAATGGATTATTAAAGTTAGGTTATGTCACTAAAAGTCCCATTAGCATGAATTGTGAACTACCGGGAGTTGGTAGACGCTTATGCATTTAATAGTACTATTTGGGGACGATCACCCCAGTTCGCGCCTTGACGGTTGATCCCCGTCGTGCCACATTGATTGGTAAGCGAATTTATGTATGAGAAGATTTCCATAGCGTGACCTTTGTGACGACACGCTACTTTAGATGGGAAAAATTGGTATCGGGTTAGCTACCCGTTGTTGGTTAGTAAGGTAACAATGTCATGCGGCTTATAATAATCCAAATCACCGAAATACTATTAGACGCTTCGAATTACGATGTATTGCCTGACTAGCAATACAGGGTCATACTACTGATATTATGTTCGTGTTTTGGTTTTCATAACCATATTCTTATAACCGTTTTTATTTAATCTATACAACGTTGCGAAACGTATTGTATGATGTTTTTACGACATTGGCTCGTATAATGACTTTTAAGGCAAATGCCTATATTACGATTTTCGATAAGGATTTGTATAAAAATGACTTTGGCTATTTTATGGCCTGTTACAAAGATTTGTATAAAATGATTTTGGCTATTTTACGGCCTATTATTATGATTTGTACGTATTGATTTTTGGTACTAATTTTATACCAAAGTTATATTGATGGAATTTATTAAACTCTATGAATTCACTCGGCGTTATCGCTGACCTTTTCTTTTAACATGTTTTATCTCAGGTACTTGAAGGTAATTCTCGGGAAGACGACAAGAATTCATGGCCCGCACTTAAACAATATTTTTCCGTTCAAACACTTTGTAAAACTTTTGTATGAAATGTAATGACTTGGGACCGATGTAACTTTGATATTTATGAATGGAAATGATTTATTAATAAACGACGCGATTTTTATGCGTTGTCTATGATGTGAGTAATGTGCTATCCCGTAACACCAACTAGTCTTCCGCTGTACTGAGTTATATAAATTTGGGGGTGTTACAGAATGGACCATGCAAGGCTGATTAGTAGTCACTATAAAACTGATTAATACACAATACATTTTCTTTAAAGATTGTGAAAGATTAAATTTTATGAGATCTGCAAGAAGTGAAAAATAGGGACATAGTGTTAGGGACACCTACATATGTGCCTGTAGCATCTATTCTTCTGAGTCTGTTAGGACCATTGTAATAGTTATATGTAATAGGTAGACTAGGAGGTATGTAGTTCCTCCTGGTCCTAGTAGTAGTAGGAGCAAGTCCTGCTCCTGGTCCTAGTCGAAGTCAAACTTTATTATTTATTTAATATTCTGTTAGGATATGCATGAGATATGTTAGGAAAGGATATGCATATCCTTTCCTAACATATCTCATGCATATCCTAACAGAATATTAAGTAAATAATAAAGTTTGACTTCGACTAGGACCAGGAGCAGGACTTGCTCCTACTACTACTAGGACCAGGAGGAACTACATACCTCCTAGTCTACCTATTACATATAACTATTACAATGGTCCTAACATATATATATATATATATATATATATATATATATATATATATATATATATATATATATATATATATATATATATATATATATATATATATATATATATATATATATATATATATATATATATATATATATATAATCCAAGTTATATATATATTAAAATAACACTTCTCAGTCTGGCCTTGTCGGTAACTCGGGAATTCTTCGGCACCGTTATAGTCAAAAGATTTTTAGACATTTTGAGAAAAATGTTTATAGATACAAGATTTTGAAATGTTTTATTCAAAACCTTGGTTTTAAAAACCTTTCGTTCTCTATAACAAGAGCTCTGGTACCAAACTGTAACACCCCCAAATTTATACAACTCAATACAGCGAAAGACTAGTTGGTGTTACGGGATAGCACATTACTCACATCATAGACAACGCATAAAAATCGCGTCGTTTAATAATAAAGCATTTCCATTCATAAATATCAAATTTACATAGGTCCCAAGTCATTGTATTTCATACAAGTTTTACAAAGCATTTGAATGGAAATTATTGTTTAAGTGCGGGCCATGAATTCTTACTGTCTTCCCGAGAATTACCTTCAAGTACCTGAGACAAAACACGTTAAAAGAAAAGGTCAGCGATAACGCCGAGTGAATTTATAGAGTTTAATGAAATCCATCAGTATAACATCGGTATAAAGTTATTACCGAAAATCATTTTTGTACAAATCTTTGTAATGGGCCATGAGATAGCCAAAGTCATTTTATACAAATCCTTATCGAAAATCATAATATAGGCATTTGCCTTCAAAATCATTATACGAGCCAATGTCGTAAAAACATCATACAATACGTTTTATAACGTTGTATAAAGTTAAATAAAAACCGTTATATGAATATGGTTATGAAAACCAAAACACGAATATAATATCAATAGTAAGACCCCATATTGCGAGTCAGGCAATATATCTTAATTCGGTGCGTATAACAGTATTTCGTTAATTGGATTATTATAAGCCGCATGACATTGTTACCTTACTACAACAAACACCGGGTAGCTAACCCGAAACTCATTTGCCCATCTAAATTAGCGTGTCGTCACAATAATCACGCTTGTGTACATCTTCTCATGCATAAATTCGCTTACCAATCAATGTGGCACGACGGGGATCAACCGTCAAGGCGCGAACTGGGGTGATCGTCCCTAAATAGTACTATTATATGCATAAGCGTCTACCAAATCCTGGTAGTTCACAATTCATGCTAATGGGACTTTTAGTGACATAACCTAACTTTAATAATCCATTTCGTTTCATCTATCGGGTCATTTAATCATTCATCGGGTCATACAATCATTCGGGTCCAAATCAATAAACAAACAATCGGGACAAATGGTGTCCTATTTTAGTAAAACTAACATGTTATCTCCCTCGCGGGTTTATAAAATATTTCATAAAAACATTTAAAAGAGTGCGAGGCTATGAACTCACGTTGATGTGGGAAAGCGGGTTATCAGCAATTCGGATGTACGGTACGTGCTTCAATCACAGAAACCTAGACAAATAATACTTGTCTTAGACTCTTGTCCAATGACTTTATAAAAATAAAAATTATGTATACATATGATGATTATATATATATGATGATCAAGTGGGTTTACATATTCTCATTTACTCATTTTAGTGTTATGTGTTGATAACTTTTATACTAGTTTACTAGTTTTACCTATTTACATATTTTAAGTCCAATAAACTTATTATAAGTTCTTTAACTTGTATTAATCCATTTTATACTTGTATTATTAGTATTTACACTTTACATGTTGGGCCCAAATGGGTTAAGCCCAATAAGTACTTTTGATAAGTGTTTAACTTATTTAGTTAAATTATTAGTCCAATATGCTAACTTAGCTCGTTAATGTCCGTATGTCCTATAGTTCGGGTTTTATCGGTTTTTACTTGTATTAGATAATTATATATCAGTATATGACTTTTAAAAACTTTACATTAGACGGGTTTGATCGTCTAAGTTTTAATTGGCGAAAAACGTAAAATTTTACGGTAATAGCCGAAAACGTTGTAAAAATCATGTCTATAGTTTTTATACTTATAAATCTTATTCAACGACCACTTTTATAAAGTGTCCATTTATTTAACCTTATACATATTTATATAAATGAAATTTATAAGTTAGTGGGTTTTAATTCACATTTTATACTATATTAGTTTGAGTGCTTATATAATACTATTAAACATTAATTCTTCAAAATCTGATTTTTAGTTTCATGTTCACCAAAACAGCCATAGCTTGAGTTCTATATGGAGAAAGAAGCTCAAATGTTTATGGCATAAACTACATGATATGTTCTCCATTTAACTCTTCTATGGCTACTGTTGAATCAGCCTCTAAGTATTTTATAAAAATCGTCCAAAACAGTGTACTCAGATTTGCACTCTAAACTTGTTTTGATCATATCTCACTCATCCTAATGATTCTATTGCATGGTCAACTCTCACATGTGTACAAGACTCATAGATTACTGTATATTAATCTATTCAAGCTATTTTATCAGTTTATCATATGAGTCTTTACTGTTTTATACAGCCATCATTTTAAGCATGATTTTAACCTTTTTACATATAGTTTTCATCTTTTTATCCATGTTTATCAACACCAAATCCCCACATAATATTCTTATCATCATATATTCATCATATACATATAAAATAAGAAAGAAAATACATGATTACATAATCAAAATAACAAGAAGTATGGGAAGAACAATCTTTATACCACCAAGATGATGTAGGTTGCGTTTAAGACATGGATTTTGATGGAGAAACTTGTGATAAACCAAGACCATCTTCAAGTCCACCAATCTTCAAGAACTCCTTGTGGAAAATCAGCCCCAAGACTCCATAGAAACTCCTCCTTGGATGTTATAATCACCACCAATCAATAGGGCTTCAAAAGGGCTTCATCATGTGTGCAAATAACATAAGATTTCATGGTTAATTTTGATCAAAATGGGTGTTTAGGGGGAGAAAGTGGACGGCACAAATGGAGCTAGAGAGAGAGTTTGGTGTGTTGTTGCATGAATGAGAAATGGTTTTGGTTATTGCTAGTGGTTTTGATGTGTGGTTAGCTTCTTTGTGAAGCTTGGTAAGACAAGTGTCTTACTTAGCTTATAAAAATGACACCAAATGTGGTGTGGTGTAGCAATTTGGGCCGTCCCATGTGTGGGGTGGGGCAAGATTTATCTTGTCTCATCCCACTAATTTACGGGTACTCCTCGATTCTAGTTTCCTCGATTTGCGTGCCCTCGAATCATTTTACGAAAAACGTTTTTATAAATTATGAATCAACGGCACAAAACGAATCAAATAAAAATTGTCTCATCAAAAACGGAGTTCGAAAACGTAAATACGTAATCCCAAGGTTTCCGGTTTAGTCGTAAAGGACGTTAAATTAAAATCGTAAGTCCTAATCTCTTCTCGTAAATTTATGAGTTTATGAACTAACTCAAATTTAAAATCCCAAAATAATATTCACGGATAAATTTATTTTCTGAAATGTTGAACTGTCACCAAAAATGGTATATGTAAACGTAAGCACGTAACGTAGAATCCTCCGGTTTAGACGTAGTCGATGCTACTTCAAGACGTAAATCCAAATTTCTTCCCAAATATAAGTGAGTTCATAATATAACATTAAAATAATGTTTTTAAATAATAATTGAGAATAAAATATCAACCATAAATTGACGGATTGTCACAGTGCTCGTGCAGTGGCTATCATCCCTGGATTATTAAGAGCTAGAAACGTGATGGAAAATGATATGGAGGTTGTTGTTGCTACAAACCGAAGACTCAAGAAACTCCTCATGATTAGTTGGTTGTTATTTTGGTTTGGTTTTTATTTTGAATGTGATTTGGAATGTTAATGTTATTGAACTTCGAATTGACCAGTTAATTATGTAATGGTCATTTCATTTTCCAGATTCTAATGAAGTTCATTAAAGTTATATGATGTTGTTCATAACATTAGCTAATGTATTCATTCATTCATAGAAAAACGATTACATGAAGTCCCAAAACAGAACACATTAGCATACATCAAAGAAAAACATAAGCATAAAGAAAAACATAAGCACTTAAAACCATCATAGCCTTTTAGATTTTGCCCTTTCCCTTGTCTTTGTCATTGTTGTTGATGTTCATAGGCCTCTTCCTTAGTTTGTCTTCAATGGAAGACCAAGTCCTTTGACTTGGAAGTCCCAGCACGACCCTAGTTATGGGTACAAGGCTTTTGGTGATTGGTTTTGATGAGGTACTTTTGGAAACAGGTATATACTTAGCAGCAGGAATGGATTTGCTAGTAGTTCTTACTGGCTTAGATGATTCACCTTGATTTTCAACGCCTTCTGCACTAGAGTCACTAGAATGAATGGACAGTTCATACCAATATTCATCATCAAGATACTCAAAGTAGTCAACATATCCATAGTCTGCTACATCTTCATCTGAAAAATTGCCATCCTTAAAGAGTTTAGCAAGACTTTTTGGTACAACAGGTCTGGGTCTTTGTGGTGATCTAAAGGGTGGGAGTTTTGCCATGGATAGAGAAGGTTTATTGAAATGTAGTAACTAAAATGCAGGCTAATCAGTTCTATTTAACAAGTGTGGTAAGTGAGGAAGTAATTGAGTGAATTAACTCCATATCTTTAACTACTTAGTCAGTAACATAAATGGGTCAAACCATATGGCAAGACCAATGTGGACACAATTTACAATTGGTCAAAAGGCAAGGGATACAAAATACAGCATGTTATTGACCAAAATAAACATGTGAAATAAGATTACAAACATTAGTCTTACAAACATTAGTCTTACAGAATTCATAGGAACATAATCCATAGAAACATTGAAGGATTCAAACTAGAAACATAATCCATAAACATAACAGTAACAAAAAATATCCATAGAAACATTAGAGAAAACAAACATCAAAGTCTTCTTGCACTACTTTTAGTCCTGTTCCCTGAAGAAGGTTGCTGTGAACTCATAGGTGCTGCTTGTGAACTGTTACCAACACTTGCACCAATTTTCTTCTTTTTTCCTGCAGCACCTTGTGAACTGTTACCAGCAACACTTGCTTTTCTTTTCTTCCTTTTTCCTGCAGCAGCTTGTGAAATTGAACCTCTAGCTTGTGAACTTGCACCTCCAGCTTGTGAACTTGGACCTCCAGCTTGTGAACTTGGAACTCCGGCTTGTAAACTTGGAACTCCATCTTGTGAACTTTGACCTCCAGCTTTGTAAGTTTGACCTTGAGCTTGTGTAGTTTGACCTTGAGCTTGTGAAGTTTGACCCCCAGCTTGTGAACTTTGACCTTGAGCTTGTGAACTTTGACCTACATTTGCTTGTGAAGTCTAACCTTGAGCTTGTGAATTTGTGCATCCCCTTCTATTATGACCTACACCAAGACAATTCGTACAAGTAACACTTTTGACTTTTCTAGTCAGCTTACCTCCTTTGACCATCTCAATCTCACATTTGCTCTTCTTCCTTGATTTTGGTGGCCTTCCAATTTGGGGGTGGATTTTGGGTGGTAACAATGTTGTTGGACAGTCAAACTTAGCCCAAATTTCCCTTCCATTAACTGGATTTATCTTATGAGAGTATACATTCTTCCAAGTTTGAAGCTTATAGGATTCATGTACCCAATCTTCAGGAATACCAACTTTATAACCATTATTTACCATATCATAAATGGCAGCAATGGCATGCTTGCAAGGGATTCCAGATATTTCCCACCTTCTACAGCTACAAGTCTTTTGAACCAAATTAACTACATATTGTTCCTGATTTGGGCCTGTGACTGGACCTTTAACCTGATACAACTCTGACCCATTCCAATCAACAGTACATTGTGTGACAGCTAACTTAATCTTCTCAAAAACCTTACTTATTGCTGGAGTAAGTACACCATCAGAATTCTCAATCACCTTTTGTACAATGACAATTCTCTTCATTAAATATTCCCTTACATACTCTAAGGCAGTTATGATAGGACTATCCCTAGCATCTAACAATTACCTATTGAAGACTTTACACACATTGTTTATTAAGACTTCACAGTGGGCTCTTCCTAAAATGATTTCCATATGATAAGTATTAGAAAACAGTAGGTGGACAAAATAATCTCATTTTGATATTGAGAATCATGAATACCTGAAAAGTAAGCTCTGCGCCAATGTTCTGGTGCAATCTTGTTTAACCATTCATAACAGTTCTTGTTGTAATTTTTATGCTCAAGCATATTCCTTTCAAACCTAACAATGGTTGTTGATGTTACACACTTCCAAAGCATTTCTTTGTACTCAACTCCTTTCCAAGTTTGGTTCATGTTCTCATTTATGTGCCTAACACAATATATGTGTTCAGCAGCTGGAAAAAGCTTAGCTAGTGCTGTTAATAACCCCTACATTCATACAGAATACATACATTGGATTAGCACTACTATACTAGAACTACTATATTGGACAGAATAATACAATGAATGTAGAGATGAATGTAATTAAATAGTTACCTTTTTCCTGTCTGAAATGAATGTGAAATTTAAATTGCTATAGAGCTCCAAATCATCACCCAAACACTTTAAAAACCAAGTCCATGAGTACTGGTTTTCTGATTCTACAATCCCATATGCCAAAGGGTAAATACCATTATTGGCATCCACCCCAACAGCTGTTAGGAGTTGTCCAGGATAATGCCCTCTCATAAAAGCTGCATCTAGACCAAGCAGTTCCCTACCACTTTCTTTAAAACCCCTTTTCAAAGCCCCCAAGCAAACATAAATTCCTCTAAAAATCCTAGTAGTAACTTCAGGATTTTCTTCTCCATAGACATCTATTTTTACTGTGGTATCTGGATTACATCTTTGTAACTCATTGCAATAATCCCTTAACAGTGAGTATTGAACCTGTTCATCACCTTTCAAATAGACTTGTGCCTTTAACTTTGCTCTAAAAGCCTTATCTTTGGAAATTGTAACATGAAATTTCTTGTGCAATTGTTCTTGAATGGCTTTAACAGGCATTCTAGGATTCATGTGTAAAAGATCAGTGATATGTTTGGAAAGGAAAGTGGATGTGCAGTATTTAATCTTTCTAGATTGAAGACATTTGTGTTCTTCATAGAAAGTTTTGACCACCCACTTCCCTTTATGACCAACTGATAAGTATAATAGCCAAGGGCAGACACTTTTGTCTTCTTCTGCACTACCAACCACTTTTTTTTTTCTTTTTACAATTGCCCTGTTCTAGTCTTTCAACATTTGAGTTATTCAAAGATGGCACAACACCATGACAAATTACTCTAATTCGTCTCTTATCATTCCTAAGGAAATGCAGATTCCTCCTAGTCTCAACAGCATGTGTCCTAATCAAGTCTTTGGCTATATCCCTATTTGGATATTCCTTCCCAACATAAAAGTTAATATTGGAACCATCTGACTTGTGTCTCTTGTTTAATTTTCTAAGTCCTAAACTTAGTGCATTATCTGGTAAATCCCCTTCTAAATCACTCTCAAATTCATCAAAGTCTAACACATCTATATCATCCTCTGTTACATTCACATTAAGTTGAATCGGGTCAACACACTCTTCCACATTAGGTCCTAGTTGAAACTTAAAGTTATCCATATTCACTTCAACCTCATCAACTATATGATCTTCATCTTCTAGCTGATTTTCACCATCAGTTTCAGAATCAGAATCATCCTCAGAGTTACTAACTTCTTTTTCAACAATCTCAATATACACATACATTACCTTATGAATATGCACAAAACTTAATAGGCTTTTAAAGTCTTTATCATTTAGCAAAGGTTTAAGGCCTATATCTAAGTTTTTCAGTGGGAGTTTGTAAAAAAAACTCACTTTAGTTTGCATATCATAACCTAGGCTATTCAAGATGGAATCCATGATATCAATCTTGAATGTAGCTATATCTACCATGTCCACAAAGCATACTTCACCATCTACATACTTCTTATTAGGCGAATCAATAAACATACCATAGTAATGCACTTTCAAAGAAAACAATTCATTGTAAGTATCTGCAAAATGTATTTTATAGCTGGAATGAGTCAATTAAAATAAAAAAATAGAAATAAATTAGAAGTGTTATAACCATATAATGCAATATCGAAATCCTCTCCCTCTGCCCTAATTGAAAATTTCTGGAACATTTCATCGCTTAGATAATGATTATCTGGGTCACTCATAATCTTGATGGGGAGGTTTTATCAATGGGGGAAGAAACAGAGGGAGGTAATGAACGGGTTGTGTTTTGAAACGAGTGAGGGGAAGTTTACTTTTAAACAATCACAAAAAAAACCCGTTTAAATGGGTACGGGTTAAAACCCGTTCGGTTTATTATTATTTAATGAGGAAAAAGACAGTCTTGCCCCTGATGGATATAACTTAACTGGTCAAAGATAACACTGGGGAGGCCGCTTGCTTACTTATCATAAACGTTGGGGAGCTTAGATGCACTTTCTTTTGAAAATAATTTTGTTTTCGAAACAAATTATTTTTTTTTAAAAGTTAAAAATTTTTTTCCGAAACAAACGTTTTAAAAAAAATTAAACTTTTTTTTCGAAATTTTTTTTATTTTTTTGTAAAAGGTTAAACTTTTTTTTCGAAAACAATTTTTTTTCCGAAACAAATTATTTTTAAGAAATAGTTTAATTTTTTTCGAAACAAACCTTTTTAAAGGAAATTATTATTTTTTTTCGAAAAAGATTAAACTTTTTTTTCGATTTTTTTTAAATTGTAAGTTTCACCAAAAATCCTTGGAAAAGGAAAAAGACAAGCATACCCTCCTTTTTAGACTTTGTTAATTTTTAACGATAAAAACATTTGCACCATCCGTGTAGAGGGATGTATGATGTACCGTTCACTAATGGAGGGATGGTTGGTGTCTAAAAAAACAAACGAAAAATGTAATTCGATTTTTTGACATAACATATGGATGATTTTTGCACTTCATTCTTAGAAAAATAATGTAAAATGTTTTTTCTTGTAATTTTTTTAGAAATGCATCATTTTATAAGAAATCAAAGAAAAAATTAAAAAGATTGAAAAAGAATACAATACGTGACATCTGAAAAAAGATCGGTGATAAGAATAAAAAATTCGTTGCTTCAAATAATCTTTGTACAACATATAAATAAAAATAAATACATAACAAAGATTCTGACACATTTTCTACTGAAATTCGTTTTTTGGTGGACTCATTTACACAAACGACAAACAGAAGATATTAAACAAACATTTTAAATTGTTGCTTATGCTAATACTAATATTTCCTACTTAGGATCCAACTTTGTAGAAAAAATGATCACCACCATAAGAAAAAAGGTTGTCATTGGTATAAGGATAAGGATGTTCACTTCCTTTACCGACATAATCGTAGTTTGATGATTTTGTCGCTAACTCAGCGTTTGGGTTGAAATCTGCGAGTTCCATAATGCTCTTGATCTCTTTGACTACATCACTCATTATTGGTCTTTTATCTCCGGTTTCTTCCACACAACTCGATGCGATATCCACATATCTTTCCAAACCTCTTAGTTGGGTCGTCAAACAGATAGTTGGGTCAAGCAGCTCATCCATGATGTATAATTCTTTACTTTTGTCCATGGGTCCCTTCACTTCTCGTATAATGTACTTCCCTTTCTTGATCGGGTTTCTTGCTATTATAAGCTCTAACAGTACAATCCTAGAGCTATAAATGTCACCTTTTTCTGTTAGCTGGTTTGTCGAGTAGTACTCAGTATCGATGTAGCCCTGCGTCAAACCATATGACATACTTTTTAAGATCAAATTCTTCAAGGAATAAAAACATAAAGTTTTAACCAGTGATCAATATTAATTGTGGATGAAACTTTGTCTTGAATAGGTAACACAAAAATGAAAGGTATAACATATGTAAAAAAATAACAATCTATGCAAATTTCCAATAATGAAAACAAAAATGTGTTCGCTGAATCATGGGTAACACTTACCTGACCCATTTTGACATCGACACGTAATGACCCTTTTTCACCCGTATTTTCCACCTTCATATTTATGAAAAAAATTACACAATAGATAAACTACTAACCAGTGTTCTTTAACTTACTTCACCATGAAGGCATATTTGAAAATATCAATTTGGGAGTTTAGAGGCTTGCATACTGCCCAATTGGATGTCACTGTAAGCTCGAATCACTAACTACTAACTCGCCGTTCAAAAAAAACATTCGGGAGTTTAGAAAAGAATTACGCTCATCACTCCCCAAATTTCAATCACATTAATCTTAATGACACATTCAAGTAAAATATAATGTAGAATGTATTTATATATCCATATACCTTGTTAAGAACATCCGAGCAGATTAGAACACACCAACGTAAATTTGCCCATGTAATACAAATTTAATTCTTGCATATGCTGAACCAAAAAACAAAGATTTTGTCCTTTATGCATCTTAGCTTCAAAGATACATACTAACAGCCTAATAATGATAATTTTTTATGTGTTTGTTTGAATAAGACCATGACAATTGTAACAGCCTAATATGAATTGTGTCGTTAACAGGAGGAGAAGGTTGTAATACCAGAAAGAGAAAAACATTAGCTTTGTACACAAAAGAATAGACTGGGATACTAAGAGGCTGTTTAGTTGTAGAAAAATTTTCCACTTTTCTAGAAAAATTTTCATTTGAAAAGTGAAAAATAGAAAACCTGTTTAGCAACATCATTTTTCAATATTTTTCAAAAATTACAAAATTTTCATTTTCTACATTTGTATAGAAAATTAGAAAACTCCATTTTACCCTTTTCTAAATTTTCATCATTATTTTAACGTTTTCGTCAGAAAATTTACGTTTTCGTCAGTAAATTTACGTTTTCGTCTGTAAATTTACGATTTCGTCTGTAAATTTACGTTTTCGTCAGTAAATTTACCTTTTCGTCAGAAAAATTACGTTTTCGTCAGAAATTTACATTTTCGTCAGAAAATTTACGTTTTTGTCAGTAATTTTACGTTTTCGTCAGTAATTTTACGTTTCTGTCAGAAACTTTACGTTTTCGTCAAAAATTTACTTACATTTTCGCTAGTAAATTTAGGTTTTCGTCAGAAAATTTACGTTTTCGTCTGTAAATTTACGTTTTCGTCTGTAAATTTACGTTTTGGTCAGTAAATTTACGTTTTGGTCAGTAAATTTACGTTTTCGTCAGTAATTTTACGTTTTCGTCAGTAATTTTTCGTTTTCGTCAGTAATTTTTCGTTTTCGTCAGATAATTTTCGTTTTCGTCAGAAAATTTACGCTTTTGTCAGAAAATTTACGCTTTCGACAGTAAATTTAGGTTTTCGTCAGAAAATTTACGTTTTAGTCATAAAATTTACGTTTTCGTCTGTAAATTTACGTTTTCGTCAGTAATTTTACGTTTTCGTCAGAAAATTTACGTTTTCGTCAGAAAATTTACGTTTTCACCAGTAAATTTACGTTTTCGTCTGTAAATTTCCGTTTTCGTCAGTAAATTTACGTTTTCGTCTGTAATATTACGTTTTCGTCAGTAATTTTACGTTTTCGTCAGTAATTTTACGTTTCTGTCAGAAAATTTACGTTTTCGTCAAAAATTTACTTACGTTTTCGCCAGTAAATTTAGGTTTTCGTCAGAAAATTTACGTTTTCGTCTGTAAATTTACGTTTTGGTCAGTAAATTTACGTTTTGGTCAGTAAATTTACGTTTTCGTCAGTAATTTTACGATTTTGTCAGAAAATTTACGTTTTCGTCCGAAAATTTACGTTTTCGTCCTTAAATTTACGTTTGCGTCAGTAAAATTATGTTTTCGTCTATTAATTTACTTTTTCTGACAAAAACGTAAATTTTAATTTTTCTGACAAAAATGTAAATTTACTGACGAAAACGTAAATTTAATTTTTCTGACAAAAAAGTAAATTTACTGACGAAAACGTGAATTTACAGACGAAAACGTATACTTACTGACGAAAACGTAAATTTACTGACAAAAACGTAAATTTACTGACGAAAACGTAAATTTTTGACGAAAACGTAAATTTACTGACGAAAACCTAAATTTACAGACGAGAACGTAAAATTACTGATGAAAACGTAAATTTACTGACGGAAACGTAAATTTTTTACGAAAACGTAAATTTTTTGACAAAAACCTAAATTTACAAACGAGAACGTAATTTTACAGACGAAAACGTAAATTTACTGACGAAAACGTAAATTTTCTGACGAAAATGTAAATTTACTGACTAAAACGTAAATTTTCTGGCGAAAACGTAAATTTACTGACGAAAACGTAAAATTACTGACGAAAACGTAAATATACTGACGAAAACGTAAATTTATACACTAAAACGTAATAATACTGATAAAAAGTAAAAAACTAATTAAAACGTAAAAAAAATTACGAAAATATGAAAAAAGAAGACGGGAAAAAACAGACGAAAACGTAAAAAAAACTAGCAAAAACGTGAAAAAAAGTTGATCATGAAAAAAATCGTTGAAAATAGTTTCGTTTAAACATTGTTTATTTTTTTAGAAAATGAAAAATATTATCTAAACAAGTTTTCAAAATTCTCAACTCTTTTCTAGAAAAGAAAAGTCTTTTCTTTTCTAGAAAATTAGAAACAGAAAATTATGAAAATTTTTCCACAACTAAACAGCCCCTAAATATTTTCAGAAACTGTAGACAAAAGAGATTGCCCTTGGGTTAATTCTATGCTATTTGAATTGGAAATTTACATTATACATGAGAGGAACTAACCTGCAAGTGCAGCAAAACAGGTTTATGCAATCGTTCCAGCTGATAAAATGCAAATGTGAAAGAACAACATCAATAAACATAAGATAACGGTATATCATTAACTTGGATTATTATTCCCTAAATCCACAAGTTCTTATCATAAGACAAATGGGTCAGATAAAAGGCACAACTAGAAACTGAACCGAGTACAGAAATTAATTTTATAAAAAGATTGAAAAAAGTAAATTTACTTGAGTTAAATACTGGTTATTTCATTCAACTGTGGTTTCTTTGATCATAACCATCAGAAGGCAATCATGTATATACATCTTTTGATCCGGATCCATGATGAAAATACATTTAGAAACCAGTCCGATACTACATCGTTGCACGAGCTTATGCAAGTGCACAAGGAGCTCCATTCGACAAAACAGCTACAACCGCTGTTTTGGAAGATAAAATTTCCCCTTCTCCAACAAAACACGATTGCCTGCCAGTGGAAGGTTTTCTGCGTTCAGTCAGGGTTCCTCTTCAGAACTTATTATGCCTACTCTCAGAGCATTTAAAGATACTACAACTCCCACTGTTTTCACTACCAACTTTAGAAGCCCAAACAAAGTCTCAGTTCCAACAGATATTCATGAAGATCTTTTCCACCACAGGTCTTGGAATTAACCCATGTCCATCAAATGCATCTTCAAGTACCAGCCAAGCTCCAAACAGAACCAGGTTCACTGAAAGCATGAACAATGTATCTTTCGAGCTTCCATCAAACTTCTATATGCTGCAAGCACACCATCATTGTGTTCGTAGTGTCTTCACTACCAACCTCTTTCTTTTTATCTACTTTACCCGACCAGCAAACCCTTCGGATCTTGTCAGCCAAATGTTGATAATCAAAGTACGCTACATAAAAGGAAAATAAGTTAAATCAGATGTTAATCAAGCAACTGCCAGTGATCACACAACTATCCGTTTTCAGAACCAATTATGTCGCACCTACATCGTGAAAATCTATTACGTAGCCACCAAGTCACTAGTATCAATATTCAAAAGCTGATGTATCCCACTGAGAAAATTATCATAGGAAGCTTGAGTTTATATAATATGAGGGACGTAAACTTCTTTCTTAATAACTTCTAGAGAAGAAGACATTTTAATTGACATTGACACGCCATAATGAGCATAATTTAGCATTGTTGTTTTTAACACAATAGCCTTGAGTCAACTACAGAAAAATGTAAGCACTTTGGTTCCACCAATCTGATCAGCAAAGGATAAAGGAAAAAAATAAGGAAATGTTGATACTTTACCTACCTAAAGAGGTAGAATGTCGTCAACTAGCACTTGCACGCACACTCGCCACGTCATTTTCTTTTATCAACAATTGTATTAAAAACAGATTGACGAATGAATGTTAAATAAATAGATGCATATGTATTTGGTGCGACATTTTTTCTGAACATTAACATGGATGGGAACCAAACAGGAGAATCCATGGACGGGAACCGAAAGGACAAATCCATGGGTGGGAACCTTTTAGAGGTTAAAAGATGTTTGAACTTCAGATCACTGAGCGTTGAATATAGATGAAAAAGGAGTTACCTTGTCCAGTGTAAGAGCCAAATTCTGTATCATAGATGATGTGAGCCACATCTGTGATTTTCGTCTAACAGTATCTGGTGATACAATTTCTTGACCTGTCACCAACCATGGAAGTCCCTGAAAATGTGAAGCAACATACACAAGACACCAAGTGACGGTCTCTAGTTCAGACCAAAACTCTTCTCCAGGGATTTCATCAAACAATTTATTTGCTTTCTCCTCTTGAAAGCTAGAACCACTCTCCTTTGCATCCCCAAACTCATTGAAACTGAATTCTACTTCCTCAGTTAAGAGGTTAAAAGCCAATGCATCCAAACAACCTAGTAATCTCTTCCATTCACAACAGCATTCGGACTCATTTCATCATGCCACATAGATACCGACCTAGCAGAGTCAAGCAACCCCTGAATGCCTAAGGTTTGTCTTAGTCTAGGGGTAATTAATGTATCCAAAGTTTGTGGGTCCAAGAACTTATCAGAAGGAAAGAAAGACTCTTTATGCCGATACTTTTGTAGCTCGAGTACATGAGGATCATATAACCTATCAAAATAAAGGGCCCTCGTGTACATAAATATATAAAAATGAAAACTGGAGTTCTAACCATGCAAATCTCTGTGGTTATTGCAAAGTTCCAGCACTTGTTAGGACAAAGGGTGTCATCATGATTTCCTTTTTGAATGAACTATCTTCTTTAATAAAAACACGTACCTGTCCAATATAGTTAATAAGTTCCACATCCCTTATTACACTGGACAAGGTAAAGGCTACCCTAGATTTTCTACTTTCGCCACATGCAAGACTTATATAAGTCAAAGTTGTGCAATGTTGCTTACTTGCAAGAGGTGTTTCAAAGTAGAATGTTTTTATGTTTCCTGCATTCGTTTACCAATAGATTCTTCAAGCCTGGAAAATATATCAGGAGGTTTGTTCATCTACAGGTTTTGGTTGGCTCAACATATTTTGGTTTACATCTATTCTTAACTGCGTTACAGCTAGGGCAGTAGAAGGTTGTGTGAGCTTGTGTCTGATTCAGGATTAGAGGCTTGGTCAACTTACTATACTCCATCAAAGGCAATTGATGTTCTATTGGTGGCTGATTTGTATCACCCCTTCCATTTAAAACATGTCGTCTTTCGTTGGGTATACCTACGCCATAGTGTGAATGTCTTAGAAGAACCATTAGATACCATAAGACAGATGTAAATTTGTCAAGTTGTCTACGCGTTATATGCAGTACTGACTGATAAATTATTTGGTGATCTGCATGTATCTTCCTTTCTGCCAGTGGTTCGATCTCTCCTCCTTTGGATCTCCTCTCAAGTGTATTGAGATCCCGCCTTCTAGTGAAGATCAAACGTACCCATCAGGTCATGTGAAGATATTAAGTGCCTTGTCACTTCACGTGTCACATCTGTCAACAGTGATTGGCACGAAAGGCTTCCTGATTCATATATTCCAAGTAACAACAGGGCAAACATGTGTACTATTCTATTTTTTATTTTAAAGGCACAAATATGGTGGAAAGTGGACCACATATAGAAGCATGGATGCCCTATTTGTTCACTGCTAGAAAAAACTGTGGGAACGCAGTTAAATGTTCTTGCATGCCATCATCTGTAATACTACGATTCGAATACCAAATTTCAGTGATTGGTTTCTGATAATAATGGATGTTTCAATTGCCATCATTTGTAACACAAGATGTCTAAACATAATGTGTAATGCTGCTGCAAAGCATCTATCTCACTGTATTGTACCTAATGGTGAAAACGTAGCTGTCATAGCTCAGAAACAAAAACTGGATAAGCGGCTTGCCAGTGGGTACCAATACCTTGAAGCTGAGGTTACCTACTGTGCTCGGGGCACGACCAGAAGCATGTCTTGGAATTAGTTGGTTCAAAAGACTATCATGTACTTTTAAAAATTCCTGAAAGGAAACAAATTCTTTACCTATAGTACATGTAATAAAGGTGTGTTTGGGAATACATTTTTTTTTCTACTTTTCTACTTACCCCCAAAAGCTGTTGCATAGCAAAATCATGATATCCTTGCCAACGCAGTGCAAAATAGTTTCAAGTTGTTCGGCATTTATTTACCTTGCCTTTGATGCGTTCCTATTTTTCTGTTAGCCTTCTTTCACGCTTTTACTTGAAAGATAAAAAAAACTAATGTGCTACGAAAAAGTGCAATGGAGGTTTTGTTGTTATCGCTTATCGAAAAGTTCAGAAGGGCAGTGACGGGCATTTTATTGCACTTTTTCATCACTTGAACGAAGTATGCCAATTAGTAAGTTGATGCCCCCGCAGTTTGCTATAACGATACGGTTATCCACACGGTCTGCAACAATGAAGGTGCTATGGCATCAAACGGAAGAACTTGTTGTTAACTCGAATCACGTGAAATTAGTGGGCCACAGTCTGCAATACCTGAAGAAAAACAACCAAAAATCAACACAATAAACCAAAAAACAAATAGTCGATAATACTGAAAGTGTAGAAAGTGTTGGATGTCATTCTATTGAATTTAATGTTTTCTACTCAAATTTATTATCTTAGGTCAAAAGTCGTAATAAAATTTCCCAACTCATTTCATGCATCATAGCAGGCTATTATATTAACTGTATTTTCAATCATAAATGAAACGCTAATTAATTATAGATTAAAAAATCAGAGAAACACAACCAAGACAAACAAAGAGAAAGAAAGAACTGACCTTAAATTGCAATCATCTTGTAATTTAACGTGTTCACTTTCCTACTTAATGTCATCCATATGGAGTCCTTTCAAAACACCAGACCTACCCACTCTTAAATTCGCTTTAAAGATCTTATAACTTTCCAATCTTGATTACTGTGTATCCTTCATTGATCTTGATTACTGTGTATCCTTCATCCTTCCTTCTGTAGTCAAGAAGATATTACAAACTAATTGCAATAGCCTACGTGAAGATAAGTCTATGATAAACATATAAAAATACAACATTATATCAAATGATTAAATTATGTGCAATGATAAAGTACCCCAGAGGCAGCAGCTTCTTCTGTTTCTTTAAGGCGCAAAAGTAGTTCATAAGTTGCTTTACCCCTATCCCTGAGCTAACAAAAACCAATTGTAAACATTTAATTCTTAACATTACTACAAAAGATATCAATGTAACATTTTTGATACCCAAACTTGGTTCCTAGAATAATCTATTTGATTATCTCCCAATATAAGGATCAACATAAACAAAAAAATATTTTAAATAACCAAAATTATAAAAATACGATGGTGATACAAGCCTCGTGGAAGAATCCATAGAAGCTATTGATTTACCTTTTTACCTCCTGTAACAACAATAACCTGTCAAAATAGTTCAGAAAAAGAGGGGGTAGTAGAAAATTTAGCAATTGAGTATTTTGATAGGATCTGTTCTATTAGAAAATCTAGTCGGTTGTATCGTATTAGGATCAGGTTTCCTCTATTAGGTGGTGCCATTTCTAAGACTCGGGAGAAAAGCTAAAGAAACTATACATAATTAACATATTCATAGAACATACCACTTGAAGAGCAGTCTCTACAAAAATATATAGTTGGATTAGGGTTTTGAGAAAAATATACCTTGTAAATAAAAGAAAGCAGATGATCAACCTGCAAAAAACAAACAAAAACATATGCATACAAAAGTTAAAAGTCTAACATAGTATATCATTAGAGTTTTGAGAAAATTAGGGTTTTGAGAAAATAATATACCTTTTAAACAAAACAAAGAAGATGAAAAAAAACCCTACAAAACACATAAAAGATTCGGGTGAATGCTACTGTGGTTTAGAAAATTCACTGTTTTCTTGATTGATCAAATATTTAATTGACGTAGCACACTGACTTTAATTGATCATGGATCTTTAATAAGATCAATTCTATCCAATTCATGTCGCTCTTTGATTTGATTTGGTGGGGTTTATTATCAAGTTGATTTAGATTTAGGGTTGAATTAGATAGAATTGATCTTATTAAAGATCCATGATTAGTTAAATTCGATTGATATACATTTAGGGTTATGTATCTGTGATAGATGGAGGTTATGGAGAGCTGGAGGAAAAACAAAGGAGAAAAGATCATGGAGGTATGGAGGTTGTGTGTTTTTTCACCCGTGGTAATAGGGAAAAAAATGGAAAAAAAAGGTTTAGAGTATTATATATACCCGCGGTTTGTAAACGCAATTATTAAAAATTTGCGTTTTCAAAAACGGTTTTCCGACAAAAGTAATGAAATTTAGGAAAGTTTTGAGATTTTTTAGGAAAATCTCAAATGCTATTGGTTAAAAGATGTGACTGGGATATGACTGGATTAAAAAATGTGGTTTCAAATCATATTTATACCTATATTATATATATATATATATATATATATATATATATATATATATATATATATATATATATATATATATATATATATATATATATATATATATATATATATATATATATATATATATATATATATATATATATACACTAGCGTCGTAACCCTCCCAACGGGTGGGGTCACTTTTTTCTTGTTTCTTGAATTAGTAATTTTACCTTTAGTATATTTTAGTTATATTTTACTCTTAAGTAACGTTTATTTATGGTAAACGGGCGGGATTTTTTTTCTTAATATGAACGAACCATTGACGATGAACCCGTGGCCCGTTTACTCGATCGGCTAGACCCAATTATCAATCTCGTTACTCGGTGACTTGACCGGGTTGACCCGATGGTGAAACCGTAACCTGATATATTGTTATAATAATTCTTAAATTTATGCTAAAAATAGATCTTTTTAGAAGATTTAAAATTCAATCCGAATTAAAAAATATATATTTCAAAAATTAATAAAAGAATTCCATGTCTAAACCTTACAAACACGCCTTAACGAAAACAAAAACCTTTAAACTCGTATAAACCTTAAGAAGACTACCAAATTTCACAAAAACAACGTTATGTTATTTTCCTATACTGGAATGACGCAAGTTTAGTAGTAGCAATTGTTATTATAGGGCTTTAAATATATTTTTATTCGACGCAAGTTTTTGCGTTTAATTTTTATTATTCCATGGCAATGTTTACATGTATAAAGTTTTGCACTCGAATATTTATGGAGCTGCGAAAATTAATCTGAAATTTAGAAATAAAAAAATTTGAAACTAATAAAAATATTTTGAAAATTTAAAACAAAAAAATAAGGTTGTTTAGTTGTGAATTTTTTTCATAATTTTATGCTTCTAAATATCTAGAGAAGGAAAAAGTTTTCTTTTCTAGAGTAGAGTTGAAAATTTTGAACACTTGTTTAGATGTTATTTTTCATTTTCTTAAAGTAATGAAAAATGTTTACACGAAACTATTTTCAATCATTTTTTTCATGATCAACTTTTTTTCACGTTTTTGGTAATTTTTTTACATTTTAATCAGTATTATTACGTTTTTCCCGTCTTGTTTTTTTCAGGTTTTCATAAGTTCTTTTATGTTTTCATCAGCTTTTTTATGTTTTCATTAGTTTTTTTATATTTTCAACAGTATTATTACGTTTTTGTCCTATTTTTTAGGGCTCGGGTTTTTTTACGTTTTCTCCCGATTTTTTGCGTTTTCGTCCGATTTATTAGAGTTTCATCAGCGTTTTTACGTTTTTGTCAGCATTTTTATGTTTTCATCAATAATTTTACGTTTTCTTCAGTAATTTTATGTTTTCTTCAGTATTTTTACGTTTTCGTCCAAATTTTTACGTTTTTGTCAGGATTTTTATATTTTTGTCTGTATTTTTACGTTTTCGTCTGTTTATTTACGTTTTCATCAGTGTTTACGTTTTGCTCAGAATTTTTTGCTCATTTCGGGCGAGAACGAAAAATACTGACGAAAACTTAAAAATACAGATTAAAACGCAAAATTACAGACGAAAACGTAAAAACACTGATATAAACGTAACAACGCTGATGAAAACGTAAAAAGTTAGACTAAAACGTAAAAAATGGACGAAAACGTAAAAAACAGACTTAAACTTAAAAAGTCGGATAAAAACGTAAAAAAGCTGACAAAAACGTAAAAACGGACAAAACGTAAAAATCGGACGATAACGTAAAAAATCAGACACAAACGTAAAAATACTGATGTAAACGTAAAAAAATCGGAAGAAAAAGTAAAAAAACTGACGAAAACGTAAAAATTTGTACGAAAATGTAAATATTCTAACGAAAGCGTAAAAAATCTAATGAAAAAGTAAAAAAAATGACGAAAACGGGAAAATTCGGACGAAAACGTAAAGATTCGGACGAAAACGTAAAGATTCGGACCAAAACGTAAAAATACTGACGAAGACGTAAAATTACTGATGAAAACGTAAAAATACGGGCGAAACGGACTAAATTGAAGAAAACTTAAAAATACTGATGAAAACGTAAAATTATTAACGAAAACGTAAACGACAGACAAGAAAGTGAAAAATGAAGAAACGTAAAGAAAACTAACAAAAGCGTGAGAACTGTCGAAACGTAAAAAATTTGAAAAAAATGTTAAAAAGTAACGAAAACGTAAAATAGGGTTAGAAATAGATATGTGAATATGATATATTTTTATTTGGAAAAAAATAGAAAAGGGTAATATGGGGTTTTCTAGTTTTTATATAAAATAAAAAAAAAAGAAAACTTCATGATTTTAGGAAAATGTTAAAAAAAAGTTAAAATTAATATGTTTTTAATCCGAAATATAGAAAATAAAAAAATTTGCAACTTAAAAAGAAAACTAATAAAAATATTTCGAAAATAAAAATAAAAGGTATTAAATTTTAATGAGTTAAGTATATGGGTTAGTAACAATTGAACAAAAACCTTACCATAGCAAGTTGGTAAGTTTGATTATCCCTAAACAAAAGGTCCCATGTTCAATTCTTGCAAATGGTATATTTTTTTTAAAAGAAAGCGGATATAATAAAAAACTACGTTTCGAAAACGCTTTTTTCAAAACAGCTTTTCCAATCAAAACTGCGTTTTGAAAACGCAGGTTTCAAAACTGTGTTGTTTTGAAAACGCAATTTCGAAAACACCGTTTCCAAAACGCAGTTTCAGAAAAGGGTGATTTCAAATCACAAAAAACGTGGAAAATGGAGATTTTCTAGATATTTCTCAAATCCGATTGGTTTAAAGATGTGACTGGGATATGACTGGATTAAAAAGTGTGGTTTCAAATCATATTTATATATATATATATATATATATATATATATATATATATATATATATATATATATATATATATATATATATATATATATATATATATATATATATATATATATATATATATATATATATATATATATATATATATATATATATATATATATATATATATATATATATATATATATATATATATATATATATATATATAGATATATATATATATATATATATATATGTACTTTTACTTATCTAGTTTTTAATGTTTTTTGAACATATGAAAAGTTTGTTATGATCAGAGGGTCTTACCCTAACCCAATTGATTAGCCCTCCACTAGACCTCTTATTTAATATATGAACTAATTCTCATGTTCATTTGAAGGTCCAATTGTAATACTAAGTACCCTAACCATCTTAAAACATTAATTGAAAACCGACTGATCCAAAAACTATTTTGACCTCCGACTGTTGTACCATGTTTTTGACCCACTTCCCAACCTCCAATTTAGTTCTCGTTTCTTGCATTCAAAAGCCAACTCCAATACCTTTCCAGGGGTATAATATTCGATCAATGAAAGTTTATAAAACTCTAGATATGATCAACACAATTGACCTAAAATTCTGCCCAGTTTTTAATAACGAATTTAATACAGTTAACCTAATTAATTACCCATAACCTATTTAATTATAATCTCTAATTATTCTATCATAATTATATCATTAAAACTTAGATTTTAATTTAGACCAAACCCTAGATCCATCATATATTGATTTACAAATGCATAAAACAAATTAATTAAAAAGGGTATTGAAAGTTTTACCTTTAAAAATAATGGAAGACAAAGTTTTTATGAAGAACCCTAAAACTCCATGAATGACTGTGCGTTTTTAATCTCCAGGGAATTTATGATTGTTTTTGATAAATAAAAACCTTACATATTTTTATTACACACTCCTAGCCCAACCCAAACCCAATTTACCTTTTTTCCCTTTTTCCCATCCCCTTTGGTGCGTCTTCAAACCGACTCCCCCTTTAATTTTTATTTTTTTCTTTTTTATTACTTATTAATATATTATTAATAATACCTTAATTTATCTTAATTTATTTCAGCTCCTAAAACCTCCAAAACCTCAAAACCGTAAAACTAGTCAAAATTACGCGTATACCGTAAAAGACGTAAAAATATACAGTTTTATAAAAACTCTTGAAATATGAAATAAACTAAATAACTAAGTCCTAAATGACTTAAAACCATCCCGTAAATTATTCCCGAGTCTTAATACCTCATCCGAGACCTCTAAACGCTAAACCTTAAATCATAAAAATACGATTTACTATAATACATATACGTATACGTAAAAAACCAAAATAACTCCATTTCATTTCATAGTCACTATAATGTGAGCTCATGATTCATGAAATATCCGTTCATCGATTTACTTATGAGTACCCTTTACACATAAACGATCTCCACTCCAACCTCATTCACACAAAACAAACACGTAAACACATATAACACATAGTCACACATAAATACCCTTAAAATACGACTAAGTGACGAACCTCAAAAACCGGGGTTGTCACATCACTCCCTCCTAATAGAAATCTCGTCCCGAGATTTACTCCTTAGGATCATCATTAGAAAATAGCTAAGGATACTTTCTCCTCATAAATCCTTCTCATTCCCACGTGTACTCTAGTCCACGTTTCGAATTCCATCTAACCTTAACTACGGTATCTTACTTTCTAACGTCTTAGCTTTACAATCCATAATCTCTACCGGCTCTTCGATAAGACGAAGACTCGTATCTATACTAACGTCTTCCAATGGTACTTGCAAGTCGGTTCTTACTAAGCATTTACTTAAGTGTAACACATGGAATACATCATGTACACAACACAAATCTTCCAGTAATCCTCAACCTATATGCCACTGGTCCAATCCTTTCGGAGATTTTGAACAGACCCACGAATCTAGTTGTTAACTTCCCTTCCTTCCCAAACCGTATCACTCCTTTCCATGGTGAAACCTTTAGCATAACATTATCTTCCACCTTAATTTCCAATGGCTTACGCCTCTTGTATGCACAGCTCTCTTGTCGGTCCTTTGCCATTTTCAACCTCTACTTAAGCACTGCCACCACCTCCATAATTTTTCCGATCCACATTCGGTCCAATACGTTGGTTGGTTCTAACTTCATCCCACTATAACGGTGATCCACCTCATCTCCTATGGATTAATTCCAACAGTTTCTACTACATTTCCTATCACCAGACCTAACGGCTTCTATCCTCTACGGATTTTCCATCATCCAGAAGTTCTCCCAACCTTAATCACATCTAATGGCATATGCAGGATTGCATAGCCAAAAGCTTCTCATAACAATCATATGAAACATGTCATAATCACCACCTCATCTTCGCCTTTCCATGCTAGGCACCGAGTAACTAAGCATCCTTCATACTAACAATTGCTACGCCTTCTCTCTAGGTGCATGTTCTATTGTTCGTGATTTCTAACCTATAGCTTTATCGTTTTTCCCCTCCAATATCACTCCACTATCTTAAAAATCGCTTGCTTCTTCAAGCCATTCTTCCTCCATACTACTTTTCGCTTGTCTCTCCACAATCTTAATATCCATACCATCTTCCATCTCGTCATCCGCCTATAATTTAGGCGATCCTCTTTTATTCCCTACATTCCCATCAATGAGGAATACGCCTCTTTAATTGGTGACTCTCCCTCTATAGAAGAATCCTTCCTAAATAAAATGCATTCTCCAACTATCTCCAAACCCCACGCCAATGCTCTAGGCGTCTTTCTCAATTATCCCTATAGTATGCTCCTACCAACCATTAGTCTATCAATGGTATACTACGCTTGCTTCCCATCGTTCCTTCCCTTGACATAATAATTCATAAGGTATTCCATACCTATTAGACTAACCTTTACGCAAAACCTCCTATCCCATCACATCCGTACGCAATCCTTCCAACTTCTCACATCGTGACTTCTCATTCTGCTTAAAATATGGGATGAATTAGTCAGTCTATCGACTATTACCCAACTCTCATCGTACTTATTCCTCCACTCCATTATGTATCCCCTCTACCAACTTTGTCCTTACACCTCCCCTTTCTAAGCTATTCCTATCCATTTAGGAAGTATAGTCTACGTCCCTTCTCTCCATATGATTGTCCAAGCCACGCAACATAAATGTTGACGCGTTCTCTGCTTTAGACAACTCTACTCATGCAACCTTACATCCTTCATCCAAACCATCCTAACACGTCCTCCATATAGCTCAAGTTTGTCTCAACTTCACTTCCTTCTTCGTATTCCATGTCTCATCAACTATGCTTGCCTTTCCCATATGGTACTTGGCCTTGCAATCTTCGTCACCACTTAACTCCATCCATTATCTATGCCTAATGTCCAATGATTGAATATGTGTTGGGGACGTTCATGATCTGTGTAAATCATTTTGTACGTCTCGTACACCAAATGCCTCTAGCATTCTAGGCAGATCTAGCAACCTAGCTCCACTATCCAAGTCTTATATACTTCTTCCAAACCTTCAGTTCCTGCAACTTATAAGCAATCTCCTTTCTTCGTCGTCCTCGCACGCATCCCTAATCCTTGCTCCACGTATCGTCATCCTTCGCGAAGCCGCCCAGTCCTTCTTGTAATGCCAAAATCGACTCATTACCCACTCTAGTTCTCTAGCATCCAAAACCCTTCCTCATCTTGTTCTGCTTCAATCTTGTTGGTTCCAACTAAATACTATTTTTAAACAGACACGCGAGATAGAACTCGAAGGATACACTACAACGGTGGTTGAATATCTAAAGAGAAACGAGCTAGCAAACCCTTCTAAGAATACAATCAATAATTGTAAGGGAATCATACATATATAGGCATAGGCATACATACACTCAAATCCATCTAACATATACAACAAAAGCATGTATAACCCTCTTTCATGCAACCGTACTCAAGAATCCATTGATGTTGCGGTACTTGTATAACTATGTTGGCCACCATACTTATACGAGTCCCCTTTCACCAATACACTCCCTCCTATGATAACACTTATAAGAATTAATACTACACATAACACATCAAATTCAACACATAATCACATAAATCCAATAACTCATATAAGCACATAACCACAACATAAAATAAGGTCCAAATTTCCATGTGTTAAAATAACATAGCCAATGCATGAAACACATAAACTCGTAATCCAGCTGAACCAGCGTAGAAAAATCTCAAAATGTATATGGAAACATGAAAATATAATCAACCAAAATCCAACAATGATTACTGTGGACGACTATGGTTCAACCCGCACTAGTCAAAACTCGAAAGGAAAATAAACATGCGACTAAATATGGACGACTATGGTTCAATCCATACTAGTCTAAAATTCGATAAGAAAACAAACATGCGACTAAGTATGGACGACTATGGTTCAATCCATACTAGTCAAAACTTAACAGAAAACATCATAAATAAGAATCAACAATATCCAGAACAATATCAATCAGTATCATAAAAGTAGCTCATACACAAAATACGAAAATTAGCATTTAATCACATCATATACTATAATGCACATGTACTCCTATGACGCCTACATGCAGGGATCCTTAAGCTATAGACTAGGCTAGTCAACCTAATTCTCAATAATCATTGTTTCTGATACCATTCTGTCACACCCTAGCATGGCAGAATATTGGGTGTGATGTATGGATATCATCACAACAAAATGGTGTCTCAATAGAGAAATATAAATGCAAAAGAAATGTCATAAATGGCGACACAATGTCGTGACAATATCTCAACCAAAATGTAGGAGTCTAGGTAAGTAGGTAAAAGTCCTACCTCTTACCAAAGACAAACTAATAAACAAACATTCAAACATGTAGGTGTCTAACAGTATCACTTAATCAAATAACAAAAGTAAATCTAAGAGGGAAGGGATTCCTCCTAAATGTAATCCTAGCAGCCTCTAGACTTTAGCCACTTCTAACATCATCCTTCATAACTACCTCACCTGAAAATGACAATAAAATCTGTCAACATAAGTTGGTGAGAACATAGGTTTAAGTTATCTAAAACATCGTAAGAAACCTAGACATCTGCTGTAAATAAGTTGAAGAAAACAAGTTAAAGCAATGGATCATAATGTGACAATCATGTTACATACAACTACAAACAAAGCACACAATATAAATCAATTACATCCACAAGAAAAGAACAATGCACTACACCTATCTGGGTCTTTCTCACACCCAGTGTAGAGATTAACCATATCTCCATCGAGATATCTTAACTAAGAATAATCAACAAGAAAAATCCCAAAAAGTCTAGTGAAATAAGTTGTAGAAGCCAATAAGCTGGCTAAAAAAGCCAAATAAGTTGGTTTTCTAGCAAAACCTTAACCAAATAAGTTGAAACCTTCCAAAATTGATAATAAGCTAAGAAAAATGACACCTATTACAAAAACCAAGTTGTTGCATGTACCAATAAACTAAACAGAAAAATAAGCCAAATTGAGCTTATTTGACCAAAAGTCAAACTTGATGAAAATTCTTCCAAGTGTACCAGGGATGTTTATAAGCTTGTTTTAAGCCTTTTTTGTGAAGGACTCAAGGATGAATCCCTTGAATCAAGCTAACCAGTTGGTTAACTTGACTTAGATTTTGGCAAATATAAGCTTACAGGCCAGTTGGCTTATGAACTTTCAAATAAGCAAACCAATGATCAAAACCAGTTCACAAGCAACCAAATAACAGATAACAAGCAACAACATAGCAGGACAATCACCAGATAACCAAATGCAAAGCAAGACAAGGGTGGTCACTTTGCTGATGCAATTGACCACCTTAGAGACTTTCAATAAGCTGTAACTCACCCAATAAGCCACAAAATGACTCAACCAAATATTGCACAGATGCACACCAATAAGGACTATAATCACACCAACTTACAACTTCTAATTCCAACAAACAAAGATTCAAGAGCTTCTGTTGTGTTTGACCAAATCAAGAACACTTAGGCGAATTTTTTATGAAAACTTGCAAAACCTTTTCCAAACCTTATGAAACTTAACCACTGACCAATCTTACATAAAAACACTTGTTGAGTGAAAACCAACCCTAAGAACCAAGGGCACAAGGCCACAAGGCCTTTTGATCCCAAAATTCCTAAACAGACTTGTTTTAGTACTTTTTCAAAGAAACTTTTTATTTTTCCAAATAACCTACTGATTTTATGGTTCAAATACCTCAACTAGGTGACACTATGCAAACTTAAACAATAAATCAAGCAACACAAACACAAGAGCACAAAATCACATAGCAACTTGCATAAGCAGATTTTTAACCAAAAATTAAAGAGAGAAAAGTGAAAGAGAGTGAACCTCCTTCCCTTTACTTCCTAGAGAAGGTCAACAATGCTCCCTAGAGTGTGGTTCAACACCTAGAACACACCTAGGGTACCTTGAACAAGAAATGAGTGAGAACTTGTTTGATGGTTCAACAGCTGAACCTCAAGGCCTTGATTCTTCAACACAAACAGCAAACAGCCTAACCAAAGGTTGATAAACCTTCACAAGCTTGGTGTCAACAAGCTTGCAAGAGCTTATAGCTTTTGGTAGGGATTAACACAAGTAAAAACTCAAAACAGAAACCTTATTTTGAAAACTTTTCAAACCTTGAAAACATTTTCAAAACAAAACGTGGCCTATTCAAACCATCAAACACTTTCAAAATACTAAATGGAACTCAACTTTTGCTTCTCCTTACAAACTTCAAACAACAAAAAGGAATTACGATTCAAACTTTATAAAATACCAACATTTATTACTTTTAAAGAAAATTACAAGAGAGAAAGCAAAAACTGGAACAAGGGGTCATCACATGTTGATGCCTCCTTATATAGAACTCCTAAGATGATTCTAGAATGGAAAATACATGTAAAGCCTAGCCTAGAAATCCCAGAAATGCCCTTGAGTGTGTTTGATATGAATGAGCTGTCCAAATTGATCCAAGTCGTTTATTTTGCCTTAGGGACCAAGTAGTGATTGTGGGTTGTTGATCTTGCTACGTGGGATGCCTTGGAGAGGAGGATGTGATATGATCGTTGGACGGTTGATGGTGGGGGTCCATAGGGGTGAAGGGATGGTTGAGGTTAAGTGTGGGATTGAAGCGTGTTGAGGTGAATTACTTTTAAGTTAGGTTAATTTAAATTAACCCTTTGAATGGTGAAAGTAAATTCTGGGGGTGAAGGGTAAATAGTAACATGTTTTGATCTAAAAAAGGTGGGGAGGAGTTGTTTGGCGCGTGTTTGTGGTTTAAACTTTGAGAATGGAAACTATGGTCCTTGTCTTTTGGCAAAATATGCATAACAAGTATTAATAGCCCAAAACTCAGATTCCTTTGTTATAAAGTTTTGTTTTTCATACTTTTGCGACAAAACTTTCTCAAAAGGGTTTACAAGGGTTTATTTTGTAATTTCTTGATATTTGAAGGGCCAATCTTGTACTTTCTTGAAACTTAAAGGTCCATTCTTTTGTGATTGACTTTGGGAAGGACTAATATTGACAAGTCTTCATTTTGTAGGGACTAATCTTGCCAATTATTCAAAGTTGAGGGACCTTTTTGTAATTTTGACAAATTTTAGGGACCAAACTTGTAATTATGAATATACAAGGGTATAATGCGTCATTTATTCAATGATGAAGGACCTTTCTTGTATATCTTCAATTCTTCATGGACTTTTTCTTGGAAAATCATAACTAGGGCCTGGTTCATTGTGCGGCTTTGTTTCTCGTGTTCGTTTTTGCTTGTTTCTTGTGATCTTTGTCATTTTCATGATATCCATACCTAAATACACAAGTAAAAAACATAGGCATATAATATGGTATTTTATGACATTTGTTAGCATTTAAAGCCCAAAAAGAACGATGAGATCATGTATAATTGTAGTCTCATCACTCCCTCATACATAACCATTGTCGTGCCCTCACGCAATGCTAGAATAAAGTATCTAAGCACCTCCAAAGTTCACTTTTATGAACCTTTATTGAAATGTAAACTTGCTACACTACTACCACGATGTGTT
Source organism: Glebionis coronaria (assembly GCA_025667525.1). Lineage (NCBI taxonomy): Eukaryota > Viridiplantae > Streptophyta > Magnoliopsida > Asterales > Asteraceae > Glebionis > Glebionis coronaria. The sequence goes on along the minus strand of JANFOE010001114.1, from coordinate 325,813 downwards.
AAAGACATTATGTATGGTTTTCATCACAAAAATGTGACTTTTAGGGTTAAAGAATAAAAACAAGTAAATGTTTTATAGAGTAAAGTTCGTCATCCTTAATTGTCATACATCACATGCTAAGTGCAAAAACGAGATCATTGTTGGTACAAGTCACAATGCTAACACTACTCATATATCCAAATTGTGTAATACTTTTTCTCCCCGCAATCCTAATTATTAATGAAAGATATCTAGAATTTAATTAACTATTTGTCATGGATCACAAGTGATTTATGTTGACTTATTTGAGTATTTATTAGTCCGAAAATAAAGTAGGACGATTTAATTAATAGTTAGCTAAAGGACAAAATGTTTTAAAACGGCTTCTCGTAATCTCCTTAAGTTCATATCTTGGCATAATTCGTTTCACGATTTGCGGCCTTTCTCGGTCCGATATTTGGTATTTACTTCATACTTCGAATCTTGAGAGACTTTCTTGAAATAATGGTCTTCTCTTCATATGCGTAATTTCTTCACTTGACGTTTTTGAGAGATTCTTCAAACTTGGACCACGACTTCTTCATTTTTCTTCAATCTTTATTAGGGATTTTGATATACAACGATCCACCTCCTTTTAGGACTTGGATCTACTTATCCTCATACCTTGTTAGGTTCTTTTTGGATAGATTTCTCTATGATCTTTATAGGAGTAAATTGCTTTTCGTCGTGTGTCTTGATCCTTCATTTTGATTTTGGAATAATGATTCTTCACATCATCTTGGATCTTTAGCAACAAAATGGAGCCCTCATGCCTTGTTAGGGCCATTTTTGGACTTCGCCAATCTTCACGTCCTGCTTCAATAAGTTATGCCTTGGTTATGAACTCTATTTGAACACGAGAAACTTTTAAACGATCTTGGGCTAGAAGCTAAGTAATCTTTTAAATCGTACGACCTTACTTATTGCAATTTATTTGTCCTAATGCATTGATCTTATGGGAGAAAAAACCACAATTAAAAACATATGAGTTTTTGAAAGAACATTTTCATGTTCTACGTTTAGAATGATCACTTTTCTAACTCTATCACTTCTCGTTCTTCACTATTTAAAGACCTCTAATTAAAGAGATTCGTGAATACTTAGCCATGCAAGTCAAAATTTAGCCGTATTTGGATTAGCTTCACTAAGACTATATTAAATCGAAGTTTTGGGTTTTCAAGTCACCTATAGGAGCTTGCACTTTCTTAGACTTTTTCAAGCTTAGAGAATGCATTTTAAAGTTCCCTTGATAAGTGACTTTCTAGGATCAGTTATAAGAACTTGCGAAAAGTTCTTGTTCTGAACCCGTATGAGTTAAGACTTTCGCGTTTTAAAGTCCCCTATATAAAAGTCTAGCAAAACTTGATTCAAGCGGGTTAAGAAATGTAAATGGCTTCAAATGCCCATCAAGTCAAAAATTAGCTCTTATTCTACCCATCGGAAAATATACATTTGTGTCTTAAAAACACTTATGAAAACTAGGAAAAAATTTAAAATTTGGCCATTTTAACCTTATTTGCAACAAAAACAAAACGATGAAAATTGGAAAGCATGAGGGCGTAAGCAAGGCAAGTATCTATTCACCCCCCATACTAAAAGTAAACATTGTCCTCGATGTTTCGAGTCTAAAGGTGGAGCACCCCCATACTAGAGACGAAGAGTCGAATGCTTATGATCTAGCATGGAAAGGGTGCTCAACAATCAATCTAAAGTCGTTTATGAATTATGCTAATAGATTATCGTTAGAACAATAAAGAATATGTCGTAGATTCGTGAAAAACGTCTTCAAGCAAATGATCGAGGCTCACGTAAACGAACACGAGAGTCTTCAATCGTGGTGATGATGATGATCTAGATAACACATTCACAAACAACCACGAGACAACGAGTTGGAAGGGCACAAATCCCCTCACATTAACTACATTAGAAAGCGATAACATGTACATGGATAAGCATGGGAACTCTCCAACAAAGCACCTTGTTTTTTATTAACGAGTCATGAGCTCGACTTGATCCCCTCAATGCTAATTATCATTGAGGAAAGTGACTTGGTCGAGGTCGTTCAAAGAAGGGACTTCCCTACAGAAGTAGTGCTTAAGCCTATGTCCATTCACCTTAAAGTTAGGTCCATCATTTTGAGCTAGCTCGATGGTCCCATAAGGAAAAACTTGTGTTACAGTGAACGAACCCGACCAACAGGATTTCAACTTTCTAGAAAATATTTTCAAACGAGAGTTAAAAAGTAACACTTAATCACCAACGGTAAAAACCCGATTTTTAATCATTGAATCATGAAACTCTTTAGTCTTTTCCTTAAAAATTAATGAATTTTCATAAGCATTATCACGTAATTCATCCAATTCATTAAGTTGTATTTTCCGGTGATCTCCCGCGGTCTTCAAATCAAAGTTTGTATGCTTTAGGGCCCAATATGCCTTGTGTTCTAATTCAATTGGCAAATGGCAATTATTCCCATACACCAACTTATAAGGAGTGCACCCGATTGGGGTCTTATAAGCGGTGTGAAAGGCCCATAAAGCATCATCAAGCTTGTCGGACCATGAAGCACGGTTTTCTCCAATCGCCCTTTCCAAAAATCCTCTTCAAAGCTCGGTTGAAACCTCGACTTGCCCACTCGTTTGCGGGTGATAAGTCGTAGAAAGACGATGTGTAACCCCATATATCTTTAGAACCTTTTCGAATTGGTCATTACAAAAATGGGTTCTACGATTGCTTATAATAGCACGAGGGGTTCCAAACCGAGAGAATAGTTTCTTCAAAAACTTCACTACCACACGAGCATCATTCGTAGGCAAAGGTTAGCTTCCACCCACTTAGATAGGTACTTGATGGCGACGATGATATACTTGTTTCCATGAGACGATGGGAACGGCCCCATAAAGTCAATGCCTCATACGTCGAAAATCTCACATACTTGAATTATGTATTGCGGCATTTCAACCTTTTGAGATGATTTCCTTGACGTTGGCAAGAATCACACTACTTAACAAGTGAGTGTGCATCACGATAGATCGTAGGCCAAAAGAAGCCGGCATCAAACACTTTCTTAGCCGTGAGATTAGCACCGTGGTGACCACCTGTGGGTCCCTCGTGACAAGCTCTAAGGGTATTAGAAGTTTCGGTGCCAAAAACACAACGTTGAACGAGTTGATCCGCACAAACCCGAAAGAGATAAGGGTCGTCATAAAATAAGAACTTGGCGTCACGAAATAATTTTCTCTTTTGTTGTGTCGTCATACCCTTGATTATGAAATTCCCCGCATGGTAATTTTCAATGTCGACAAACCATGGGGTGTCGTCTTTAAAATTCACCATACCGAGAGTCTCGAGAGGAAATGTTTCGGTAATTTCCTTGTTCTCGAACTCATTCTTGTGAGGATATTCCAAAAGAGAGAGATGATCGGCCGCGAGATTCTTGGCTCCCTTTTTTGTCAAGTATGGTGACATCAAATTCTTGTAGGAGGAGAATCCAACGAAGCAATCTCGGCTTTGCATCAAGCTTAGAGAAGAGGTACTTGATAGCCGAATGATCCGTATACACGATGCTTTTTTTCAAGACGAGATAAGGTCGGAATTTCTTAAAAGCATACATCACGACAAGTAGTTCTTTTTCCGTTGTAGTGTATTTCATTTGAGCCTCGGTCATCGTCTTACTAGCATAATGGATAGGTCGAAAGTGTTTTTCATGACGTTGCCCTAAAACGGCCCCAATTGCATAATCACTTGCATCACACATGATTTCAAAGGGTAATTCCCAATTAGGAGCAACAAGAATGGGAGCCTCGGTAAGTTTCCTCTTAAGAGTTTCTAAAGCTCGAACACAATCCTCATTGAAGATGAAAGGAGCATCTTTCTCAAGAAGGTGTGTCATAGGTCGAGTTATTTTCAAAAAGTATTTGATGAATCAACGATAAAAGCCCGCGTGTCATAGGAAACTCCTAACTCCCTTAACGGTTTTGGGATGAGGTAAGTTTGCGATGACGTCTATCTTAGCTTCATCTACCTCAATCCCCGCTTTCGAGACCTTGTGCCCTAAGACGATTCCTTGTTTACACATAAAATGACATTTTTCCCAATTAAGCACAAGGTTGGTTGCTTCACAATGTTTTAACATTGTTTCAAGATTGGATAAACACGACGTGAACGAATCACCAAACACCGAAAAGTCATCCATGAAGACTTCCATCGACTTCTCGATCATATCGTGAAAAATAGCCATCATACACCGTTGAAAAGTTCCCGGTGCATTGTGAAGTCCGAATGGCATTCTACGATAAGCAAATGTTCCATATGGATACGCAAACGTAGATTTCTCTTGATCACGAGGGTCGATAGGGATTTTAAAGTAACCGTAAAAACCATCTAAAAATCAATAGAAGTCATTTCTCGCGAGTCGCTCCAACATTTGATCCATGAAGGGCAAAGTAAAGTGGTCTTTACGAGGGGCGTCATTTAACTTCCGGTAGTCAATACACACCCTCCAACCGGTCACAACACGAGTGGGAATTAACTCTTTGGTTTCATTGGGCATAACAGTCATTCCTACCTTCTTAGGGACACAATGGATTGGGCTCACCCATGGGCTATCGGAGATAGGATAAATCATTCCCGCGTCAAGAAGTTTTAAGACCTCTCTTTTAATGACATCGTGAATTTTGGGGTTTACCCTGATTTGACATTGAATTGCGGGTTTTTGGTCCTCCTCCTTTAAAATCTTGTGAGTCCAAAAGTTTGGGTCGATACCCTTAACGTCAGAAATTTTCCACGCAATTGCCCATTTGTGAGCTTTTAGGATTGTCAAAAGTACGGTTTTTTCAGCATTGGAAAGATCTTTTGCAATAATAACCGGCAACTTGTCATCACCTTCCAAGAATGCCTATTCAAGATGAGGTGGAAGATCTTTCAATTCAAGGATTGCTGGATCCTCGATTGACGATTTTTGTTCAACACTCACAATTTCCATCGGCGGAAGAAATGGTGGAATGAGATTATCCTTACCAATAATCACCTCATCTTCATTGTCGATTTCATCTAAAATAAAATCGGCTCCTTGGAATGGAGTTAGATTTGGTGTAGAATTAGCAAGAATCGGATCCATAATAGCGGGATTGCCACTAGACGAACTATCGGAAAAACCTAACACTTCTTGTGTAAACTCATCGCAAACTACATCGACTAAGTCAATGTGGTTGATGGTGGCGATTACACAAACATGAGAAGGTGTAGAGTTTTGAGTAGCGTTTATAACAAGTTCCTCCTCATTGAATCGCAAAGTGATTTTTCTAGCATGCACATCAATGATCGATTTTGAGGTGTCTAAAAATGGACGACCTAAAATTAGAGGAACTTGAGGATCCATGGGAATGTCTACTACGATAAAATCAACGGGATAGTAGAACTTCCCCACTTTCATAAAAACATCTTCGGCCACTCCACATGCGAGAATCATAGAATGATCGGCGATCTTGATAGACATTTTCGAAGGAGTAAGAGCCGGAAGTGATAGCGTTTTCCACATGGAAAAAGGCATCAAGTTAATGCTCGCGCCAATATCGGCCAAGGCGAGGCATCCTTCCATTTCTTGAATATAACATGGAATAAGAAACTTCTCCGGGTCACCATCTTTTTCTGGTATTCGGTTAAGATAAACCGAAGAACAATTAGATATCTTTGAAAGCTTTTCCTTATCGTTCATCATACCTTTAAAAGTGGAGGCAAAACAAGGCATGCATAACAACGCGTCGGCTAAACTCACATTAAAGTGCACTTGTTGAGACATTTTAATAAAAATCTCGATTTTTTGTTTATTACGTTCATCCAATTTTTCCTTGTTTCGTCTTGATGGGTAAGGTAAGGGTGGTGTGGGTTGAGGCGTAGCAACGGCCTTGGAATCTCAGGTTCCATAATTGGTATTGGTTCAACCGTAGGTGTGGATTGAGCGGTACTTCGTGGGCTTGTGATATGCTCCTTTTCGACCATCACCTCGGGTTCTTTCTCTATTTCCTTCTCCTTAGAAGTACTTGGAGGAGAGATTGGTTCTTTGAATGTTTTACCACTTAGTGTAGTAATAACCTTCAGTTCCCCCTTCAGGTTTGCAATGGTATCACTAGAAAGACCACCCGAGGAAGACGGTTTACACATTATCGCCTCAAACATACTCGCCATTCTATCTTAAAATTTTGATTGCCTTTTATCCGCTTTTAATAACTCTTGCTTAATCTCATGTTGGCCTTGTTCCAGCTTTTGTTTATTTTGTTGAAGACGTTGAACGTTTCCTTCCATTTTATTAGCACGAGTTTTCAATTCATTAGCAAGTTCATTTTTTAACTCGTTTTTCAATTCGGATCTTAGGCTAATCATTTCTCGTTGCATGTTATCAAACTTAGCATCATTTGCCTTAGCATAATCCAAAAATTCACCTTGAAGATTTTTAGTGTGAGCATTTTGAAAACCTTGAGTAGTATTTTGAAAATCACTGTTTTGATTTTGATTTCGCACTTGCCCATTGTTCCCACCTTGGTTGTTGTAATTACCCTTCTTATAGTTTCATTGATTTCCTTGATAACCACCACCTTGATTGTTGTTTCGATAGTTATTAGCATTTTGATTTAGTGGAGCTTGATTTGGGCAGGAACCTTGGCCGTTCTGGTTGTAAGTTCTCGTTGCTACGTAAGCACTCGAAGTGTTACCACCGGCGGTAATGCACTCGGAAGAATCATGAGCTCCACCACAAGATATACAACTCTTTTCTACCGCTTTAACCGATGCGGAACTTAAAGAATATTGTGTTTTCAAATGAGTCATAAGAGACGAAAATCTATCGAAAAGCCGATTCTCCTCATTTGCTTCATCTTGTAAGGCATTCATGTTACAAGACGAATACGAACCCATAGTGGCAACACTCGGTGTGTTACGACGGTTATAAACATTACATCTATTCTCGATGATCATTAATGTAACACACTCAAATTTTTATAGGTACAGCGGAAGGGTCAATAGATCGTTACGGGATAGCACAATAACTCAAATCATAAACAACGCATAAAAAGGGTTGTACAAAGTTAAACATACATTCATTCGAGTACACGTTTAAAGTTTACACAAGGTCCCCCAGTTTCACAGTCATAAAGTTTACAAAACATAGTTTGAATGAATATTATTATTATGTGGTCCATCAGAGTCGATCTCCATCCAAGTTACCTTCAAGCACCTCAGATAAAACAAGCGAAAAATTAATCAGCGAATGCCGAGTGTTTCATAGAGTTTAGTAAAAAGCGTTATATAAAATAGTTATGTAAATCAGAAACACAAGCATAATATCAGTAATGAGACCCCATATTTCTAGTCAGGCAGTATATTATAATTCCATTCATATAGCATACATTATTTACGAGACCGCAGCCTCAGTATTTACCATTGTCGGTAATTTTATCGGATTATTATAAGCCGCATGACATTGTTGCCTTTCTATAATATACAACGGGTCGCGAGCCTGACAAATATGTGCCCATCTAAATCAGTGTGTCGTCACTAAAATCACGCTATATAAATCTTCTCATACATAAATTCGCTTACCAATCAATGTGGCACGACAGGGATCAACCTTCAAGGCGCGAACTAGGGTGATCTTCCCCAAATAGTACTATTATATGCATAAGCGCCTACCAACTCTCGATAGTTCACAATTCATGCTAATGGTACTTATAGTGACATATCCTAACTTTTAATAATCCATTTAAATAATCCATTTTGGGTCATACAATCAATCGGGTCCATATCAATAAGCATACAATCAGGACTACTTGTGTTATATTTTTATCAAAACTCGTATGCTATCTCCCTCGCGGGTTTAAAAATCATTTCATAAAACATTTAAAAGAGTGTGAGGCTATGAACTCACGTTGGTTGGGAAAGGCGGGTTATCGGCAGTTAGGTTGTACGGTGCGTGCCTCGATCATGGAAACCTAAACAAATAATACTCGATCTTAGCCTACGTCGAATAATATTTATAAAACGTTGTTATGTATATGTAATGATGTCATAACATGATGATCAAGTGGGGTTTTATTTCCTAATACAACGTTATTAGTTGTTAAGTATTAGTTAACTTAGGCTTATTATACTAGTTTTAGCCCATGTATATGTTAAGGCCCATTAAGCCCATTAAGAGTCCAATACATTATATTAGTCCATTTATTCATTTAATACTAGGCCTATACTCATATGTTGGGACCAAGTGGGTTAGACCCATGAGTAAGTCCAATAGTGTTAAGCAAAACTAGTTGGGCCTAGTGGTCCAACAAGGCTAATTTGGCCCATTATGGTCCATAAGTTACAAAACTCGGTTTTGTCGATTTTTACTTGTCAAATGTGTTTACATATCAGTATCTGGTTTATAAAAATGTTACATTAGACGGGTTCGACCATCTAAGTTTTATTTGGCGAAAACGCCATCCTTTCGGTTTTAGCCGAAAAGACGTAAAAATCTATATATAGTTTGTAGTTTAGAAAACATTTGAGTTTTATTTTTATAATATGTAATATTTATTTATTATAGTATATAAACTTATTTTATAATAGTTATTATCATTTATTAACTTTTATATACTTATTTTATATAGTATTTTACTTCTAGTGGCATTTTAGTATTATATATTTTTAAGTCAAATATGATGTGAAATATCATGTTCACCATTTTGATCATATCTTGAGTTCTACAAGGTGTTGAAACCCCAAATTTTTACTGTATAAACTAAATGATATGTTATAAAATAACTCTTTTATAGCTCCTTCTCAAACCGCCTCTAAATATTTGTTTTAATTCGTCCAAAACAGACCAGACAGATTAGTACCACAAAAGTGTTTTGGCCATATCTTGCTCATTTTTAACATTCTATTGAGTGTCCAATTCACCACTTATGTAAAAATCATTTGTCTATTATTATATCAAATAATATAATCCATTTAACCAAGTAAAAATATTGAAAGTTACTATTTATTACAGCCTACATAACTAGATATGATTTTATCAACTTTTACTTGTATTTTTAGCCTTTTTAACCTAATCTAGTGACACAAAATCCCCATGCAATATATTGATCATCATTTATCATCATCATACATATACATTTTGAAGTAAATATACAAGTACTCTTACAACAACAATAGGATGACAGAAAGAAAATGATCTTTATACCAACCAATATGATGAAAAGATGAGATTTATGATTAATAAGACTTGATCTTGTCACTAAATCTTTAACTTAGCAAGACCACTTTTTGAAATCTTCACATGGATGAACAACTTCTTGAAAATCATCCCTTGGACCTCATGAAAACTCCTTTTTATAAGTTATAATCACCTCCAAATAATCTCCCTTCAAGTGGTTATCAACATATGTGAATTGTAGATGAACTTGTAGGTTAAATTTTTGATGAAAATGGTGATTTGGTGGTTGGATGGCAAGAGAGGGAGAGGAAGAGAGATTTGGTGAAATTTTTTTATTAACTTTGCATGTATGTGAAAATTATGAGAGAAGTTTGAGATTTTGTGTCTTGAGAGTTTGTGAGACAAGTGTCTCATGGAGGCATCATGTTTTGACACCAAAGGGTGTCACCCCTTGGTTTTGTCCGCCCATAGTGGGGGTGAGAAAAGTGGAAACTTGTTTCATCCCCTATTAATGTACGGGTACTCCTCGATTCTAGTTTCCTCGATTTACAAGCCCTCGGTTCGATTTACGAAAAACGTTTTTATAAATTATGAATCTACGGCACAAAACGATTCTAATAAAAATTGTCTCATCAAAAACGGAGCACAAAAGCGTAAATACGTAAACCTAGGGTTCCCGGTTTAATCGTAAAAGACGTTAAGTTATGCACGTAAGCCCTAATTTCATCCTGTAAATATGTGAGTTCATGAACCAACATTAAAATAAAATATAAAAATCATATATGAGAATAAATTTACTACCTGAAAATATCAGGTTGTCACAGAATTTCCTCCTAAAAAGGGATCTACGCCTTCGTAGATCCATTTCCTTTCGATGCCCGTTTCTTATTGAAGTCAAAGAGGTGTGGGTATTTCTTCCACATTTCATCCTCTCGCTCCCAAGTAAATTCTGGCCCATGCTTTGAATTCCACCGAATCTTAACAACAAGTATACGACTTTGCTTAAGTTGCTTTACTTCACGATCCATAACCTCAACGGGTTCTTCAATAAAATGTAACTTCTCATCAATCCTGATCTTATCCAATGAAATTTTCTCATCACACGTAGCTAAACATTTCTTCAGATTATATACATGGAATGTATTGTGGACACTGTTGGAAATACGTTTTTACGTATTTAGAAAGGATCGGTCACTCTAATGATGGGCTCGTGATCCAATATAGTCCATATAGCCCACATGTAGGGTGGGCTATATAAACCCCCTCCCAGCATGTTAGGAGGGGTTGGTCACTTCACTTTTCACACACTTAATCTAATCTTTCTTTATTCTCTCCAACCTCTCTCTACTTTCTCTCTCTACATCTTCATCTATCTCTCTATCTCTTTAGATAATCACAACACAAGGATAATCCAAGGATTACGAGGACCTACAAATGGTATCAGAGCCTTGGTTTGTTCTTGTGTTCTTAATTTTGTGTTTAGATCATCCATACCCACGTCCAAATTTTTTTTTTGGTGTTTTTTGTGGTTTGATCTTCATCAAAATCATCTATCTATTCGTGTTAGTGATTTGGGTTACTTGGATCGCTAAAAAATGCAACATTTTTGGGTGTTTGATTCATTTTTAGGCTTAGAATATCGAATTGGTTGTGTTATTGTACTATCCGAGAAAAGTGGTAAGTTGGTATCCATAGTACGATCTGATTGTTGCGATGGCATAAACCCTAGGGGTTTCTACTTGCGATCCAAGGTCACGATCACTCGCTGCGATCACGAGTACGATCACTCGTTTCGATCACGAGTACGATCACGAGTACGATCACTCGTTGCGATCACGAGTACGATCACTCGTTGCGATCTGAGTACGATCGTTGGGTACGATCCAACGAGTGCGATCAGAGTACGATCGTTGAGTACGATCAAGGAGTACGATCACTAGTACGATCTGAGTGCGATCACGAGTACGATCTGAGTGCGATCGTTGGGTACGATCAGAATTCGATCCAAGTACGATCAGGGATTGCGATCGTGGGATATGATCGTTGGATACGATCATTGGATGCGATAGTAAGGTACGATCACTCGTCACGTTCTAAGGTTACGATCTCCACTACGATCCAGTGTTGTGATCTAACATTTTTCAAAAACGTGTTTTTGAAATTTTTTATGTGTAATTTTGTCTTGGAATTTTTTGGTTTATTGAGAACAATTATTTAGGGGATTCAATCAATTTTCTTCAATACTCAGGGAATTTAATCGACAAGGACAAACACATTAACCTTCTTTCATTGATCGATCGACAAGTAATCTTTACCTTCATAAATCATCGATTTTCAATGGAATCGTTTAATTCAACATCTCTAATAACAAGATTTTGCTAGTTGAAAAAGTTCGTTCTCGGTGTCTCTTCGAATTGATTTCCGGTTAATTGTGTGAGATTAGTTGTTCTTGGTGAAACAAATATTTTTGGTTTTGGAAAAATAAATGAGCACGACTTAATAATAAATGACGAGAAATTAACACTAAAACAAGTTAAAATGTAAACGGTGCGATATTTAAAACTTTGAAAATAAATGACGAGAAATGAAAGGACGTAAAATTAAAACTTAACAAAAAGTAAATGATGCAAACCAAAAATTAAACTAAAAGGAAAGCAAATAAAAAATTCAAATAAAGAAAAAGGTGAGAAAAATAAAGCTTGAAAATAAAAGACAAAAATACTTAAACAGAAAAACCACAAAGAAAATTAGACAGAAACCTTCATTCGGAAGTTTTGAACTTCCGAATGAAGAACCCTTGATCCGGAACTTTCAAAGTTCCGAATGAAGCACTTGATCCGGAAGTTTTAGACTTCCGAATGAAGACTCTTTGATCCGGAAGTTTCAAAGTTCCGAATGAAACACCCTTGATCCGGAACTTTTAAGACTTCCGAATGAAGGAATGTTGACCCGGAACTTTCAATGTTCCGAATGAAACACCCTTGATCCGGAAATTTTAAGACTTCCGAATGAAGGGTCATTGATCCGGAACTTCTGGGAATACAGTAACAGAAACCAACAAAATGAAGAACAGGGGATACAGTAAACGCGATTTATCCTCAAATTAATCAAAATCAAACAAAAGATTAAACCAAAACAACCAATAAGCATCAACTAACAATAATCAATCAAAACAAATCATCAAAACTAACAAACATAACCAAATAAATCAAAACCCACTTGATTAAAATCATAAGAATTCAAGATCATGAACAATGAAGATAAAGAACAAATCAAACAAGAAAAGAAGAAGATGATAAAGGAAAAGCTTAATTAAAAAGTAATGATTCAAGAACAAAAGCTTAAACACAAATTAATCTAGAGAGAGAAAGCATAAATCTTAGAGAGAGAAACTACCCTACTCCTAATCTAATCCTAAAAACTAACCACCCCTCTCACAACAAGTGAGGGTGGTATTTATAGGAGAGGGGAGTGGTTGGTGGCTTCCTCTTTCTTTCTTTCTTGGTCCTCAGTCTTTCAGTCTTCTTAAATTCTTCGACTTTTAAGACTTCGTCTCAGGGTTTCTTTGAACTCGTCTTGTAATTTCTTCATAAATTAGACTCGAGTTCTTCGGCTTTATTAAACTTTCGTCTTTGGACATTTTCTTCGATAAATCTTCAGAATAAGCCTTGGACTTCCGTTCTTTTAGCATTCTTGATCTTTTGACTTCGTCTTTTGTCTTTTTCTTCAATAAACGCCCGTGAAAGACCGTGTTTTCTTTCCTTTTCACATTTTGACCCTGAAACACAATAAAAACACAAACCACGCATAATTCCGTCATCTACGACATAAAATATACGTTTAGGTCCCGTTTTATTGTAATTAAGTGGTAGAAAAGATGGGTGTTTTCACACCTATCAAATCCCCTACACTTAACCATTGCAATGCCCTCATGCAATGCTTAGCAATAAAGCAAGGTTTACACTTTCCATCATAATCAACCTACCTTGGCCTTTATTAAACAACTAAGGAAAATCAAAAAGATAGAAAATAACAAGATGCAACAAGGAAGAAACTTGTAAAGAAATCTAAGACTTACATTAGGGCTTGTATGTCATGAATGTTTATCACCCTCAAGTTTCACGTTCCCCATGCCAAGTTTAAAAACAAGATCATTGTTAGTACAAGTTAGCATAACAAACATTTACCCATGCGGTTCAATTAATCACTTAAACTTCCTTATTCCTATGGGTATCTCTTATATTTTATTGATGTCTTGAATGATCACGAGGATGCATTGTTGACTTATTTCGATAATTTATTTAAGCTGAAAGCAAAGTAGGACGATTTGATCAATAGTTAGCTAAAGGACAAAATCTCTTAAAACTGCTTCTCGAGATATCAAAAAGTTCATATCTTGGCATAACTCGGTTCACGATTTGAGACCTTTCTCGGGCCGATATTTGGCATGTACTTCATACTTCATATCTTGAGAGACGTGCTTGAGATAATGGTCTTCTCATCGTTCATAGAGTTTCTTCACTTGGAGACTTTTGAGAGGTACTCCAACTTTGTTGACCACGACTTCATGATTATTTCTTCAATCTCTATTTGGGATTTTGAGATACAACGATCCGCCTTCTTTTCGGACTTGGATCTATTTATCCTCATACCTTGTTAGGGTCCTTTCGGATAGACTTCTCCATGATCTTTATGGGAGTTGATTGCTTTTCGTCGTGAGTCTTGATCCTTCATATTGACTTTGGGAATAATGCTTTTCACATCACTTGGGATCTTTAGCAATAAAATGGAATCCTCATGCCTTGTTAGGGCCTTTTCGGACTCGCCGATCTTCGCGCCCCGCTTCATAAGTTATGCCTTGGCTATGAACTCTTATCATTACCGAGCAACTTTTAAACGATCTTGGGCTAGAAGTAAAGTAACTTTTCAAATCGTACGACCTTACTTATTGCAGATAATTTATTAGCAAGTGATGGGAGAAAAAGATCATAATTAACTCACATAAGTTAATGAGAGAATACCAAACTTGTAACCAACTCTATCATTTCTCGTTCTCCACAATTTAAAATCTCAAGGAATGAAACTCGTGGGTGCTTAGCCTAATAAACCAATTAAGGTCTACATGGTTAAGGATACTAGCTAGAGTGAACTTGGATAAGTAAACTCGGGTTGAGTCAAAATATTCACAACGGGCCTAATATATCTAAGATATCTAAACTTGCTAAAACCATTTTATTAAAATGCTAGAAAGTAACAAAAATAAAGGAGACTACAACTAGGCCAAAATAGATTAAAAATTTTGAAAAATGTCGAAAAATTGATTTTCCGGTTAAAATGAAGGCAAATACAAGGAAAAGACCACTTAACTTCGATAGAAGTCCCCCCTACACTTAATATAAACATTGTCCTCAATGTTTAAGCATGTGGGAGTAAACTCCCCTACACTTAGGACATTGTGCACGTTGTTTAAATCTCGCTAAGGAAGAGACAACTAAAGAGATTCCTATTTGAATATTGAGAAATATAAAAATAGAGAATCGAAAAGAGTTTAGGATAGAACCGGGAAGAAGGGAAAACGGAATCACGGTTCGTCAAAAGTCATCAAGAGTGTGTCTTTGAAGCTCTAATCCCTGCACATGATAAGAAAGAGAACAAGAAACACCAACAGGGCTCCCCCTACACTTATGGTGAAATAAGATAGATAATTGGGTTGCCTCCCAAAAAGCGCTTGTTTTTGTTGACCGAGTCACGAGCCTGACTCGTCCCCGAATTAAATGGTCCATGGGGAAGCCTCGAATGTGATACCGGGATCAAAGACCTTGTCCTCGTTCCCGGTTGACATCAACAGAGGAGAGGCGGGGGATAAGTCTTGAATGGGAGAAAGGTCCTTTCAACATACGAGAAGTATGTGAAATCGAGGTCCACGGGAGGTGGGGTGGGTAAAGTAAGCACATTGTCCTCCCCCAAAGACAATGGATGCTGAGCAAACGGCAAAGCCGTATTGTTATCAATCATAGCATAATCAATGTCACCTCCCGGGTCAAAGCACTCATCCTCCGTGATAGTGGCTAACAGGGGGGGTGGAAGGTGCTCGGGAGGGGGACTTGGGTCAATACTTTCCTGCAGCAAATTATCAAAAATAATGTCCCCCTCCGTGTCAGATTCATCAATACCTGGAGGGATAGAGTGGATATCGATTTCTTCCAGCAATGGGTCATTATCTTCAACGGGAGGAATAGATGGAGGTAAAGACTTGGAAAGAGAAGGAGAAGTCAACGCTTCGATTTGAGCAATAAGAAGGTGCACTTTCCGTAATCCATCGCGAAGAAGCACGTCTTCTACCTCATCCACAAGATCATGTTCATCGGTGAACTGCTCGTAAACCAGAGAGAATAAATCGTCATCGTCTGCATCTCCCGGTGGATATTAAGAAATTTCAAAAGTGAAATTCTCATAGCAGAGAGAAGAATCGACATCACTAGGATCGACCTCGTCCGTAAGAACAACGTCGTCCTGAAGCTCCATACCAGGTAAGTCACAAACCTCATCATCCAATACTTTGTCGAGACCAACATCACTAAGCTCATGTAACGAATCTAGATCCTTAGACGCAGTAGGAACATCGAGAGTAGGAGCAGCAACTTCAGAAGATGAGTTGAAAGTGCATACAGCATCATCGTCATCATCATCATAATAGTATTGACGCACAAGCGGAGGGGTATAATCACTAAGATTAGATACTTGCTCTTGTTGCAGTCGCTTTTCCTCGTCCCTAAGTTCTTTAAGCAAAACAACGGCCTCTTGAAGTTGCAAAACAATGGAGTGTGTTTCTCCATTCAAGGTAGTGAGTTGTGGGTCAAGATGAATTTGCTGAGAGGATTGATGATTGAGGGTGTGATGTGGGGGCTCATAGTGTTGAAAACCTGAATTATAGCAAGGTTGTGGCTCATAGTTGTTCATCGGTTGGGAATAATTAGAAACCGGGTTTGGTTCATAATAATCCATAGGTGAAGAAAACTTAGGACACGGATTTGGCTCATAACAATTCAGTGGTTGACAATAATAGGTATCGTGAGGACCCCCACAGTTGTTTCAAACCGGGTATGGAGAAAAATCAAGTGCGTCTTGTGGATAGCTATTATCATTGTCATAATTGTACCCCGGTTCTTGCCCGTGACCATACGGGTATCGAACCGGGCACGAAACATGCCAATGAGAATCGCTTCCACAATAGATGCACGGGGGAACAGGAGGAGGTGGGTTCAAAAAGGACGAATTAGTCGAGTTACACAAAGGACAAAATCCGAATAGGAATTGTGTATTGTCGAGATCGTTTCCACACCGCTCATATGTACACCATTGACAAGAGTTGTTCCCAGATAATTGTTTCCCACACCGGACGCAATGGACATAAAAATCCATAAAGAAAGATAGATAAGCAAGAAGAATATATTTGGTGCAAAACTTTGAAAAAAGAAATGCTTTTTATAATTTTTCAAATGTTTTTGGATTTTTGAAAATTTTTTATATGAAAAATAACGTTCACAAGTGAACGGGTCCCAAAATCCAACGCGTCTCTCACGAAAAACCTTCGATCTTCACGAAAAGAGCCGGCAGCGGCGCCATTTTAATAACAAGATTTTGCTAGTTGAAAAAGTTCGTTCTCGGTGTCTCTTCGAATTGATTTCCGGTTAATTATGTGAGATTAGTTGTTCTTGGTGAAACAAATATTTTTGGTTTTGGAAAATTAAATGAGCACGACTTAATAATAAATGACGAGAAATTAACACTA
The DNA here is from genome assembly GCA_025667525.1 of Glebionis coronaria. Classification (NCBI taxonomy): domain Eukaryota; kingdom Viridiplantae; phylum Streptophyta; class Magnoliopsida; order Asterales; family Asteraceae; genus Glebionis; species Glebionis coronaria. Next base: position 308,813 of record JANFOE010001114.1, on the reverse strand, counting down.
AAACAAGTTAAAATGTAAACGGTGCGATATTTAAAACTTTGAAAATAAATGACGAGAAATGAAAGGACGTAAAATTAAAACTTAACAAAAAGTAAATGATGCAAACCAAAAATTAAACTAAAAGGAAAGCAAATAAAAAATTCAAATAAAGAAAAAGGTGAGAAAAATAAAGCTTGAAAATAAAAGACAAAAATACTTAAACAGAAAAACCACAAAGAAAATTAGACAGAAACCTTCATTCGGAAGTTTTGAACTTCCGAATGAAGAACCCTTGATCCGGAACTTTCAAAGTTCCGAATGAAGCACTTGATCCGGAAGTTTTAGACTTCCGAATGAAAACTCTTTGATCCGGAAGTTTCAAAGTTCCGAATGAAACACCCTTGATCCGGAACTTTTAAGACTTCCGAATGAAGGAATGTTGACCCGGAACTTTCAATGTTCCGAATGAAACACCCTTGATCCGGAAATTTTAAGACTTCCGAATGAAGGGTCATTGATCCGGAACTTCTGGGAATACAGTAACAGAAACCAACAAAATGAAGAACAGGGGATACAGTAAACGCGATTTATCCTCAAATTAATCAAAATCAAACAAAAGATTAAACCAAAACAACCAATAAGCATCAACTAACAATAATCAATCAAAACAAATCATCAAAACTAACAAACATAACCAAATAAATCAAAACCCACTTGATTAAAATCATAAGAATTCAAGATCATGAACAATGAAGATAAAGAACAAATCAAACAAGAAAAGAAGAAGATGATAAAGGAAAAGCTTAATTAAAAAGTAAGGATTCAAGAACAAAAGCTTAAACACAAATTAATCTAGAGAGAGAAAGCATAAATCTTAGAGAGAGAAACTACCCTACTCCTAATCTAATCCTAAAAACTAACCACCCCTCTCACAACAAGTGAGGGTGGTATTTATAGGATAGGGGAGTGGTTGGTGGCTTCCTCTTTCTTTCTTTCTTGGTCCTCAGTCTTTCAGTCTTCTTAAATTCTTCGACTTTTAAGACTTCGTCTCAGGGTTTCTTTGAACTCGTCTTGTAATTTCTTCATAAATTAGACTCGAGTTCTTCGGCTTTATTAAACTTTCGTCTTTGGACATTTTCTTCGATAAATCTTCAGAATAAGCCTTGGACTTCCGTTCTTTTAGCATTCTTGATCTTTTGACTTCGTCTTTTGTCTTTTTCTTCAATAAACGCCCGTGAAAGACCGTGTTTTCTTTCCTTTTCACATTTTGACCCTGAAACACAATAAAAACACAAACCATGCATAATTCCGCCATTTACGACATAAAATATACGTTTAGGTCCAGTTTTATTGTAATTAAGTGGTAGAAAAGATGGGTGTTTTCACACCTATCAAATCCCCTACACTTAACCATTGCAATGCCCTCATGCAATGCTTAGCAATAAAGCAAGGTTTACACTTTCCATCATAATCAACCTACCTTGGCCTTTATTAAACAACTAAGGAAAATCAAAAGAAAATAACAAGATGCAACAAGGAAGAAACTTGTAAAGAAATCTAAGACTTACATTAGGGCTTGTATGTCATGAATGTTTATCACCCTCAAGTTTCACGTTCCCCATGCCAAGCTTAAAAACAAGATCATTGTTAGTACAAGTTAGCATAACAAACATTTACCCATGCGGTTAAATTAATCACTTAAACTTCCTTATTCCTATGGGTATCTCTTATATTTTATTGATGTCTTGAATGATCACGAGGATGCATTGTTGACTTATTTCGATAATTTATTTAAGCTGAAAGCAAAGTAGGACGATTTGATCAATAGTTAGCTAAAGGACAAAATCTCTTAAAACTGCTTCTCGAGATATCAAAAAGTTCGTATCTTGGCATAACTCGGTTCACGATTTGAGACCTTTCTCGGGCCGATATTTGGCATGTACTTCATACTTCATATCTTGAGAGACGTGCTTGAGATAATGGTCTTCTCATCGTTCATAGAGTTTCTTCACTTGGAGACTTTTGAGAGGTACTCCAACTTTGTTGACCACGACTTCATGATTATTTCTTCAATCTCTATTTGGGATTTTGAGATACAACGATCCGCCTCCTTTTCGGACTTGGATCTATTTATCCTCATACCTTGTTAGGGTCCTTTCGGATAGACTTCTCCATGATCTTTATGGGAGTTGATTGCTTTTCGTCGTGAGTCTTGATCCTTCATATTGACTTTGGGAATAATGCTTTTCACATCACTTGGGATCTTTAGCAATAAAATGGAATCCTCATGCCTTGTTAGGGCCTTTTCGGACTCGCCAATCTTCGCGCCCCGCTTCATAAGTTATGCCTTGGCTATGAACTCTTATCATTACCGAGCAACTTTTAAACGATCTTGGGCTAGAAGTAAAGTAACTTTTCAAATCGTACGACCTTACTTATTGCAGATAATTTATTAGCAAGTGATGGGAGAAAAAGATCATAATTAACTCACATAAGTTAATGAGAGAATACCAAACTTGTAACCAACTCTATCATTTCTCGTTCTCCACAATTTAAAATCTCAAGGAATGAGACTCGTGGATGCTTAGCCTAATAAACCAATTAAGGTCTACATGGTTAAGGATACTAGCTAGAGTGAACTTGGATAAGTAAACTCGGGTTGAGTCAAAATATTCACAACGGGCCTAATATATCTAAGATATCTAAACTTGCTAAAACCATTTTATTAAAATGCTAGAAAGTAACAAAAATAAAGGAGACTACAACTAGGCCAAAATAGATTAAAAATTTTGAAAAATGTCGAAAAATTGATTTTCCGGTTAAAATGAGGGCAAATACAAGGAAAAGACCACTTAACTTCGATAGAAGTCCCCCCTACACTTAATATAAACATTGTCCTCAATGTTTAAGCATATGGGAGTAAACTCCCCTACACTTAGGACATTGTGCACGTTGTTTAAATCTCGCTAAGGAAGAGACAGCTAAAGAGATTCCTATTTGAATATTGAGAAATATAAAAATAGAGAATCGAAAAGAGTTTAGGATAGAACCGGGAAGAAGGGAAAACGGAATCACGGTTCGTCAAAAGTCATCAAGAGTGTGTCTTTGAAGCTCTAATCCCTGCACATGATAAGAAAGAGAACAAGAAACACCAACAGGGCTCCCCCTACACTTATGGTGAAATAAGATAGATAATTGGGTTGCCTCCCAAAAAGCGCTTGTTTTTGTTGACCGAGTCACGAGCCTGACTCGTCCCCGAATTAAATGGTCCATGGGGAAGCCTCGAATGTGATACCGGGATCAAAGACCTTGTCCTCATTCCCGGTTGACATCAACAGAGGAGAGGCGGGGGGATAAGTCTTGAATGGGAGAAAGGTCCTTTCAACATACGAGAAGTATGTGAAATCGAGGTCCACGGGAGGTGGGGTGGGTAAAGTAAGCACATTGTCCTCCCCCAAAGACAATGGATGCTGAGCAAACGGCAAAGCCGTATTGTTATCAATCATAGCATAATCAATGTCACCTCCCGGGTCAAAGCACTCATCCTCCGTGATAGTGGCTAACAGGGGGGGTGGAAGGTGCTCGGGAGGGGGACTTGGGTCAATACTTTCCTGCAGCAAATTATCAAAAATAATGTCCCCCTTCGTGTCAGAGTCATCAATACCTGGAGGGATAGAGTGGATATCGATTTCTTCCAGCAATGGGTCATTATCTTCAACGGGAGGAATAGATGGAGGTAAAGACTTGGAAAGAGAAGGAGAAGTCAACGCTTCGATTTGAGCAATAAGAAGGTGCACTTTCCGTAATCCATCGCGAAGAAGCACGTCTTCTACCTCATCCACAAGATCATGTTCATCGGTGAACTGCTCGTAAACCAGAGAGAATAAATCGTCATCGTCTGCATCTCCCGGTGGATATTAAGAAATTTCAAAAGTGAAATTCTCATAGCAGAGAGAAGAATCGACATCACTAGGATCGACCTCGTCCATAAGAACAACGTCGTCCTGAAGCTCCATACCAGGTAAGTCACAAACCTCATCATCCAATACTTTGTCGAGACCAACATCACTAAGCTCATGCAACGAATCTAGATCCTTAGACGCAGTAGGAACATCGAGAGTAGGAGCAGAAACTTCAGAAGATGAGTTGAAAGTGCATACAACATCATCGTCATCATCATCATAATAGTATTGACGCACAAGCGGAGGGTTATAATCACTAAGATTAGATACTTGCTCTTGTTGCAGTCGCTTTTCCTCGTCCCTAAGTTCTTTAAGCAAAACAACGGCCTCTTGAAGTTGCAAAACAATGGAGTGTGTTTCTCCATTCAAGGTAGTGAGTTGTGGGTCAAGATGAATTTGCTGAGAGGATTGATGATTGAGGGTGTGATGTGGGGGCTCATAGTGTTGAAAACCTGAATTATAGCAAGGTTGTGGCTCATAGTTGTTCATCGGTTGGGAATAATTAGAAACCGGGTTTGGTTCATAATAATCCATAGGTGAAGAAAACTTAGGACACGGATTTGGCTCATAACAATTCAGTGGTTGACAATAATAGGTATCGTGAGGACCCCCACAGTTGTTTCAAACCGGGTATGGAGAAAAATCAAGTGCGTCTTGTGGATAGCTATTATCATTGTCATAATTGTACCCCGGTTCTTGCCCGTGACCATACGGGTATCGAACCGGGAACGAAACATGCCAATGAGAATCGCTTCCACAATAGATGCACGGGGGAACAGGAGGAGGTGGGTTCAAAAAGGACGAATTAGTCGAGTTACACAAAGGACAAAATCCGAATAGGAATTGTGTATTGTCGAGATCGTTTCCACACCGCTCACATGTACACCATTGACAAGAGTTGTTCCCAGATAATTGTTTCCCACACCGGACGCAATGGACATAAAAATCCATAAAGAAAGATAGATAAGCAAGAAGAATATATTTGGTGCAAAACTTTGAAAAAATAAATGCTTTTTATGATTTTTCAAATGTTTTTGGATTTTTGAAAATTTTTTATACGAAAAATAACGTTCACAAGTGAACGGGTCCCAAAATCCAACGCGTCTCTCACGAAAAACCTTCGATCTTCACGAAAAGAGCCGGCAGCGGCGCCATTTTAATAACAAGATTTTTCTAGTTGAAAAAGTTCGTTCTCGGTGTCTCTTCGAATTGATTTCCGGTTAATTGTGTGAGATTAGTTGTTCTTGGTGAAACAAATATTTTTGGTTTTGGAAAAATAAATGAGCACGACTTAATAATAAATGACGAGAAATTAACACTAAAACAAGTTAAAATGTAAACGGTGCGATATTTAAAACTTTGAAAATAAATGACGAGAAATGAAAGGACGTAAAATTAAAACTTAACAAAAAGTAAATGATGCAAACCAAAAATTAAACTAAAAGGAAAGCAAATAAAAAATTCAAATAAAGAAAAAGGTGAGAAAAATAAAGCTTGAAAATAAAAGACAAAAATACTTAAACAAAAAAACCACAAAGAAAATTAGACAGAAACCTTCATTCGGAAGTTTTGAACTTCCGAATGAAGAACCCTTGATCCGGAACTTTCAAAGTTCCGAATGAAGCACTTGATCCGGAAGTTTTAGACTTCCGAATGAAGACTCTTTGATCCGGAAGTTTCAAAGTTCTGAATGAAACACCCTTGATCCGGAACTTTTAAGGCTTCCGAATGAAGGAATGTTGACCCGGAACTTTCAATGTTCCGAATGAAACACCCTTGATCCGGAACTTTTAAGACTTCCGAATGAAGGGTCATTGATCCGGAACTTCTGGGAATACAGTAACAGAAACCAACAAAATGAAGAACAGGGGATACAGTAAACGCGATTTATCCTTAAATTAATCAAAATCAAACAAAAGATTAAACCAAAACAACCAATAAGCATCAACTAACAATAATCAATCAAAACAAATCATCAAAACTAACAAACATAACCAAATCAATCAAAACCCACTTGATTAAAATCATAAAAATTCAAGATCATGAACAATGAAGATAAAGAACAAATCAATCAAGAAAAGAAGAAGATGATAAAGGAAAAGCTTAATTAAAAAGTAAGGATTCAAGAACAAAAGCTTAAACACAAATTAATCTAGAGAGAGAAAGCATAAATCTTAGAGAGAGAAACTACCCTACTCCTAATCTAATCCTAAAAACTAACCACCCCTCTCACAACAAGTGAGGGTGGTATTTATAGGAGAGGGGAGTGGTTGGTGGCTTCCTCTTTCTTTCTTTCTTGGTCCTCAGTCTTTCAGTCTTCTTAAATTCTTCGACTTTTAAGACTTCGTCTCGGGGTTTCTTTGAACTCGTCTTGTAATTTCTTCATAAATTAGACTCGAGTTCTTCGGCTTTATTAAACTTTCGTCTTTGGACATTTTCTTTGATAAATCTTCAGAATAAGCCTTGGACTTCCGTTCTTTTAGCATTCTTGATCTTTTGACTTCGTCTTTTGTCTTTTTCTTCAATAAACTCCCGTGAAAGACCGTGTTTTCTTTCCTTTTCACATTTTGACCCTGAAACACAATAAAAACACAAACCACGCATAATTCCGCCATTTACGACATAAAATATACGTTTAGGTCCAGTTTTATTGTAATTAAGTGGTAGAAAAGATGGGTGTTTTCACACCTATCAATCTCAAGAGGGAGAATTGCATCTCATGAAAAACATAACTAGAGAAAGTGGTATAACTTCTTTTCGACTACTCCAGTCTCATCAAGTGACCATTTCTTGGTTTCAAGGAGGAAGCGAATTTCTGACACTCTTTGGTCAAGATCGTTATATATTCATCGATTCAATATTCCTCAACTTGAACCAACTAGCTGAGGAACTTCTCAAAGAAGACTTTAATCACTCTGCATCAGCATCCGCATATCAAGCTCTAGTGACACAACTTACGCACTTCTTCAAATTCAACATCGTTAAGTCTGACAATTCAGGGATATGTCAGTCATTTCTTCAGTACACACAAACAGAGGTTAAAGAGTTCCGTGGTACATTGTTGAAATTAATGACATCGGTCTCGTCTTCGATTTATGAAAGATCCTGACTTCAGCAAGCGTATGATAATGGAGTGCAAGAATCTACAATGCAGATGCAAGAGGAGAATGATCATACGGTTGACAACTTGGAGCCTAAAGATTGCAAGAGCAAGGATTCGGGAGGAAAGCATGATACAAGCAGCATGTCAGGGATTGATGACACCATACCCGTATCTGACGAAGAGTCTACAAATACGGTACAAAGGAATGTGGTATATGATGTCTATGCCGATGAACTACCGCATGTTGCGCATTCCGAACCTAATTATGAAAAACATGGGATGGAAAAGGGTGATAGTTTTACCACTTCAGATTCATCCGATGTGAGTCAAAATAGGGGAGAAATTGTTCAGAATGCTATAGTTCATCATGATAAATACTTTATGACTGCTTCTCTAACCGATTCTGATTCCAAGATTAAAGAGCTTGAAACGATTTTAGCTCAGCAATCTAAAGCTCTTGAGGATGCCAAAATTGAATTTTCGAAGAAAACGGATAAATTTGAAAAGTATTTTGAAAAACTTGAAAATTCAAACGTTGTTCTTGAAAGAAAATTAAATCAAAAAATTCAAGATTCTAAAGCTGAAAAAGATAATTTTGTGAGACAAATTAAGTCGCTTGAATCTAAGTTGACATCCCAAGATAAATTGCTTAAAGATAATGAGAATTTAAAGGCCCAAGTTCAGGAAAAGGTTTTTGCTATAGCTGCGTTGAAAAACGAATTAATGAAAACTAAAGGAACTAGTGTGGACACTAAGCTTGAAAAACCATCAATCTTGGGGAAACCGCCTCAAATTCAGTCTGTTAGACAACCGACTGCATTTAGATCCGAGCGATCAAAATCCTCGAGACCGCGGTTTGACTCCCAAGTTGATATGGTTCATCTTTCTAGACCAGTCACTCCACTATCTAGGCCCATTGTGACTAAAACAGCTTCTACAAGACCTAATCACATGATTGCCTCTAGTCTCCCTAGACATAGTCCAAAGAACACGTCTCAAACTCGTTCAAATGACGTTCGCCATACATTTGGTCTAAGGAAAGCTAAGCTAAAGACACAAGTAAGAGATAGAAATTTCAAACCTAGTCAAATGCCGTCTAGTTTACCCAACACTGCTAACCGTAGCATGTCACTTCCTAGGAGCATCAATCAATCATCTAGGAATTCTAGATCTTACTCGGACATTAAATATGCTACTTGTAAAACATGTAGGAAATGTGTCTTTAAAGCCAATCATGATTCTTGTATCAAAAAATTACTTAATGAGGTGAACTCCCGTGCTAGACTTAAATCCCAGTGGATTGCTAAAATCAAACCCATTGGTAAAATGTGGCGCCCTACTGGTAGAACTTTCACTCTTGTAGGAAACGAGTACCCTTTAACTAGGATAGTATCTGATTCTACTAAGACTACTAGGGAGGAAATTGAAAAGGAGGATACATCACTTAAGCCTGAACTTAAGGTTTTCTATAAAAGGAAACGTTTGCCAGCTAAGACAAGTGAATCATCTCCTCAGGTCACCTCTAGCACAAGAAAAGAAAATTGTGAACCCCCACTTGCTTCTAAGATACATATCACTAACCCATATCAAAGCATGCAAACTCCTAATGAGAATGCAAGTACCAAAGAGGATGTTCCAAAAGAACGAAGCGGTCCAATCATTATATACCATTCAATTAAGGACACTCTTAGAGTTTGGTTGCTGAAGAAGCAGATATCGGAGAAACAAGTGTCTCAGGGGATTCATGGTTAAGCTTAACAAAGGACTTATAGTCACATCACATACTATAACTCGATCTTCAAAGAAAGGAAAGTTTATCGCCGATGGTAAACTTATCCTAACAACGAGAAATTCATTTTTCTCGGGCATGAGCTTATATCAAAAACATTCCAAGTTTTTAAGCTCATGCACAATGGCTCCTCGTTAAATGATAGACGATTACCCGGACTTCAGAGACAGGGAAGTTTATCTACGCAACGAAAACTTACCCTCAAAACGAGAAATTAAGTTTTCTCGGACACGAGCTTATCCTAAAACCATTCAAAGGTTTTAAGCTCGTGTATAAGGCTCATCATTAAATATCAGATGATGACCCGATCTTCAAATAAAGGAAAGTTTATCGCCGATGATAAATTTATCCTCACTAACGAGAAATTAAATTTTCTCGGACGCGAGCTTACATTAAAACTATTCAAAAGTTTTAAGCTCGTGTATATGGCGTATAATCACATTTCAAATTATGCCCCGGACCTCAAAGAAAGGAAAGTTTATCGTCGATGATAAACTTATCCTTACAACGAGAAATTAATATTTCTCGGGCGTGAGCTAATATTAAAAACATTCGAAGTTTTTAAGCTCATGCACAACGACTTACAGTTAAATATCAGACTGTAACTCGGACTTCAATTTTAGGAGAGGTTATCGTTAAAGATAGTTTATCCTCGTAACGAGAAATTCATTTTTCTCGGTCATGAGCTTGTCTTAAAACATTCCAAGTTTTAAGCTCATAAAGTAAAGTGTATCTTTTAAATAAGAGAACTTTTCTTCTTAACGAGAAATTCATCTTTCTCGGTCATGAGCTTTACGTTAAACCATTCAAAGTTTTTCAAGCTCATGAAAATGACTTCTAAGTAAATGTCAACTTAGGACTCATTCTTCAGTTAAAAGGAAAGTTTATCGCCAATGATAAACTTATCCTTAACAACGGGAAGTTTACAACTTCTCGGACTTGAGCTCGTTTTGCAAGATATTCAACATCTTAAGCTCAAGTAATTGGTTTTCAAAACATTGACCACAATTTTTCGATAATTTCTCAAAAAGGTTTTTCTAAATCTTTCAAAATTGTGTGTTCAAAAATGTTTTGATAAAAAGAGCATGTCTTCTGGAATCGATAATATTTACGATACTAGAAATGTCATTCAATAATGACACAGGGTTGTAAATAAAGTTCGAGCAGAAGTTCAAATGTTTTAAAACATGCTCAAAATGGTTTGCTATTATTTCAGATAGTAAACCGATTTTCTTATTCAAGTCAAGCATTTCACCGGAAAGCTTAGACTCAACAACGAGAATTAATTTTCTCGGGCATGGTTTACTTTATAACCATGTAAGGTATTGTGTTTACGTAATAACACAATCTAACACGAATATATGTACGTGTCAGTGCATTTATTTGTTAAAACAAGAGAAATCTTGTTTTTATGAAGTTATCATCTCCACCAACCGTAGCAATTTAGAATTGATATCTACATACTCGACGAGGCGACTACTCAAACGGTGACTACAGCTCTTTCAATAGAACATGGGTCAACAATTGAGGGGGAGCAATTGTCCAGCATTCAGAATCCTTGATGCCGAGAATGCCAAGTTCACATATTGGTGTCAAGACAAAGATATCAATCATACACATGGAGTCAAGAGATAACTTCAGACCTGGCGAGGCGACCAACATTCGTGAACAAGAACCATGTGATTCTATTATATGTTGTTCTCCATCATTCAGGTCCAACCTCGTAAATCGCTAATCTTGTGAATACATTATCATATATGATCTTTGCACGTGATAAATACCTTACACTTGTGTTTAAAAGGTATTTAATTTACGTTTCAGCACACCCTCCTTAATTTGAGGGGGAGCTTGTGTAATTCATGAAGATAATTGGATTTGCATTTTTCTTCCCAAATTTTCTTAAAATGCTATTAAATCAATTGATATTAAAAACATCGATTCGGTTAATATTTTTAATATGGGGGAGAAAATGTGATTTAATATGGGAAATGATCAATCACAAATGGTTTGACTTAACGTGCTAGCTCATCCCGACATGTGCGAAATGTTTTCGGATATCGTGGCATATGTTAAGGGGGAGCAAAATGGATTTGCACTTCAAAATGGATTTCATGGTGACATACACTTACCCAAAACATCTCTATTCACGACGGTGAAGATTGTGGTGACATAAGGATGATAGGATAGGTTAAAGTCCAATGATTCCTCTAGAACCGGAGGAATCTTCCCAAGGACATTCCATAACTAGAAATAGTAGTCCTTAGGAAAGATGGAGAAAGATTGTGAACGTAGCTGAATGCCGACCAAGTACTTAAGTTAGCACTAGAACAATCACAACAAGGTGCTAGTTATGAAGTATTGGTAAGCATTGAAGGGGTTGAAGAATGAAAAAGAATTGTAAAGATAAAGGGTGTAAAGAAAGAAGCCCTCCTTACAACTTAGGCAGAAACCGGGTCAATACATATGTTATTAAGATCATTGTTTAATAATTCTTGATATTGAAGGCAGACATCATGGACCCAGTGATGCAAGGCACAACCCATCCCAGCTAACTCAGATATCTCTTAAAAGATATTTTTTTTAATCACACGGAGACAACACATTATCTATTGATTTATTCACTCCGAATAAATTGGTATTGAAATGGTGGCACTCCTCTCCAGCCTCCGATCACTAAAAATCCAAAATGCACGATTGAGTCTAGAGCCATTTGAGATCATCAAATATCTCATTAGGACACACTTTCATATTTCCTTGCTTCCTCATACACTGTGAAAAGTAAGAAAGATCTTAAGAGTCCTACGCAAAATCTTCATGATCTTGCCTGAACATCCGAGTAATACGAAAGTATCTACAATGAAGATGGAAATCCTTCTTGAGCGAATATCAAAAAGCTCATGGTAGGTGACTTGTGCGATTCTTTATGAATCAAACTTGTGATAACTGGAAAGCAACAGTGGTTTAATTCTTAAATGAATTTAAACACGTTTCAGGCCTCTACGCAATCTCTTAGTGATCTTGCCAGAACACTCAGAGTGATACCTTAGTGCTCACAGGGATGAGTGGAAATCCTTCTAGTGTTAACCTCAAACAGCACTTGGTAGGTAACTTGCAAGATTCTATACGAATCAAGCTCGTGACAACTGGAAAGCAACGATGGTGCGGTTCTTAATTGAATTTCACTTGTTCTAGGAACATGAATTGACGGATTCAAATCATGCCGATATTAGTATCCAAATGATTCACTCTTTATGTTCGCAGTCAGCTTTAGACGGTCGAATAAAGAGAACGAGTTTATCCGCGAAATCTTGTCAAGGAGGTTCTTAATTGAAACTACCTGACACAAGTACGATGTTTAATATCGTCCAACGGTCTTCACCGACCGGAGGTAAAATGCTACCGAATTAGAATGAAATGTTCAAGACCATTTCATCCGTGTATATGTTTTGTTGTTAACTGTCTTATGCAGCGTAACAAGAGGGTGGCATTGCGGTGTACAATCCAGAAGAAGTCGTCACCATATGCTTATACTATATGCACTTAATACTTCAACAAATTCAAGAAAGTCTAAAAGTCAAGTCTTCCGCTGTATCAAACTCTGAAGCTTTCAAGAATTTATAAAAGTATAAGTATGTGGAACATGAAGTCACGAGGAGGTAAATTTCACAAGTGATGAATGCACAAGGTCAAGGAAAGGAAACATGCTCAAGAATAAAGTCAAAGATCCCATCAGCATATTCACAAGAACAAGATCAAAGACTCAAGCATAGTATGCTAGGTTTAAGATTTTGTAAAATGGTGTGACCTCCCTTTGGAGGAGATTGTTTGAAATACATTTTTCCAAAGAAAGTCTCGGTCACATCATTATTAGCATAGATCACGAGCTATAGACTATTTAGGACATTGTAACTTGGAGTGACCTCCCTTAGGGGGAGATTGTTGGAAATACGTTTTTACGTATTTAGAAAGGATCGGTCACTCCAATGATATTGGGCTCGTGATCCAATATAGTCCATATAGCCCACATGTAGGGTGGGCTATATAAACCCCCTCCTAGCATGTTAGGAGGGGTTGGTCACTTCACTTTTCACACACTTAATCTAATCTTTCTTTATTCTCTCCAACCTCACTCTACTTTCTCTCTCTACATCTTCATCTATCTCTCTATCTCTCTAGATAATCACAACACAAGGATAATCCAAGGATTACGAGGACCTACAGACACCATGAAGTTCTTGGGGTAATTCTAATTTATAAGCCACTGGACCAACTCTAGATAAAATCTTGAATGGTCTTATATAGCGGGGAAGAAATTTCCCACGCTTCCCAAATCTTATGACGCCTTTCCATGGAGACACTTTCAACATCACACGGTCCCCTACATCAAACTCCATCGGTTTCCGCCGTACATCCGCGTAACTTTTCTGTCTACTTTGGGCTGTCAACAGCCGTTTCTTAATCTGAACTATCATCTTCGTAGTCTCCCGGTCTTGTGAGCTGGGTATCCCCAACTTCACTCCAACATACAGGAGATCTACACTTTCTACCATATAAAGCTTCGAACGGTGCAGCCTTAATACTAGCATGATAACTGTTATTATATGAAAATTCTGCCAATGGAAAATGTATATCCCAATTCTTACCAAAATCTATCACACATGCTCTTAACATATCCTCCAGTGTCTGTATCGTCCTTTCACTTTGCCCATCAGCTTAGGGGTGATAAGCAGTGCTCATATCAAGATTCGTTCCCAAAGATCTTTGGAGGGATCTCCAAAAATTCAATGTTAATCGAGGATCTCGATCAGAAATAATCGATACAGGCACTCCATGCTTACATACAACCTCCTTAAGATAAATACGAGTCAACTTCTCCAGTGAGAACTGCTCTTTAACAGGAATGAAATGAGCTGATTTGGTCAGTCTGTCGACAATGACCCAAATCGAGTTATTTCCAGAAGAGGTTCTAGGAAGCTTAGTGATGAAATCCATCGTGATTCGTTCCTACTTCCATTTAGTAATTTCGAGTTGTTGAAGTAGTCCTGATGGCTTTTGATGTTCAGCTTTGACTTTTTCACAAGTCAAACATTAAAGAACATACATAGCAATATTAGCTTTCATATTCGGCCACGAGTAAAACTTCTTCAGGTCATGATACATTTTTTCATAACCAGGATGAATGGAATATTTAGATTTTTGAGATTCTAACATGATTAAATCTCTTAAGCCTCCATACTTAGGTATCCACATACGACCTCTTAAGCATTTCACTCCGTCTACTCTAACCTCTAAAGGATCTCCTTCACCTCGAAACCCTTCATTATCAAAATTTTCTTTCTTACAGCTTCTATTTGTGCATTTCTAACTTGTTCCGGCAAATTATTATGCACAACACTAGAGAACGTACCCTGATAGGCTCTCTATCCTTTCTACTTAATGCATCGGCAACAACATTTGCTTTACCTGGGTGATATTTTATCTCACAATCATAATCACTTAACAGTTCTATCCATCTTCGTTGCCTCATGTTTAATTATTTTTGATCGAGAATATACTGTTGGCTTTTATGATCGGTGAATAATGTACACCTGGGGCCATACAGATAATGTCTCCACAACCTAAGAGCAAAGACTACAGCTCCTAATTCCAGATCACGAGTAGTATAATTTTCCACATTTTTCCTTAATTGTCTAGAAGCATAAGCTATCACCTATTCTCGTTGCATTAAGACAACTCCATAACCTCTAAGAGACGCATCACAAAATACCACAAAATCCTCACTACCTTCGGGTGATGATAAAATAGGTGCACTACATAATTTTTGTTTTAATACGTGAAATGCTTCATCTTCTTCACTTCCCCATAAAAAAGGTTTATTTTTCTAAGTAAGCTTGGTCAGGGGTTTAGCTATTAAAGAAAATTCTTTAATGAATCGTCTATAATAGCCAGCCAATCCTAAGAATTGTCGCACCTCCGTTGGCGTTGTCGGTGCAGACCAACTCTTAATGGCTTCAACCTTTGTCGGATCAACATGAATTCCATCTTTGTTAATCACATGACCAAGAAATTGAACAGAGTCCCACCAAAAATCACATTTCGAAAACTTTGCATACAACTTTTCATCCTTTAACAAATTCAAGATAGTCCTTAAGTGTTCACCATGCTCCTCTTTATTCTTAGAATAGATTAGAATGTCGTCAATGGACATGATCAGAAATTTATCCAAATAGGATTTTCACACTCGGTTCATTAGATCCATGAATACCGTCGGTGCGTTAGTTAACCCAAACGGCATCACTTGAAATTCATAGTGTCCATAACGAGTTCTAAATGCAGTAATAGGAATATCTTCTTCGCGGACGCGAAGTTGATGGTATCCAGACCGCAGATCTATCTTAGAATATACACTAGAGCCTTGTAGTTGATCAAATAAATCATCAATCCTTGGTAAAGGATATCAATTTTTAATCGTCAACTTGTTCAGTTCACGGTAATCGATGCATATACGGAAAGATCCATCTTTCTTTTTAACGAACAAGACTGGGGCTCCCCTAGGTGACGAGCTCGGTCGAATAAAACCCTTATCAGAGAACTCCTTGAGTTGTTCGGATAATTCTTTCAATTTAGATGGTGCTAATCGGTAAGGCGCACGTGCCACCGGTGTAGCACCAGGAACTAGATCGATTCGAAATTCAACCTACCTTATCGGCGGAAGTCCAGGTAAATCATCGGGAAATACCTCAGGAAAATCACAATTAATAGGAACGTCTTCCAATCGTTTCTCCTTAAACTCATTCCCGGTCACTTGAGCTAAGAATAGCTCGCAACCGTTCCTGATGTACTTTTGGACTTTAACACAAGAAACGATTTTCAAACGGGATTCACCTCGATTATCATCAATTACTAACGTCATGTTCTTAAGAGGAATTTTAACCTTCTTTTCTCCACATTAAATTGTAGCATCATTCATGGATAACCAATCCATTCCAATAATAATATCAAAACTACCTAGTTCAATTAACATCAAATCAATCGGGAAGGAATGGTTCAAGATATTTAAAGAGCATCCTTGTAATAACTTATTAGTTCTTAACAATTTACCATCAGCCAATTCTACTTCGTAACTGTTATCTATCTCAATGGGTTCAATGTCAATAAGGGCACTAAATTTGGTAGATACAAAACTCCTATCGACACCCGAATCAAATAGAGCAACAACATAATTGTTGAGTAAAAAAGTACCAGTAATGACATTCAGATCCTCCTCCTTAACCTCAACCGTCCAAAGTTGATAAACACCACCCTGGTTGTTTCTTCCTTGGCCATTCTTTTTCAATTTTGGACAATCTGGCTTCTTATGACCCTCTTCTCCATAATTGTAATAAACGACTCCCCTCTTACACTTTTCCACCTTATGTCCTAGCTTTCCACAATTTCTGCACTTCGAGCAATCACCCGCATGCCTCTTGTTACCACATTTTAGACACTTTTCATCATTTCGCGGGGCGTTGTTGGTCAATGCGTTTGCATTTCCCCTCCTTGGGTTTTGACGGCGATTAAAACTTTGCCTATTGTCACCTCTACCTCCACGATCGCCTTCACCCTTTCTTTTCTCACCAGCATGTGCTTCATCCTCCTTATCCTGAATGATTTGTCCAGTGAGCTGGTAAGACATTCGAACCGCATCATCAATGGTCAATGGATTCGACGATGTCACATCCCCTCGGATGTTCTTGATCAACCCCTTAATGTATTGCTCAATCCTTATCTCCTCAGGTTCAACCAACCGGGGACACAACAAAGCCAACTCATGGAATCGATTTGTATAACTATCAATGTCCACACCTTTCATCTTTAAATGAGTCAACTCTTGTTCCAGCCTTATAATCACACTACGAGGACAAAACTCATGTGTCATCCATTTCTTAATTTCAGCCCATGGAGTAGCATTAGCAACATCAATGCCCATAAAAGCAATCCTCCCATTCCACCAAGTCAATGCACGACCTCTAAGGGTGGCCATAGCAAAAGTCACCTTATCTTCCTCCTTACACTTACTAATGCGAAACACTGACTCAATCTTTTCGATCCACTGACTTAATCCTACCGCACCTTCAGTTCCATTAAAAGGGAGTGGGTCACACTTCATGAACGTCACATAAGTACAACCACCGACTTCAGGTGCATTAGGTCTAGGTCCTCCTACATTTCCTCCACCATTAACATTCACATTATTAGCATTCACATTCACATTATTACCGCCAGCTCCACTACTACCAGCTCCACTACCGCCAGCTCCACTACCTCCAGCTCCACTACCACCAGCACCACTACCGCCAGCTCCACTACTGCCAGCCCCATTTCTAGCATTTGCCATAAACTCAGCCGTAGATGCGGCAACTTGCTCCGCAATGATCCTACGCACATCTTCCTCAGTCACGGCTTTCTTGGGCGGCATGATTCTATTATCGCACAATTCAAAGTATAGCAAGCATTCACTCAATGAGGGGTTTAAATAAAAAGGTTCGCATTGATAATCAAGGAAGCAAATATATATAAGGTACGACATGGAATTTAAGACAAAAGATACACATTTCATTAGATTATAAACAACCACATTGTCTTAGTTAACTTCCACATCATAATTCTAGCACTATACAAGCCCAAAATTTATGCTAGATCTACTACCGACATACCAGTTTAGTTAAAGTTTTACAAAAGATACAAAGATACTACTAAAAATAAGCTAGTCTACTGAGAACTGCTAGAAGGTCCATCATCATTCTTCTTTGATATCTTCCTCGGACGATCACAAGACTCATCATCATCAATTGGGAACTTATGAATCACTCCTCTCTCAACCATCTCAGCATAAAATCTACTGTTCCAACAAAAAAGACACATTTAACTCTTTTTCCGCCTTCTCGCGCATCGCACGAGCCACACTCAACTGAATCTCCATCGAGTTCACCTTTTTCTTCATCTCTGCATACTAACCAATTTCCAACATAGACAATCTCCTAAATGCTTCATTCAAACTACGCTTCACATCACTCAAACCCAAATCAAGCAACTCTCGCTCTTTCTCACCAATCTTTGTTTTTTACTCCAATAAAGCAACATGAGTCTGAACAACACCTAAACCAATATCTGTCATACTACCCTGGACACGGGAAGCATCTAAACCACGTCTTAAGGCCCAAGGTGCAAGTCCATCAATATGAGTAGCCTCTCGAACCCTCGACGACTCTCCTATCACATGCACACTCCTCTGAAAGTCATCCCTATCAATCGGCCTACGAGTAGTAATCCCATTAGTGCCATCAGGTGCATTATCATCCTCATCATCCTCTGAATCAGATTCAGATGATTCATCACTAGGTAACTCAGAATCAGAATCAGAATCAGACCACTCAAATGGAGGGGGTAAGGGCTCACCATCCTCTACATCATAAGGGAAGATAAGCTCTGCCTCATCATCATCAATCTAATCACCTATATCTACCTCCTCATCGTCATCCTCATTACATACATTATCTATATCAACCTCATCATCTTCCTCGACACCATCATTACCATCCTCTACAGTATCAACCTGAGGGGCAATCTGATCTCCTAGTCCAATTTCGGGCTCAGGATCCTCAAATAGTTCCTCCTCTTCATCATCCATATCATCTTCTACATTATAATCCACTAAGTCTAAGTAAGGGTTATCATCTATGTTAGGTTTAGGAATAGCAAGGTTCTCTACGGGAATGTTAGGGTCTGCCATGATAAATCTGCATTATATAACATATCTCGTATTAGCATAAAAATAATTATTAAGCAGTTACATACTGAAATCATGATATATATATATATATATATATATATATATATATATATATATATATATATATTAGATTATATATCAAAATATATATCTTCTCAATAAGGCTTGTTGGTAACATCGGAGATCTTTGGCAACGTTATAGTCAAAATATTTTTAAACATTTTACTCACAATATTTATTTAAAAATATTTATGGTTAAAAGATTTTTGAAATGTTTTATTCAAAACCTTGGTTTTAAAAATATTTCGTTCTCTATAACGAGAGCTCTGGTACCAAACTGTAACACTCTCAAATTTTGTATAGGTACAGCGGAAGGGTCAATAGAGTGTTACGGGATAGCACAATAACTCAAATCATAGACAACGCATAAAAAGGTTTGTACAAAGTTAAACATACATTCATTCGAGTACACGTTTAAAGTTTACACAAGGTCCCCCAGTTTCACAATCATAAAGTTTACAAAATATAGTTCGAATGAATGTTATTATTATGTGGGCCATCAGAGTCGATCTCCATCCAAGTTACCTTCAAGCACTTGAGATAAAACATGCGAAAAATTAATTAGCGAATGCCAAGTGAGTTCATAGAGTTTAGTAAAAACCGTTATATAAAACAGTTATGTAAATCAGAAACACAAGCATAATATCAGTAATGAGACCCCATATTGCTAGTCAAGCAATATATTATAATTCCATTCATATAGCATACAATATTTATGAGACCGCAACCTCAGTATTTACCATTATCGGTAGTTATTATCGGATTATTATAAGCCGCATGACATTGTTGCTTTTCTATAATATAGAACGGGTAGCGAGCCCAACAAATATGTGCCCATCTAAATCAGCGTGTCGTCACTAAAATCATGCTATATAAATCTTCTCATACATAAATTCGCTTACCAATCAATATGACACGACGGGGATCAACCGTCAAGGCACGAACTGGGGTGATCTTCCCCAAATAGTACTATTATATGCATAAGCGTCTACCAACTCCCGGTAGTTTACAATTCATGCTAATGGGACTTATGGTGACATATCCTAACTTTTAATAATCCATTTCAATCATCCATTGTAGGTCATACAATCAATCGGGTCTATATCAATAAGCATACAATCGGGACTACGTGTGTTCTATTTTTATCAAAACTCACATGTTATCTCCCTCGCGGGTTTACAAAGTATTTCATAAAACATTTAAATGAGTGCGAGGCTATGAACTCACGTTGGTTGGGAAAGGTGGGTTATCGACAATTAGGTTGTACGGTGCGTGCCTCGATCACGGAAACCTAAACAAATAATACTCGATCTTAGAATATGTCGAATAATATTTATAAAAAGTTGTTATATATATGTAATGATGTCATAACATGATGATCAAGTGGGGTTTTATTTCCTTATACAACATTATTAGTTGTTAAGTATTAGTTAACTTAGGCTTATTATACTAGTTTTAGCCCATGTATATGTTAAGGCCCATTAAGCCCATTAAGAGTCCAATACATTATATTAGTCCATTTATTCATTTAATACCAGGCCTATACTCATATGTTGGGCCCAAGTGGGTTAGGCCATGAGTAAGTCCAATAGTGTTAAGCAAAACTAGTTGGGCCTAGTGGTCCAACAAGGCTAATTTGGCCCATTATGGTCCATAAGTTACAGAACTCGGTTTTTTCGATTTTTACTTGTCAAATGTGTTTACATATCAGTATATGGTTTATAAAAATGTTACATTAGACGGGTCCGACCATCTAAGTTTTATTTGGCGAAAACGTCATCCTTTCGGTTTTAGCCGAAAAGACGTAAAAATCTATATATAGTTTGTAGTTTAGAAAATATTTGAGTTTTATTTTTATAAAATGGAATATTTATTTATTATAGTATATAAACTTATTTTATAATAGTTATTATCATTTATTAACTTTTATATACTTATTTTATATAGTATTTTACTTCTAGTGGCATTTTAGTATTATATACTTTTAAGTCAAATCTGATGTGAAATCTCATGTTCACCATTTTGATCATATCTTGAGTTCTAAAAGGAGTTGAAACCCCAAATTTTTACTGTATAAACTACATGATATGTGCTACAAATAACTCTCTATAGCTCCTTCTCAAACAGCCTCTAAATGTTTGTTTTAATTCGTCCAAAACAGACCAGACAGATTAGTACCACAAAAGTGTTTTGGCCATATCTTGCTCATTTTTAACATTCCATTGTGTGGCCAATTCACCACTTATGTAAAAATAATTTGTCTATCATTATATCAAATAATCTAATCCATTTAACCAAGTAAAAATATTGAAAGTTACTATTTATTACAGCCTACATAACTAGATATGATTTTATCAACTTTTACTTGTATTTTTAGCCTATTTAACTAATCTATTGACACAAAATCCCCATGCAATATATTGATCATCATTTATCATCATCATACATATATATTTTGAAGTAAATATACAAGTACTTTTACAACAACAATTGGATGATAGAAAGAAAATGATCTTTATACCAACCAATATGATGAAAAGATAAGATTTATGATGAACAAGACTTGATCTTGTCACTAAATCTTTAACTTAGCAAGACCACTTTTTGAAATCTTCACATGGATGAACAACTTCTTGAAAATCAGCCCTTGGACCTCATGAAAACTCCTTTTTATAAGTTATAATCATCTTCAAATAATCTCCTTTCAAGTGGTTATCAACATATGTGAATTGTAGATGAACTTGTAAGTTAAATTTTTGATGAAAATGGTGATTTGGTGGTGGTGTTGGACGGAAAGAGAGGGAGAGGAAGAGAGATTTGGTGAAATTTGTTTATTAACTTTGCATGTATATGAAAAGTATGAGAGAAGTTTGAGGTTTTGTGTCTTGAGAGCGTGTGAGACAATTGTCTCATGGAGGCATCATGTTTTGACATTAAAGGGTGTCACCCATTGGTTTTGTCCGTCCATAGTGGGGGTGAGACAAGTGGATTTCATCCCCTATTAATTTACGGGTACTACTCGATTCTAGTTTCCTCGATTTATGTGCCCTCAGGTCGATTTACGAAAAACATTTTTATAAATTATGAATCTACGACTCAAAACGATTCTAATAAAAATCGTCTCATCAAAAACGGAGCACAAAAGCGTAAATACGTAAACCTAGGGTTCCCGATTTAATCGTAAA
Source organism: Glebionis coronaria (assembly GCA_025667525.1). Lineage (NCBI taxonomy): Eukaryota > Viridiplantae > Streptophyta > Magnoliopsida > Asterales > Asteraceae > Glebionis > Glebionis coronaria. Next base: position 286,963 of record JANFOE010001114.1, on the reverse strand, counting down.
AGACGTTAAATTATGCACGTAAGCCCTAATTTCATCCCGTAATATGTGAGTTCATGAGCCAACATTAAAATAAAATATAAAAATAATATACGAGAATAAATTTACTACCTGAAAATATCAGGTTGTCACAGTTATAGCTTCATTTGTCGTTTTGCACAAAAAATACCACCCGCGGTGGCATTCAAATAATCTCGTTCATGATCGCTAAGCCCATAATAAAACGTATCAATTTGATGCAATTCGGAAAAATCATGGTGTGGACATTCATGTAACATTTCCTTAAATCGTTCCCATGCCCTAGAAAAACTTTCGTTAGGTCTTTGCGTAAACCTTGAAATATCATTTTTCAAATGTGTTGTCTTTGATGGTGGGAAAAATTGGTTCACAAATTTAGACACGAGATCGTTCCATGTCAAAACGGAATTTGGTGGTTCTTTCTCGAGCCAAATTTTGGTGGCTCCATCTAAAGAGTATGGAAACAACATCATCTTAATGGGATCGGGTGGAACATCCTTAAACTTACTTATAGCAGTAATACGATTGAAATTTTGTATGTGATAATGAGGGTTATCTTTTTCATGTCCGCGAAACTTGTTAGAATCGACATTAAACCCGTCTTGATCTCAAAATTCTCCGCAAGGATGGCGGGAATCACAATAACTTCTCCAAAACCCTCGGTGGGTGCTTGAAGCAACTCCATCATAGTACGATTAGCCATGGTGACTATTGGTTCTACAACGGGTTTGGCAATTGGAATTTCTTCTTCAATTGAAGGATCTTGGTTTCCTTCCTTTTAACGAAGTTTACGAGCACGTTTTGCTTTAGAGCGAGTTTGCATAAACGTAATGTAGAACGTGGAGGTGAGCAAAGAAGATTCTTTTGGGGTTTTTGTGAATTTTCAATTTTTTGTGTTTTTGATTGTTTTTAAATATTTTTTTTGATTTTGTTGTGTATTACGTAGACTCAAATCTACAAATCTCTCCTCGAACCAATTTCTCGATTAAAGGAGCCTCAAGGAATGAAAACGATCACGTTGAGTGAACGCCTTCGATGACTTTAGAATGTTGGTGGAACACCAAAACGTTCAAGAGGTTTTAATCGTTGAAACTAAGAAAATATATATATACGTAGATAATACTTTGGGCGGCAAAACCCTCGATTAGCCTTATAGATCAAATACTCACAAGTGAACGAGGGACTGAGGTGGCGCGAAGCACTTAAGTACCCAACTTCCCTTTAATGGCCTTCTATAGCACGTTGCCTATCTATTCACCGTATAGTTCGTACTTTTCAAAATCGAGCTAAAAGAAAGTATTTATCAATTTTTGCCTTTTTATTTTGGTTTGAGATTCGAATACAATAATTGAGTGATGAAATCCCAATCAAGGTTGCGTGTTCACGCTTTTGGAGATATTGTGATCTATTGTGATACGAATACAATATAGTAATAATATTCATAAAAAAACGAAAACCGATAATACGTGTTAATAGAGTTCTACTAACACAAATACTATTTATGGTTAATATTAAAAACAAAATTGTCCAAATTAATCACAACACACCTCCCCGGCAGCGACGCTAAAATGATTATGGTAAAATTACGTTTGTTTAGGAAAACAAAGCGTAAAAGCGGTAAGTATTAAGTGATGATTTATGAAAATCAAACACTAATGACCCAAAGTAAGTTTGTTTCCCAAGGAGGTTGATTGCGTGTGAAAAACTTGTAAGTTTTGGATTAATATTGTTAGAAAGAAAAGGGGAAGAAAAGAAAATGACGCACACGATAAAATTAAGCTAAGACGTAGAGAACGTAAAACCGTAAAAATTGACAAAATAAAAACTTGCTCTAAAAATTCCCAGAAAATTACCGAAAATTCCTAAAATTCAAACTAAGGTTTACAAATGATCAAAACTTTTTAAAACTTTTTAATTAATTAATATTTAATTTTTTAATGCTAATTAAAGTCCTAAAAATCAAATAAATTAACAAAAACCTCAAATAAATATTTTTCTATTAATAAACCTCCAAAATTACTTAATTAAACTAAAAAGTATTTTTCCAAATTTTTAAACCTATTAAATCAATTAAAAATAATTAAAAACTAAAATAAAATATTAAAATAATATTAAAAATCAAAAATTTATAAAAAATTCTAAAAACTTGAAAATTAGTTTATTTTAACCTAAATAATCAGAAAATGAAAGTGAAATTACCAAAATATCCCTATAGGGACCCCAAATGGGCTTAAACCAAAAACGATCCAAAGTAAATGGGCTTTTTAGCCCAAAAATCAAAAGTCTAGAAAAATCTTCAGAAAAGCATAGTCCAACTCAAAATTCAATTTTAAGTAGAAAAGTCTAAAGGCCCAAAAGTTGAATATGAGCTTATCACTAGTTATCAGTCAATAACCTTATGCTTATTGGGACAATAAGCCCATTAAGCAATAAGTTGATGCCATAAGCTCTGCTTAAACACACAACCTTTTATTGAGATTTTAAACTTATTTTCGAAAAGAAATTCTGAAAAAAGACCAAATAATAAGCCAGAAACTTGAATGAAGCTTTTTCACAAAAAGACAAAAAAGCAGCGTTTTAGTTCTAGGGGGTTTCAGAAGCAGATTCTTTTTTCAAAATCTCACATATAGCTTAACTAAGAATAATCAACAAGAAAAATCCCAAAAAGTCTAGTGAAATAAGCTGTAGAACCCAATAAGCTGGCTGAAAAAGCCAAATAAGTTGGTTTTCTAACAAAACCTTAACCAAATAAGCTGAAACCTTCCAGAATTGATAATAAGCTGAGAAAAATGACACCTATTACAAAAACCAAGTTGTTGCAAGTACCAATAAGCTAAACTAAAAAATAAGCCAAATCGAGCTTATTTGACCAAAAGTCAAACTTAATGAAAATTCTTCCAAGTGTACCAGGGATGTTTATAAGCTTGTTTTAGGCCTTTTTTGTGAAGGACTCAAGGATGAATCCCTTGAATCAAGCTAACCAGTTGGTTAACTTGACTTGGATTTTGGCAAATATAAGCTTACATGCCAGTTGGCTTATGAGCTTTTAATTAAGCAAACCAATTATCAAAACAAGTTCAAAAGCAACCAAATAATAGATAACAAGCAACAATATAGCAGGGCAGTCACTAGATAACCAAATGCAAAGCAAAACAAGGATGGTCACTTTGTTGATGCAATTGACCACCCTTAGAGACTTTCAATAAGTTGTAACTCACCCAATAAGCCACCAAATGACTCAACCAAATATTGCACAGATGCATACCAACAAGTACTATAATCACACCAAGTTACAGCTTCTAACTCCAACAAACAAAGATTTAAGAGCTTTTGATGTGTTTGACCAAATCAAGAACACTTAGGCAGATTTTTATGAAAACTTGCAAAACCTTTTCCAAACCTTATGAAATTTAACCAGTGACCAAATCTTACTTAAAAACACTTGTCGAGTGAAAACCAACCCTAAGAACCAAGGGCACAAGGCCACAAGGCCTTTAGATCCCAAAATTCCCAAACAGACTTGTTTTAATACCTTTTCAAAGAAACTTTTTATTTTTTCAAATAACCTACTGATTTTATGGTTCAAATACCTCAACTAGGTGACACTAAGAAAACTTAAACAATAAAACAAGCAACACAAACATAAGAGCAAAAAATCACATAGCAACTTGCATAAGCAGATTTTTAACCAAAAACAAGCAACACAAACATAACACCCTAACCAAAGGTTGATAAACCTTCACAAGCTTGGTGTCAATAAGCTTGCAAGAGCTTATAGCTTTTGGTAGGGATTAGCACAAGTAAAAACTCAAAACAGAAACCCTATTTTGAAAACTTTTCAAACCTTGAAAACCTTTTCAAAACAAAATGTGGCCTATACAAACAACCAAAATACTTTCAAAACACTAAATGGAACTCAGCCTTTGCTTCTCCTTACAAACTTCAAACAACAAAAAGGAATTACGATTCAAACTTTAGAAAATACCAACTTTTATTACTTTTAAAGAAAATTACAAGAGAGAAAGCAAAAACTGGAACAAGTGGTCATCACATGTTGATTCCTCCTTATATAGAACTCCTAGGATGATTCTAGAATGGAAAATACATGTAAACCATGGCCTAGAAATCCCAGAAATGCCCTTGAGTGCGTTTGATATGAATGAGCTGTCCAAATTTATCCAAGTCGTTTATTTTGCCTTAGGGACCAAGTAGTGATTGTGGGTTGTTGATCTTGCCACGTGGGATGCCTTGGAGAGGAGGGTGTGATTTAATAGGTAGACGAGGTTGATAGTGGGGCCCATAGGGGTGAAGGGATGGTTGAGGGTAAGTGTGGGATTGAAGCGTGTTGGGGTGAATTACTTTTAAGTTAGGTTAATTTAAATTAACCCTTTGAATGGTAAAAGTAAATTCTGGGGGAAAAGTAAATAGTAACATGTTTTGATCCGAAAAAGGTGGGGAGGAGTTGTTTGGCGCGTGTTTGTGGTTTAAACGTTGAGAATGGCAACTATGGTCCTTGTCTTTCGGCAAAACATGCATAACAAGTATTAATAGCCCAAAACTTAGATTCCTTTGTTAATAAAGTTTTTTTTTCATACTTTTGCCACAAAACTTCTTCAAAAGGGTTTACAAGGGTTTATTTTGTAATTTCTTGATATTTGAAGGGCCAATATTGTACTTTCTTGAAACTTCAAGGCCCATTCCTGTGTGATTGACTTTGGGACTGACTAATCTTGCCAATTCTACAAAGTTGAGGGACCTTTTTGTAATTTTGACAAACTTTAGGGACCAAACTTGTAATTATGAATATACAAGGGTATAAAGTGTCATTTCTTCAATGATGAATTACCTTTCTTGTACATCTTCAATTCTTCAAGGACTTTTTCTTGGAAAATCATAACTAGGGCCCGGTTCATTGTGTAGCTTCATTTCTCGTGTTCGTTTTTGCTTGTTTCTTGTGATCTTTTGTCTTTTTTCACAATATCCATACATAAAATACACAAGTAACAAACATAGGCATTGTTGATACAAAAGTTGGATCATCCTTTCTTAATCCGAATTAGGCTTAATTCGGGTAGGCTGGGCTTCGGCTCTTGCACCAAGTGAATGTCTTGTTGAGATCCTTCACACTAAAACAACACGCGTTAAGCTTACCATGGGCGCGTGTCCCACGATTAGACTCCAGTGTGAGAGTAAGTGATCGATTTGTGGTTAAGAATCGATTGTAGGTTAAGAGTATGAAGAATGTGATACCTTTGTGAAACCCTTGGGGGTTCCTTATATAGGCGGTGAAACCCTATTGGGTTGTCACCGATACTTCAGCCCCAAGCAAAGGATAAGTGCCATAATTAGTTTGATTGTTATCTTCTAATTATGGTGAGTGTATATCCTATAATTTGGGATAAATCCCAATCCTAATAAGATTGTGATTCTATCTAACCCTGTACCGGTCGTGCCGGGCCGTGGGTCGCACACATCTATGCGACCACTGTTCATTTAAGCACATAAGCTTAAATGACATTAATCCAACCCATCAGTGATGGACCGGATGCGGGTAGTACCCGTGGGCCGGGTTCATGACCCGGTTGGGGACTATACGTCATCATGTCCCCCTAGTCTAGTTGTTACAGCCGTAGGCGTAACTTCTAGACTAACTAATGCCCCTATATTCGCCTTTGCAAAGAAAGCCGTAATCAAGGCTGTCGACCGAGATAATATTAATGCGTGCATTAATTATAGCCATGGTTCGTAGGTTTGACTGAAAAAGTGCACCACATGGGCCCACTTTCGAGCTACTCAAAATTGATCAAGAGATGACCCGTGGATCCCTCTGACGGTTTAGTTGTGTCAGTAATCCCATCCGTTAGATGGGCGTAGTGGATTACACGTGGCAATCATCTAGGCACCTCGTAAATCGAACCCTATAAAAAGCTGGTGTGTGTAATTGTGTACACACACAGTTAACAACTTCTTCCACCATTGTTATACTTGCTCTTATTCCTCCATTCCTTCTCCTTATTTTCCACGGAAATCCACCGTACCAGGTTAGATCACCGCGCCTTTCTACTCGTAGTTATAAATCATGGTGAAAGACAACCCCACCATCATGTCTGTACTCAACGTGATGTCCCCGGACAAATATATAGAATTTCTTTCCGATTACTATATTCCTGAGAGCGTACTCCCCACTATCCAGGTGATGGTGAAGCGATCACGGACGCGCCCGCTGTGAAAATAGGCGTATATACGCGTGTATTTGACTCGACAAACTACCGTATTCCTCTCTCTAGGTTCCTTGTAGATATCCGTACATACTATGATTTTCATCAATCCCAACTCCACTGTATAAGAGCATGTAAGATTAACCAGTTTGAGATCACATGTCATGCTTGTGAGGTAACCCCCATCGTTAGTTTAATTAGGGTGTTTTACGTCCCTCAAATGGTAAATGGGTGGTTTTCATTTAAAAAATGATCCGCGACCGCCCCCATATGTTATAGGAAAGCTCTAGACTCCCTCAAGAAGTGGTATGACCACTACTTCTTCGTAGATGCCAAAGTGTTCCCGACAACTTTTGTTCTCAAAACCAAGGTGTGACACCACTATCCACCCCCAACCAATGAGTATAGTAGCCAAGATGTAAAAACATTAGACCCCCATCGCACTGACTTTCATAGGGTCCTATCGTAACATTACTTGTGCTTAGTAGGGATCAACCGTAACTACTTTGGTAGGGAGGACATATATCCGTGCTTTTTAACTAAGCGTAGGCAGGGTGGGTGTTTCCTCATATATGTATGTTCATATAAATGTGACAATAGTGCTTTTAATCACACTAACGTATATGTATGCGTATGTCCGTAGAGATGAAGCTATTTGGGCTACTACGCCAGGGAGATCCGAACAAGGTCGCGGAGGGATCCCGACCACTAAGTGAGGGCGAGCCCCCTCTACGTGTTGCGACTGCTGGTATGACCATCCCTCTAGAAGAAACACCAGAGCCACAGTCTGGTGAACAGGGAACAGTTATAGAGAAGTCCCCATTGGACTTCACCAATGAAGATGGTGGTGAGCTGCTTTTAGAGAACGCCACCGCCCTCCAAGGTGAAAACCAGGGTGAAAACATGGAGCAGCAAACTGATTCGTCCATCAATAGTTTGTTCGATGATGACGAGGATGAGGAAGTGGCACACGAAACTGGAACCTCAAGGCAACCTAAGCCTACTTCCAGGAAACGCAAGTCCTCGAGGAGGGTAGTGAAGGAAGTAGAGGTAGAAGCAGGGGCTTTCAACACACCCCGCAAGAGGATACGGGAGGATCACCCCCAATATCAAGAGGAGTAGCATGACATTGCCGCATGACAACCCCCTTCCCCACCCTGTCGGAACAGAGGAGTAGGTAGAGACACATGTGTAGAAGGCAACGCCGATGAGCGCCGTAGCTCCCACCATGGCTGCAACGTAAGTATTCCTTTTCTACTCTTGTATGTTGTTGTGTAAAAGAAACATCCAAAAACTTATAAGTTTTGGCTAAATAACAGGGCGGATCCTACGGCCATGGCGTAGGAGAAGGAAGCATCTCCTCCTCCCATGATAGTCGTTATCCCACCATCTCTTCCTCCCATTAATGCAGAAGAGCTGCAGCCCGAAGGTCCGGACTCTTGCCTTCGCCCAGCCTGGAATTTGTCCAAGCTGACAAGGCTAGAGACAGAGTTGGAGTGCAAGGAATTCATGGACCACTTGACTCCTCCCACCCTGGTGCAAGATCTAGATGAACTCAACCATGGGTTCCTCCTTGAGCAGTTTAATGTAGCGACGGCGCACCAGATAACACTTGGTGCGGCCCTACGGCGCCGGTTTGAGGAGTACTTGGCGTATGTACGTCTTACCGATAGGAGGATGGCTCGCAGGGAGGAGCTTGTGGAGAAGAATGAGCAAACAATTGCTTCCATGCAGGCAGATTTGGCTATGGCTAAAGCCAGAATAAAAGAACAAACAAGCCACACCAATGCCTGTAACGAGCGTATTGTAGAGCTAGAAGCTCTTCTTAAGGCGTCCAACGGCAAGGTACGTATCCTTACATAGTTATGTTAATTTATGTGTGGAAAACCACTCTTGTCTTCTCATCCCATATTAACCTTAATCTCTTTCATAGGTAGCCGCAACCGAGGCCGCTACGAAGACCGCAGCTAACCAAGCATCCGCCCTCATAGAGGAGCTAGAAAAGAAGCGGATGTTGGTCAAGGGCGAAGAGGCGTTGAAGGAAGAGTTCAGCAAGGAGCGGTCCGAAATGGAGAGGCAAATGGCCGAAGCCCTGGGTAAGGTGGGGCATGAACTGAGCGCCCTGGCCACAGATTGTGCCGAAGTGTTGTGCCCCCACTTCTTACGGCCATTGGTGGTCGTAGGTGGATGGCGGGCCAAGGGACGCACCTGGCGGTGATGAGAGTAATGGAGTCGCCACAGTTCGTACAGGTTTTTGCTGATGTCGTGTCAGATGGCATTGATCGCGGCGGGCATGAAGGCTTGACTAAGGCTGCTGAGTTAATAAACAAGAATGAAGACATCACCAAGCATGCTGAAGGTCTACGATTTCTAAGGATTTGTTAAATGATGGATTGGATCTATTGATTAATGGTGGAAATGGGGAAGGAGGAAGATGAAGTGTAGAGAGAGAAAGGAGAGGGAAGAAAAGTAGAGAGAGAAAGTGATTAGATTTAATGAAAAGTGTTGAATGAATGAACTAACCAACCCCTCCTAACATGCTAGGAGGGGTATATATATATAGCCCACCCTACATGTGGGCTATATGGACTATACATTACTAAGTGGACCACGAGCCCATTACATAATTATCGTTGGAGCGACCGATCCTTCATAAATACGTAAAACGTATTTCCAACAATCTCCCCCTAAGGGAGGTCGCTCCAAGTTACAAAGTTCTAAATATTCTATAGCTCGAGATCTATGCTAATAATGATGTGACCGAGACTTTCTTTGGGAAAACACATTTCCAACAATCTCCCCCTAAGGGAGGTCACACCATTTTACAACATCTTAAACCTAGCATACTATGCTTGAGTCTTCGATCTTGTTCTTGTGAATATGCTTGATGTGATCTTTGACTTTAGTCTTGAGCATGTTTCCTTGCCTTGACCTTGTGCATTCATCACTTGTGAAATTTGCCTCTTCGTGACTTCATGTTCCACATACTTATACCTTTAAATTCTTGAAAGCTTCAGAGTTTGATACAGCGGAAGACTTGACCTTCAGACTTTCTTGAATTTGTTGAAGTACTAAGTGTATGTAGTATAAGCATGTGGTGACGACTTCTTCTGGATTATACACCGCAATGCCACCTTCTTGTTACGCTGCATAAGACAGTTAGCAACAAACCATATACACGGATGAAATGGCCTTGAACATTTCATTCTAATTCGGTAGCATTTTACCTCCGGTCGGTGAAGACCGTTGGACGATATTAAATATCGTACTTGTGGCAGGTAGTTTCAATTAAGAACCTCCTTGACAAGATTTCGCGGGTAAACCCGTTCTCTTTACTCGACCGTCCAAAGCTGACTGCGAACGTAAAGAGTGAATCATTTGGATAATATTATCCGCATGATTTGAAGCCGTCAATTCATGTTCCTGGAACAAGTGAAGTTCAATTAAGAACCGCACCATCGTTGCTTTCCAGTTGTCACTAGCTTGATTCATATAGAATCTTGCAAGTTACCTACCAAGTGCTGTTTGATGTTAACACTAGAAGGATTTCCATTCGTCACTGTAAATACTTAATAGTATTACTCTGAATGTTCTGGCAAGATCACTAAGATATTGCGTAGAGGCCTGGAACGTGTTTAAATTCATTTAAGAATTAAACAGCTGTTGCTTTCCAGTTATCACAAGTTTGATTCATAAAGAATCGCACAAGTCACCTACCATGAGCTTTTTGATATTCGCTCAAGAAGGATTTCCATCTTCATTGTAAATACTTTCGTATTACTCGGATGTTCAGGCAAGATCATGAAGATTTTGCGTAGGACTCTTAATATCTTTCTTACTTTTCACATTGTGTGAACAAGCAAGGAATAATGAAAGTGTGTCCTAATGAGATATTTGATGATCTCAAATGGCTCTAGACTCGATCGTGCATTTTGGATTTTTAGTGATCGGAGGCTGGAGAGGAGTGCCACCTTTTCAATACCAATTTATTCGGAGTGAATAAATCAATAAATAATGTGTTGTCTCCATGTGATTAAAACAAATATCTTTTAAGAGATATCTGAGTTAGCTGGGATGGGTTGTGCCTTGCATCACTGGGTCCATGATGTCTATCTTCAATATCAAGAATCATTAAAATGATCTCAATAGCATATGAATTGACCCGGTTTCTGCCTAAGTTGTAAGGAGGGCTTCTTTCTTTACACCCTTTATCTTTACAATTCTTTTTCATTCTTCAACCCCTTCAATGCTTACCAATACGTCATCACTAGCACCTTGTTGTGATTGTTCCAGTGCTAACTTAAGTACTTGGTCGGCATTCAGCTACGTTCACAATCTTTCTCCATCTTTCCTAAGGACTACTATTTCTAGCTATGGAATGTCCTTGGGAAGATTCCTCCGGTTCTAGAGAAATCATTGGACTTTAACCTATCCTACCATCCTTATGTCACCACAATCTTCACCGTCGTGAACTACAGATGTTTTGGGTAAGTGTATGTCACCATGAAATCCATTTTGAAGTGCAAATCCATTTTGCTCCCCCTTAACATATGCTACGATATTCGAAAACATTTCGCACATGTCGGGATGAGCTAACACGTTAAGTCAAACCATTTGTGATTAATCATTTCCCATATTAAATCACATTTTCTCCCCCATATTAAAAATATTAACCCAATCGATGTTTTTAATATCAATTGATTTAATAGCCTTTTAAGAAAATTTGGGAAGAAAAATGCAAATCCAATTATCTTCATGAGTTACACAAGCTCCCCCTCAAATTAATGAGGGTGTGCTGAAACGTAAATTAAATACCTTTTAAACACAAGTGTAAGGTATTTATTACGTGCAAAGATCATATATAATAATGAATTCACAAGATTAGCAATTTACGAGGTTGGACTTGAATAATGGAGAACAGCATATGAAAGAAGCACATGGTTCTTGTTCACGAATGTTGGTCACCTCGTCACGTCCCCGAGAAAATTAATTCCCGTTGTTGAGTCAAAGCTTTCCGGTGAAATGCTTGACTTGATTATGAAAAGCGGGTTGCTATCTGAAATAATAGCAAACCATTTTGAGCATGTTTTAAAAGTTTGAACTTCTGCTCGAACTTTATTTACAACCCCGTGTCATTATTGAATGACATTTCTAGGTTCGTAAATATTATCGATTCCAGAAGACATGCTCTTTTTATCAAAACATTTTTGAACACACAATTTTGAAAGATTTAGAAAAACCTTTTGAGAAATTCTCGAAAAATTGTGTTCAAAGTTTTGAAAACCAATTACTTGAGCTTAAGATGTTGAATATCTTATAAAACGAGCTCAAGTCCGAGAAGTTGTAAACTTCCCGTTGTTAAGGATAAGTTTATCATCGGCGATAAACTTTCCTTTTATCTGAAGAACGAGTCCTAAGCTGACATTTACTTAGAAGTCGTGTTCATGAGCTTGAAAACTTTGATTGTTTTAACGGAAAGCTCATGACCGAGAAAGGTTAATTTCTCGTTACGAGGAAAAGTTCTCTTATTTAAAAGATACACTTTCCTTTCTGAGCTTAAAAACTTTGAATGTTTTAATACAAGCTCATGACCGAGAAAGGTGAATTTCTCGTTAAGAGGATAAGTTATCATAAAAGATAAACTTTCCTTTATTTTAAGTTCGAGTTACAGTCTGACATTTAACTGTAAGTCATTGTGCATGAGCTTAAAAACTTCGAATGTTTTTAATATTAGCTCATGCCCGAGAAAAATTAATTTCTCGTTGTAAGGATAAGTTTATCATCGGCGATAAACTTTCCTGCCTTTGAAGAGCGGGTTATAGACTGTCATTTATCTATAAGCCTTAATGCATGAGCTTAAAAACTTAGAATGTTTTTTGATAGAAGCTCATGCCCGAGAAAAATGAATTTCTCGTTTTTAGGATAAGTTTATCATCGGCGATAAACTTTCCTTTCTTTGATGAGCGAGTTACAGTCTGTTATGTGACTGTAAGTCCTTGTTGCAGCTTAACCATGAATCCCCTGAGACATTTGTTTCTCTGATATCTGCTTCTTCAGCAACCAAACTCTAAGAGTGTCCTTAGTTGAACGGTATAAAACGATTGGACCGCTTTGTTCTTTTGGAACATCAACTTTGGTACCTGCATTCTCATTAGGAGGTTGTATACTTTTGCATGGGTTAGAGATATCTATTTTTGAAGCACGTGGGGGTTCACAGTTGGCTTTACTTGTGTCAGAGGCGACCTGAGTAGATGATTCACTTATCTTAGCTGGCAAACGTTTCCTTTTATAGAAAATCTTAAGTTTAGGCGTAAGTGAAGTATCATCTTTATCAGTTTCCTCCCTAGTAGACTTAGTAGAATCGGAGACTATCCTAGTTAAAGGGCACTCGTTTCCTACAAGAGTGAAAGTTCTACCAGTGGGGTGCCACATTTTGCCAACAGGTTTGATTTTAGCAACCCACTGGGATTTAAGTCTAGCACGGGAGTTCACCTCATTAAGCAATTTTTTGATACAGGAATCATGATTTGCCGTAAAGACACATTTTCTACATGTTTTACAAGTAGCATATTTAATGTCCGAGTAAGATCTAGAATCCCTAGATGATTGATTGATGCTCCTAGGATTGGGCATGCTACGGTTAGCAGTGTTGGGTAAACTAGAAGGCATCTGACTAGGTTTGAAATTCCTATCTCTTACTTGTGTCTTTTGAATAGCTTCCCTTTGACCAAAATCATGGCGCACATCATTTGAACTAGTTCTAGACGTGTTCATTGAACTATTCTTAGGGAAATTAGAGGCAATCATGTGATTAGGTCTTGCTAAAACTGATTTAGTCACATTAGGCCTAGTTGGTGGAGTGACAGTTCTAGAAATATGACCCAAATCAACTTGGGAGGCAAACCGCGGTCTCGAGGATTGTGGTCGCTCGGATCCAAATGCAGTAGGTTGTCTGACAGTCGGTTGTCTGACGTACTGATTTGTAGGCGGTTTCCCCAAGATTGATGGTTTTTCAAGCTTAGTGTCCACACTAGGTCCTTTACTTTTCCTTAACTCGTTTTTCAACGCAGCTATAGCAAATACCTTTTCCTGAACTTGGGCTTTTAACGTTTCATTTTCTTTGAGCAGGTTATCTTGGGATGCCAACTTAGATTCAAGCAGTTGAATTTGTTTCAAAAAATTATCCTTTTCAGCTTTAGAATCTAAAACAGTTTGATCCAATTTTCTTTCAAGAACAACGTTTGATTTTTCAAGTTTTTCAAAGTATGTTTCAAATTTGACCGTTTTCTTAGAAAATTCAAGTTTGGCATCCTCAAGATCTTTTGATTGCCGAGCTACGATCGTTTCGAGCTCTTTAATCTTGGAATCAGAATCAGTTAACGAGGCAGTTATAAAGCATTTATCATGATGAACTATAGCATTCTGAATAATCTCTCCCCCATTATGACTTACATCGGATGAATCAGAAGTGGTATTGCTATCACTCGTTTCCATCCCATGTTTGTCATAATTAGGTTCAGAATTCTCAATATGCGGCATATCATCAGCATATACATCATAAACCACATAACATTGTACCATGTTTGCAGGCTCTGCGTCATAAATGGGTAAGGTGTCATCAAGAGAAATCTCGTGAACATTCCCTGACGTGCCACTGGCATCATGTTGTCCTCCTGATTCTGTGCTCTTGGCATCGTTAGGCTCCAAGTTTTCAACCGTATGATCAGTTTTCTCTTGCATCGAAGAGTCTTGCACTCCATTATCATACCCTTGCTGAAGTCGAGATCTTTCATAAATCGAAGACGAGACCGAGGTCATAAGTTTCAATATTGTATCACGAAATACTCGAAGCTCGGTATGTGTATCTCGAAGAAAAGATTCGCAAAGCATCGAACTTTCAGACTTGATGATATTGAATTGGAGGAAAGGCGTGAGTTGTGTCACAAGAGCCTTATAAGCAAGTGCCGATGCAGAGTGATTAAAAATTTCAGTGTTGAGTTGCTCTGCGAGTTGGGTCAAGATGGTGAACATTGATTCCATGAATATATGACGATCTTGACCAAAGATTGTCACAAATTCGCTCCCTCCTTGAATCCCCGAAAGAGTAACTAGATGACACTGAAGCATTTGAAATGAATTTGCACCACTTTCTCTAGCTTTGTCTTGCATTCGATGCAAGTCTCCCTCTTTAAGTGTCAAATTGAACGTATCCATGGAAATTTAATGAAAAATAAAGGAAGGATTACTTATCGATGTAAAATCCGATTTCACTTACAAATACCCGATCTAACACTCGTCGGCAAAATAAGCTTTGTCACTTAATCCCGTCGCTTTGACACGTTGTCGTTGTCCCGACTATAATTTAATATCACAAGATTTTTCCAAGATAAAAATTTTAATAAAAATAAAAATATCAATTGATTATTAAAATAAAAGTTAATAAGAATAATAAAAAAATAAAATAAAAAATTTCAAAATAAAAAAAGGTATAACGAAAATTAAGTAAACAGAAAAACGAAACTTTCTAAAAAATTACACGAGCCAAATCTGATTATTGTCTTCAATGGTCTCACAAAAATCTGACACCAGTCGTTTTGTCTGTCACACGTGGCTCACAATAGTCAGTCCACTATGATGATATGAAATATGTCAAACTTAACCTAATCTTAACTTATCAAAACCTCCGCCCCCTATTCCCCTATTTTCTCTCAACATCACCGTTACTAATCTAAAAAAACAAAACTCTCTCTCTTAAAATAATCAAATCAGAAGCCTCCGTCTCTTTCAAGATCAAATCAGATCAGATCACCAAAAAGAACCTCCGTCTCTTTCAACTCCTACCAATCGCAGCCACCAAGCATGCACATAGAAGCCTCCGCCTGTCTTCTTGATCCAAATACCACCTCAAATCCTCCCAAATATGATCTTTAATCCAGAGTACTCCCCAACCGAATCAATCTCACACGAATCAAGAACTTACGAAACAAATAATAAGGCTTCAAGATCAATTAAATGGTCTCAGGTAGGTTTTATTTTGATTGCATGTTGGTTTAATTGAGTCCCTCTCTTCATCTGTTGTGTCTTTCTTGTGAGTCTGTGTAGGATCTATGAAGGTTTTCTTTTTGAAACTGAGATCTTGATGTTTGTGAAGTGTTGATTGTGAGTTGAGAGTGGGATACGAGAGGTGACAGACGTGGTGAGTTTGTGGGAGAGATATGGATGTTGGTCGAGAGTCTTGGTCAGATTTGTTTAGAGTCGGGTGTATTTGTGTCGATGGGTTTACGAGAGAGGGTGTGAGGTTGTGTTGTGTGGGTTTGTTTTGGTTTTGAATCGAGTCTCAGAAAGGGGTGTTCGAGAGATGAGAGTCGAGGATGTGTGAGTCTATTGGGGTGAGTCGAGAGGTGTGAGTGTTTAAGGGATGTCAAGAGATTTGGAAATCAGGTTTTGTGAGTTTTAGGGGTGTCGAGGGTTGAGAGGGAGTTTTTGTTTGGGTCAGTTTTGGGTGTGTTTTTGGAGTCGGGGCTGTCGAGAGGGTGAGGGTTTTCAAGGGTGTTGGGGGGTGACCGAGAGAGATAAGGTGAAACAAGGGTGATTTGGTGAGAGACGAGAGTTATGTGCGAGGGTGTGAGGGGTTTGTTTTTTGTTTGTCGAGTCGTTTGGTTGAGTTTGAGAGTCTGTAATATTTTCAGTCTGTCTATTCCGAATAGACTTCTATTCGGAAAGTCGTCTACTCTGAAAAAGTCTATTCGGAAAAAATGTCTATGCGGAAAAATTTTTCTATGCGGAAAAATTTACTATGCGGAAAAATTTTCTATGCGGAAAAATTTTTCTATGCGGAAAGTCCTATTCGGAAAAATTTTTCTATGCGGAAAATAAATCTTATTCGGAAAGTTTTCTATTCTGAAAGATGTGTCTATGCGGAAAGTTTTTCAAGGTTTGACCATACGGAATGTTTATACGGAATAGAACGGAAAACTGTTAACGAAAAACTGATAACTTTGGATCAAAAAGGATTGAAGGACTGATGACACTTTTTATGGACTGATAACGGTATAGATCTGGACAGTATTGGACAAAAATAACAGATGACAAACTGATAAAAAAAAACTGATTAATATAAAAATAATAAAAAAAAAACTAATAAAACTGAAACTGCTTATCCAGACATCAATTTGATAAAAATGATTATAAAAAAGATGAGAAGAAAAAATAATGATAAAAATTGATTAAAAAATTTGATAAAAAAAAACTGATTGGATAGATTTTCAAGAAAGAAAATGAACGAGATGATTATTTAAAAAAAATAAAACGAAAAGATTATTAAAAATTAGAAAAGAAAGGATTTTTACCACCAAATCAAAAGATAAAAAAGTATGCAAATCCTAAGATTCAACCATGGCTCTTGATACCAATTGAAGGTCTACGATTTCTAAGGATTTGTTAAATGATGGATTGGATCTATTGATTAATGGTGGAAATGAGGAAGGAGGAAGATGAAGTGTAGAGAGAGAAAGGAGAGGGAAGAAAAGTAGAGAGAGAAAGTGATTAGATTTAATGAAAAGTGTTGAATGAATGAACTAACCAACCCCTCCTAACATGCTAGGAGGGGTATATATATATAGCCCACCCTACATGTGGGCTATATGGACTATACATTACTAAGTGGACCACGAGCCCATTACATAATTATCGTTGGAGCGACCGATCCTTCATAAATACGTAAAACGTATTTCCAACACATGCCTACTATAACTATGGGGCTGAAGTAAAGATGACTGCATCCATGGCCGTCCTAGGGTATATGGAGTACCCCTTCTTGTCTGACCTCGAAGCTATGAAGGATGCCACCAATGAGGATATTATGACCAAGCTTCGCCCAGATGCAGGGTTTGAAAGCGAAGCGGACCCTCAGGCCCATAGTATACCGGACCCCAGCCAGCTCACCCTTCCAATTTATGATGCGAACCTAATGGTTGTGAAGGGTGAGAAGACATTGGGTGAAGCGCTAGAAGCCAACCTACCCAGGGCACGTAACGGGAAGGAGGCCCGTGGTGAGATTCTTCGTGCATTGATAGCCGAAGGTAAGAAAGAAGTAGGAGAGTTCCTGCCTTCTGTGTAGTCTGTTATTCGTGAACATTTTTATTACGCTTTGTATTTGTCCGTGGATGTCCCCGGTTTTAATTTGTAACTCAATGTCCAAACACTTAGAATATTTATAAAGATATATGTTTGTGGTGATCACGGCAACTTTTGTTTGTATATCTGAAACTTGTATTTATTCTTAGATATCATGTATCTGTTTGCATGACGTGTCACGACTGGTTAAGAATAAAACTAAGTCTATAATTTACTAGACGTGCACTGTGTGTCTTTATCATGTCCGGCACTATGTAGGTACGGTATGTGGGAACTTATTACAGCGTCTTGTAAATAAGGTGTCTAGTAAGGATACATGATCCACGTCACGGGGGTTGCATCCCTCTTATGCGACAAGTTGAATTATTAGGTTCACTTAATCCTCTTACTCCGCCTGGGAGCGAATAGTACATGTACGGCCGAATGAATGCATATGAACAAGAAGTAACACACAAGAGAATAACAAATAATTCTAAGGACACATAAGACAATAATTTGCACAAGAACAAGCCATGGCGCTAGCTACGCACCACGGAGTTTTATTATAACGACTACGATTTTTTGACAGAATAGTAAAATCCTAAGACAAATAGAACCTAGAAAACATGAAAGCAAAAAATACATGGATCTTTATTGAAGCTGCTTATAGCGAAGTGTCCATGCGGAGGCAGTAGTCTTTCAGAGACAACACCTTTTAAGGTCGCAAACATTCCATGTACGATCCAAGTCACGGCCCTCCGTATCACACAACTTGTAAACGCCTAGCCCCAAAGCTTCCGTGACCTTATACGGCCCTTCCTACTTTGGACCAAGTTTACCCGTGTTCTCCGCGCGACATGCCTCATTAGCACGATAGACAAATTCCCCTAGTCAAAAGGAAACACCCTTGACTTTGGAGTCGTAGTAAGCTTTCATACGTGCCTTAGATTTAGCCTCATTGATAGTTGCTATCTCCCTTTTCTCCTCTAACAAGTCTAGATCGACCCGGAGTTGCTCATCGTTTGTGACGACGTTAACTTCCATCGTGCGAATTGTTGGCATCCTAATTTATGTTGGCATAATAGCCTCGGTCCATAGGCCAGAGCCAATGGAGTGTACCCATTAGCTATTTTGATCATTGTCCTATGTGCCCATAGGACGTGTGGTAGTTCATCCACCCATTTGGCTCTTCTTTCATCTAAGCGCGCCTTTATTCCTTCACCTAGGCTTCTATTCGCCCGCTCCACTAGACCATTAGTCTGTGGATGTTTAACTGATGCGAAGCGCCGTTTGATATCAGCGCCACACACCAATCTTTGAACGGATTTTCCGCAAACTGTTTCCCGTTGTCCGAGATGATCTCCCCTGGCAAACCAAAGCGGCAGACAATATTTTCCCAAACAAACTTTTTTACCTGTTTGCCCGTGATTGTTGCGACCGCCTTAGCTTCTATCCAGCGAGTGAAGTAGTCCATAGCTACGATCAAGAACTTAACGCCTCCTGAAGCAACGGGAAAAGGACTTGATATGTCAATTACCCACTTGTAGAATGGCCATGGGGATGTGATGGGTGTTAGCTCTTGCTGTGGATGCCGCGGTACTGGCCTGTGCACTTGACAATCGCTGCATTTAAGAATCATATCGTGTGCGTCCCGATGCATAGTTGGCCAATAGTATCATGTGCGTAGAGCTCGTGCTACTACTGATCTGGGCCGGCATGCATTCCGTACGACCCCTCATGAATTTCACTAACCACATAACTAGCTTGGCGTGGTTCGACACATCACAACCACGAATGTAAGAAGGATCGCTTGTATAAGACACCATCTCGGAGTTTGAAGTGTTGCGACTTCCTTTTGACGCGGCGCACCTCTGCTTCGTCCTCAGGGAGGGTTTCGTCCGCTACATAGTTTATAATCGGGGTCATCTATGTAGGCCCCTCCTCGTCAACTATGGTTGCGACCTCCTCTCCTGCAATGGATTTATCCTTAAGTATTTCCACCAACACTTGCTTGGATAGATGGGCAAAACTTGAAGACGCGATTTTACTAAGAGCATCCGCCTTCTTGTTCTGATCTCTTGGTATCTGCTTGAAAGAGAACTTGCCAAAGCTGGCGATGAGTGACTTGACTTTCTCCAGATATTGGATCATGTTTTACTCTTTGGTTTCGTACCCTCCTAGGATGTGATTCGCGACAAGCCGTGAGTCCACCTAGGCTTCCAGGTTGCAGACTCCCATCCTAGCGGCGATTTTCAAACCCGCAATTAATGCTTCATATTCTGCCTCATTATTCGTGGCTGTGAACTCAAAACGCAAGGCGTAGGTGAATTCCATGCCTTCCGGATTTGTGAGTATGAGGCCAGCTGCCGATCCGTCCGTGCAAGAAGATCCATCCGTGAATAGAACCCATGGTTCCGATGGGATCTCTTCTGTTTGAACCATTGGCTCGTCCTCCTCGGGCTTCTCAATTATGAAATCTGCCAAAATTTGGCCTTTGATGGTTGTCCTTGGTCTATAGGAGATGGTGTGTTCCCCATGCAGGACGCTCCACTTCTGTAGTCTTCCTGCTACGTCTGGTTTGGGGATCACCTGTTTTATCGGTTGGTTCGTGACCACCACTATTGGGTGCGCCTGGAAGTACCGACGTAACCTTTTTGTGGCATAAACCAACGATAAGACCAATTTCTCCATTGGTGAGTAATTTAGCTCTGGCCCTTGCAGCGCTCTACTTATGAAGTAGACCGGAGTCTAGACTGAATCCCGATCAGTCATGAGAACTACGCTTATTGCTCCATATGTAGTGGATAAGTACATGATTAGTTCATCCTTAGGTCGTGGGGCGACTAGCATGGGAAGAGCCGCGAGATGTTGCTTGAGCTGCCCAAATGCTTCCTCCGAAAGTCTCCTTTCTTTAAGCACTTATTGAGTGTTTTGAATAAAGGAAGTGACTTCTCTACGGACTTTGATAAAAACCTATTGAGACCGTCCAGCTTTCCATTAAGTGACTGTACCTCTTTTAGTATCCGAGGGGATGGTAGCTGTATCACGGCGTCTGTCTTCTCCGGACAAGGCTTGATGCCGTTTGGATTAATCATATACCTAAGGAACATACCTTCGGTTGCTCCAAACGTGCATTTTTTGGGATTTAGTTTCATGTTGATTTTCCTAAATGTGTCGAATGTCTCTTGGAAATCGCGGAGGAGTTCATCCTCCGTATGGATTTTGATAACCAAGTCGTCCACGTAGACTTCAGGTTACGACCTATCTGCGAGTCGAAGGCTTTGTCAACAAGTCGTTGATATGTGTCGCCTGCGTTTTTGAGTCCGAACGTCATTTTAGTGTAACAATATACACCCTGACTGGCATGGAACGTCGTTTTCTCATCGTCTTGCTCCGCCATCTGGATCTGATGGTATCCTTTATATTTCTCCAAGAAACATTTAAAAGAGTACCCGCATAAGGATTCCACCTTCCAATCGATCTCTGGTAACGAATAGCAATCTTGTGGGCAAGCTTTGTTTAATTCTTAGAAGTCCACACACATGCGCCAACTTCCGTCATGCTTCTTGACCATGACCGGATTAAAGAGCCACTCATGGTAATATACCTCTCGCATAATTCCTGCGTCTACCAGCTTTCGTACCTCGTCCAGTATTACCGGTTGCGTTCTGGTGCTTGACCACGCTTCTTTTGTTTAACAGGTGGATATCCAGGGCGGATTTGAAGCTTGTGTTCTGTTATCGAACGCGGTACGCCCGTCATATGCTTCGACTCCCATGCGAATATATCAAGGTTTGCTTTTAGGAGAGAGCACATGGCCTTCTTCCCTTTTTCGAAGAGCGTTCCCACGATAGCTGCCTCTTGCTCAGGATATTCAGGGTGGATTACCACCTTCCATTTGGGGGGTGGTGATCCTTCCTTTATAGGAACTGGCTGGATTGGTCATTGTCACAGCGTGACACTCGGATGTCAGTGTGATTGAATTGTAAATAGTGACAATTCCCCCTTCAATCGGAAACTTAAGCATGCCATGTGTCATGGACGGGACTGCCCGTATGGCTAGGATACCTGGTCTTCCAATAATACCATTGTACGGAGAATGTGAACGTATCACCATAAAGTTCATCCACCCCGTGGTGGAATACTCTTTATCTCCACTGGTTACCAGTAAACGTAGTTGTAAGATTGTAAATCTTGCTTATGTTTTTAGAGAGAGAAAGAGATAGAAAGATGGTGGATTACACACACACTTAGAGAGAGAAAACCAATGTTTACTATGTGTAAATTATGAAACCACACCACCCTCTCCATCAAAGGAGAGGGTTTATATACCCAAGCCCATGAGATGGGCTTGGGTTTACATTAGGCCGCAGGCCCATACAATCCATGGGCTCGGTTTTGGGCTTTGTTGATAAATGTAAATAACTAAACTACGAGCTATAACATGGACTATTGTTGGAGTGACCGATCCTTTCTAATACACAAAACGTATTTCCAACAATCTCCCCCTAAGGGAGGTCACTCCAAACAAGGGCGTTACCCGAGTTACAATAATAAGAAAAACCTAGCATACTATGCTTGTCTTGAGCTCGTAGTCTTCGTCTTTCTTTTTCTTTTTCTTTTCTGGTGAACATGCTGATGTGATCTTTGATATCAATCTTTACCATTGATCTCTTGCCTTGATCTTGTGCATCCTTCACTTGTGATCTTCTCCTCTTCGTGACACCATGTCCCACATACTTATACCTTCGTAATTCTTGAAAGCTTCAGAGTTTGATACAGCGGAAGACTTAACTTTTAGGCTTTCTTGAATTAAATGAGATATTAAGTGCATAAAGTATAAGCATGCGGGGACGACTTCTTCTTGGATTCTGCAACGCCACCGTCTTCAAATGCCGCAACATAAGTAAACACGAACGAAATGGCTTTGAACATTTCATTCTAAATCGGTAGCATTTTACCTCCGGTCGGTGAAGACCGTTGGACGATATTAGATATCGTACCCGTGACGGATAGTTTCAATTAAGTAACTTCCTGACAGGATTTCGCGGGTAAACCCGTTCTCTTTATTCGACCGTCCAAAGCTGACTGCGAACATAAAGAGTGAATCATTTGGATAATAATATCCGCATGATTTGGAGCCGTCAATTCATGTTCCTGGAACAAGTGAAATTCAATTAAGAACCGCACCATCGTTGCTTTCCAGTTGTCACGAGCTTGATTCGTATAGAATCTTGCAAGTTACCTACCAAGTGCTGTTTGAGGTTAACACTAGAAGGATTTCCACTCATCACTGTGAACACTAGGGTATCACTCTGAGTGTTCTGGCAAGATCACTAAGATATTGCGTAGAGGCCTGGAACGTGTTTAAATTCAGTTAAGAATTAAACAGTTGTTGCTTTCCAGTTATCACAAGTTTGATTCATAAAGAATCGCACAAGTCACCTACCATGAGCTTTTTGATATTCGCTCAAGAATGATTTCCATCTTCATTGTAAATACTTTCGTATTACTCGGATGTTCAGGCAAGATCATGAAGATTTTGCGTAGGACTCTTAAAAACTTTCTTACTTTTCACAGTGTGTGAAGAAACAAGGAAATATGAAAGTGTGTCCTAATGAGATATTTGATGATCTCAAATGTCTCTAGACTCAATCTTGCATTTTGGATTTTAGTGATCGAAGGCTGGAGAGGAGTGCCACCTTTTCAATACTAATTTATTCGGAGTGAATAAATCAATAGATAACGTGTTATCTCCGTGTGATTAAAACAAATACCTTTTGAGAGATATCTGAGTTAGCTGGGATGGGTTGTGCATTGCATCACTGGGTCCATGATGTCTGTCTTCAATATCGAGAATCATTAAAATGATCTCAATAGCATATGTATTGACCCGGTTTCTGCCTAAAGTTGTAAGGAGGGCTTCTTTCTTTACACCCTTTATCTTTACAATTCTTTTTCATTCTTCAACCCCTTCAATGCTTACCAATACGTCATAACTAGCACCTTGTTGTGATTGTTCCAGTGCTAACTTAAGTACTTGGTCGACATTCAGCTACGTTCACAATCTTTTCTCCAACTTTCCTAAGGACTACTATTTCTAGCTATGGAATGTCCTTGGGAAGATTCCTCCGGTTCTAGAAGAATCATTGGACTTAACCTATCCTACCATCCTTATGTCACCACAATCTTCATCGTCGTGAAATAAATGGGTTTTGGGTAAGTATATGTCACCATGAAAATCCATTTTGATATAGCAAATCCATTTTGCTCCCCTTTAACATATGCCACGATATTTGAAAACATTTCGCATATGTCGGGATGAGCCAATACATTAAGTCAAACCATTTGTGATAATATCCCATATTAAATCACATTTTCTCCCCCATATTAAAAATATTAACCCAATCGATGTTTTTGATATCAATTGATTTAATGTAGTTTTAACAAAGGTTTTGGGAAGAAAAAATGCAAGTCCATTTTATCTTCATGATATCAAACGTATGAGATATGATATCGATTTGTAGCATGATCACATATTCACCATATTAAAAAAGAATTGATAAGGTTGGACCTGATAGATGAGAACATCATATGATAAGATCAAATGGTTCTTGTCAGCATATGTTGGTCGCCTCGTCACGTCTGAAGTCACCTCTTGACACCACATGTACGATTGGTATTGTTGTCTTGACACCAACTTGTGAACTTGGCACTTTCGACATCGAAGATTCTGAATGCTTGACAATGCTTCCCCTCAATTGTTGACCCGTGTTCTATTGAAAGAGCTGTAGTCGTCGGTTGAGTAGTCGCATCGTCGAGTATGTAGATACCAATAGTAGATTGCTATGGTTGTAGAGATGATAACTTCATAAAAACAAGACTTCTCTTGTTTTAACAAATAAATGCACTGAAACGTACATAAATTTGTGTTAGACCAAGTTATAAAGTAAACTTGATCCCTTACAAGGTTTTAAAGTAAACCTTGCCCGAGAAAATTAATTCCCGTTGTGAGCCAAAGCTTTCATAAGAAATACTTGACTTTAATGTGAAAACCGGGTTGCAGTCAGAAATAACTACAAGCCATTTAGGCATGTTTTATGAAATATTTACAACTTTTGTACGAACTCTATTTATGGCGCCGTGTCGATATTAATCAACATTTCTAAGGCTGTAAATATTATCGTACCAAAAGACATGCCTTTGAAAAATAAAGTAAAAATATTTTTGGATTTTTATGAGTTTTTCAATTTTTATGGTTTTTATATGGTTTTATATTTTTGTATTTTGCTTTTGTGGATAAAAATATAAACAATATATACAAATGATCACCAAGGATACGGAGAGTAGTTTTACCACCACTATTCTTTCGCTTCATCTGCTAGTTCCTTTAGAGTCTCAGGCGAGAAAGTTCTCATTCCTAGCTTGTCGGCCAAAAATTCAATTCGAGCGCGATCTAAAGCCTTCGTGAAAATATCCGCCAATTGATACTCAGATCGGACAAAGTAAAGCTCGATTACTCCATTTTCCACTTGCTCCTTGATGAAGTGGTAGCGAATGTCAATATGCTTCGACCAGGAGAATTGAACGTTGTTGCAGCATAAGGCAATTGCACTCTTGTTGTCCCAGTACATTGGAATCTTATTGAAACCTAGACCATAGTCGGTTAATTGCGATCTCATCCAAAGAATTTGAGCACAGCAACCGGACATAGCTATGTATTCTGCTTCCGTACTTGAAATTGCAGCGCTTTTCTGCCTTTTCGACGCCCAACTGATTAGTCGATCTCCTAGTAGTTGCAAAGTTCCACTCGTGCTACGCCTTGTATCTTGACAACCCGCGTGATCCGCATCTGCATATGCCATTAGTGCAATAGAAGAGTCCTTCGAATACCAAAGTCCCCGATTATTGGTTCCTTTAAGATATCGAAAGATCCTTTTAACAGTAGCTAAGTGTAACTCAGTAGGCCTAGTTTGATACCTGGCACACATACATATAGCAAACTGAAGATCAGGTCGACTAGCTGTGATATACAGAAGAGTACCGATCATTCCACGATAAAGTGTCGGATCAACAGCAACTCCATGAGGATCTGCATCAAGCTTAGTTCGTTCCACCATTGGAGTATCCACGGGGTCGCAAGATTCCATCTTGTATTTCTTAAGCGATTCAAGAGCATACTTGGATTGATTGATAAAAATGCCTCTGGGACTCTGAGATATCTGAAGACCTAAGAAGAATGATACCTTGCCCATCATTGACATCTTAAACTTGTAATACATGAGTTTCCCAAATTCGTCGGATAAAGTTTGGGTCGAGGCTGCAAATATAATATCATCAACATATATTTGTACCATAATCATATCTTTACCTCGTTTGTGAATGAACAGCGTGGGATCCACCTTGCCTTTAGCGAAGCCTTACGAAATGAGGAATTGTGACAATAGATCATACCATGCGCGTGGAGCTTGCTTCAACCCATAGAGAGCCTTCTTAAGCTTGTACACATGATTAGGATAATTAGGATTCACAAAACCATCCGGTTGTTGAACATAGACCTCTTCCTTGAGTTCACCATTAAGAAATGTCGTCTTCACATCCATTTGATAGACGATCATATTCATATGGGCTGCATAAGCAAGGAATAGTCGAATAGCTTCCAAACGGGCAACAGATGCAAAGGATTCCATAAAGTCGATGCCCAATAATTGCTTGTATCCACGAGCTACTAGTCTAGCTTTGTTCTTCAATATTCCGCCTAACTCATCAAGTTTCACCTTGTAAACCCATTTCAAAGTGAGTAACTGCACTTGATCCGGGCATGGGACAAGTTCCCATACTTCAAGACGTATAAATTCATTAAGTTCTTCTTGCATAGCTTCTATCCAACATGATTGAGTAAAAGCTTGTTGCCATGTCTTAGGTTCAACTTCAGTGAGAAAAGCATCAAAGTGACAAAACATTGCACTTTCTTGTAACTGACTTTGTATGGATACCGGACGATTAGGGTCACCAATAATAGAATCTATAGGATGATCCTTTGTCCACTTGCTGTCATGTTCACGAATCCGTGGATTGGAGTAAACTGTAGTTGGAGCTTCTTCTGAGGTGGACGACCCGGCTTGATTAGGATCGGGAATTGGTACACCAAAGAATGGAAGTTCACGCATTTGAGCGAATTCCAAATCGTGATCATCATCATCCTATTCATCATCAATAGGCATGACGTGGGTAGTTGTTACATGTGTTGGTTGAGAATTACTTGTGGATGGTATATCTTGACCAATTGTAGGTGCAGATATATCTGATTGTGCTTCGGTTGTTGGAGCGACAACTTTGGTTACCAGAGCTATTACCTCAGGTTCTGGAGCAACAATAGTTGGAGGAGTAAAGAATTCATCAAAGAACGGTTGAAACAACGTATCCCATTCAGTCCTAGTAGGTGGTATAAATGATGAAGTAGGTTTGTTTGGGACAAGACCAGAACTAATATTACTAGGTCCCATTTCATGAAGTGCGGGTTCAGAGCTGCTTTGCTCAGAAGCCATTGCTGTCAGCTCATCAAAATCAACATTCATAGTTTCGAGGATCTTGCGAGAGTTACGGTTGTAGATTCGGTATGCCTTCTTTGCGGGTGCGTAACCAATGAAAATACCAATATCGGCCTTAGGTTGAAGTTTTCCCAAATTGTCACCATCATTATTTGGATAGCAAAGAGAACCAAATACATGAAGATATGATAAATCTGGTACTTTTCCATGGAGAAGCTCATAAGGTGTTTTACCATGGCGTTTAAGAATTAGTGACCGGTTTTGGGTGTACACTACTGTAGATACTGCTTCTGCCCATAAAAACAATGGAGCCTTTGCGTAAATTAACATCGTTCGAGCAGCTTCCATAAGTGTGCGATTTCGCCTTTCAACGACACCGTTTTGTTGTGGAGTGCGTGCAACGGATGTTTCATGAGAAATGCCAACTTCTTCATAATAATCACGCAAAATTTGATTCACAAATTCGGTTCCATTATCTGTACGAATGCGTCGGACAGTAGTGTTGAGACGCACTTGAATCATCTTGAGAAATTCGATGATGAACTTAGGTGCCTCATTTTTTGCTTTAAGAAATTTCACCCATGTAAACCGAGAGTAATCATCGACAATGACGAGGATGTACTTTTTGCCACTAAGACTTTCAACACGCATTGGCCCACAAAGATCCATATGCAACAGATAAAGTTTCTCTTGGTTGGTGTCTTCATTCTTGGGTTTGTAAGACTTCTTAGTGCTTTTCCCCATTGTACACGCGGAACACAAATGATCCTTGTGAAATGATAGTTTAGGAAGACCACAAACAAGTTCGTTTTTCGCCAAATGATTAATAGCGTCAAAGTTAAGATGAGATAACCGTCGATGCCATAACCATGACTTAATCTTTGATGCTTTGGAGAGAAGACATACGGGAGAGGCGGCCATCATGTCTTGAAGAGACAAAGTATACAAATTATTCCCTCGAGTACCTTTCAATAAATCAACCCCTTCCAAATTCCGAATGAAGCAGGTATGCTCTCGAAACGCAACTTCTAGGTTTGCATCACAAAATTGTCCCACAGAAAATAAGTTGTGACCAAGACCTTCCACGTAATACACTCTTGAAATTATAACATTCCCAATATGATATTCACCGTAACCCATTATCTTTGCAATATGATCATTTCCAAATCTAACCGTACCAAGAAACTTGCTGACGAAATTTCTGAGCTGAGAGCGATCTCCGGTCATATGCTTGGAGCAACCAGAGTCCAAATACCAGAGAACAATTTGGACCACCTGTAACAACAACAGTAGACAATGCATTGGAAACTATTGGTTCCGGAGTGTTAGCAGATACAGATATAGAATTATCATAATTGCTAACATTTTTGAGACCCTTAGATTTCCTGCGTTTTCTAATGATAGTTTTAGCACTAACAGGTTTTACTGTTCCAACTTTCTTAGGTTTTGGATTATTCGCGGGCACTACAGTGGGAGTAGACCTATTTAAAGGGCACTTGGTTCCTACAGTAGTGTCGGTGTTCCTAGTTAAAGGACACGCTTGTGTTTTGGTAGCCTTGGTACTCCTAGTTAAAGGGCACGCTTTCTTCGCTTTAGTGGAAGTGATCCTAGTCAAAGGGCACGTATTTCCTACTATAGTGAAAGTTCTACCAGTGGGGCGCCACAACCAACCAACTTGGGTTAACACTTTCCCAGTCGGTTTCCATTCTAATACATTTTTTCGGGCATGCATCTCATTCACATGGTCAATAAGGCAAGAATCATGACGACAAGAAAACATACATTCATTGCAATTCCAACATTTCAAATTAGAATTCACAGTAGGCTTAGAACGCTGCTCAACCGCAGAGCCTTTAGGTTTAGCTACATGATTCTTTTTATTCAAAACAGAAATAACATTCCTAGGATGGGCTTCTACTTGTTTCTTCACTTGACTACTAGATGGGGGCAAGATCCTATCATTCTTCTTGTTTCTTTTAAGCTTAGATCTTTGAGCCTTAGTAGTGGTGCTTACTCCTGTAGAAGGCAACACGAGAA
Organism: Glebionis coronaria; assembly: GCA_025667525.1. Lineage (NCBI taxonomy): Eukaryota > Viridiplantae > Streptophyta > Magnoliopsida > Asterales > Asteraceae > Glebionis > Glebionis coronaria. Next base: position 258,027 of record JANFOE010001114.1, on the reverse strand, counting down.
TATTAGAAGCTGGTTTTGATTCCGCCTTATCTTTAGTGACCACAGTTTGAGAAGGTTTAGTCCTAGGGCCCTTGTTAAGTGGTGTGACGGCTATAAGGGTTCTTTTGATTGCACTAGAGGATGATGCTGAGATATTGGCTGCGTTATCCACAACATTCTTACCTTTTAGAGTACGAAGTGTTTCCTTTAACTCAGCCAAGACCAGATTCTTATCACAAATTTGTTCCCTCAAATCAGATATTTCCACTGACTTTCGATTCAATTGTTCAATCAAAGATTGATTTTGTGCAGTGGTATCAACACATGCGGGCTTTACTGAATCGAAGAGTCGTATATTTTTCTGTTTTAAGTTATCAACTTTGGACAAGATCTTGGAAACTCGATTATCTAAATCAAGTTTAAATTTCTCAGCGGCCTCAAGTACGTTCACACAGTTAAGCTCCTTAGATTTCTCTATTTCTATCGGCAAAGAGTTAGCAACTTTGTCACTTGGCTGACGCTGTTTTGATTGTAAATTCAATCTAAAATTCTTTTCAAAATTTGCATCATCGATATTAACACCTTCGAATGACGTTTCAAAGATTTCTTGAATAAATTGTTGCTTTCATTCAAGTGAAATACAATGTGTTTGAATCTCATCAAAACGTTTTGAAAGCGATGAATATGAATCTTGAAGCTTTAAAAAATCAGTGTCAGATTCGTGACAAGTACTATCTACCACAGTATCCACAGATTCAACATTATGCACAATAGAATCATTATCAACACTTGTATTCACACAGACAGAAACTATATCATGAGACATCACTTGATTCAGAAGCAGATCATTATGGCGTGAAACCCGTTCTATTTCAAGTAAACTATTTTGTTGTCCCTAATATGTGATGATTGTATAATCACGAATTTATGAAAGAAAGTAAGAAATGAGATGAATTTTAGAGAGAGAAACTAGAGAGAGAAAAGAGAGAGAAGTGTGTGAACTTGGTGAGATTAGATTAGAGAGAAGTGAGAAATACAAATGACCATCCACCCTCCTAACATGCTAGGAGGGTAGTATATATAGTTCACCCACATGCGGGCTTTAATGGACTATATATTGAGCCGGGCTTGTATTTTGGACTTTAATTAGTTTAAATCCAAGCCCGTGAATCACGACTAAATAACTACTTATTACAACGATCTAATAAATAATACAATAGAAACCTATGACCGAACATTCTTGTTTGACTCAATATTTTGAGGCTAACAATATCCCCCAATGTGAGGTCATTCCTCTTTGATATTTGAATTCCAATGGAGATTTATGAATTTCGTCATAAATGAGTCTTGAACGTGTAACAGTAGTTTTGTTCCTTCATGCTGTGATCTTTGAGCCTTTGTCGTTGTCTTTCGACTTTGTCTTTAAGTCTTGAGATCTTCAGATCATTCTTGACTTGTCTTTGCCATCTTGTGATCTTGTGTCTTTATCCACATGCTCACACTATCAATTGTTGGATAAGTCTTTGGGCATGAATATGTGGTTGTGTATATCTGACTTTGCTGAGTACACCGTGACGCCACCTTCTCGAGACAAAACATAGACACGGACTGAATGGCTTTGACATTCGTCCTAAATCGGTAGCGTTTTACCTCCGGTCGGTGAAGACCGTTATACGATATTAAATATCGTACCTGTGATCAGGTAGATTCAATTAAGAATCTCCTTGACAGGGTTTCGCGGCAGTACTAGCCGTTCTCTTTACTCGACCGTCTCAAAGCAAGACTGCGAACATAAAGAGTGAATCAATTGGATAAATATCCGCTTGATTAAAGTCGTCAATTCAAGTTCCTGGAACAAGTTTGATTCATAAAGAATCTTACCATTGTTGCTTTCCAGTTGACACAAGTTTGATTCATAAGAATCTCACAAGTTACCTACCGTAGCGCTGTTTGATGTTGACGCTAGAAGGATTTCCATTCGTCACTGTGAATATTAATAAATATCACTCTGAATGTTCTGGCAAGACCATAAAGATATTGCGTAGAAACCTGAAACGAGTTTGAATCAATTCAGAATCAAACCACTGTTGCTTTTCAGTTTTACATATGTTCAATTCATAAAGAATCTTGCATATGACCTACCGCAGTGCTGTTTGATGTTAACACTGGAAGGATTTCCACTCATCATTGTGAATACTAAGTAGTATCACTCTGAGTGTTCTAGCAATATCACAAGGATATAGCGTAGGACTCTCTTGATCTTCATCCGTGTGTCCTAACGAGATTTGATTGATCTCTTGGCTCTAGACTCGATTTGTGCACTTTTAGTGGTCGGAGGCTGGAGCAGATGCCACCTATTCAATATCAACAATCTCGGAGTGAGAAAGTCAATAGAAGTCGTGTTGATCTCCGTGACAATAAAACAAACTTCTTTTGAGAGAAGCCTGAGTAGCTAGGAAAGGGTTGTGCTTCACATCACTGGGTCCATGATGAGTTTGTCTTCATGATGAGTTGACCCGGTTTCTGCCTAAGTTGTATGGAGGGCTTCTTTCTTTAGACCCTTTATCCTTACATTTCTTTTTCATTCTTCAACCCCTTCAATGCTTACCAAGACATCATTACTAGCACCTTGTTGTGATTGTTCCAGTGCTAGCATCAGTACTTAGTCGGCATTCAGCTACGTTCACATTCTACTCCATCTTTCCTAAGAACTTCTAATAATCTATTGGATTGTCCCTGGGAAGATCCCTCCGGTTCTGGTTGGATCATAGGACTTAAACCTATCCACCCTTTTGACACCAATAACCTCGTGAATTAAAGATGTTGTGGGTATTTGATCGTAACCATGAAAACCACTTTAAATTCTAACAAAGTGTTTGAAAAACATTTAACACCTTGCTAGTTTTGTCGTTTTAGAAATGCTCCCCCATCACATGTGCATCGATAATCGAAAGTGTTTTGCACATGTAGGTAAGAGTTAAAGTGCATGAGTCTTATATTAGATCACATTTTAATCACATTTTCTCCCCCTATCTCTAATATATAAAATCTTTTGACATTAGAGATACCAAATTTGATTAAAATATATTTTGAAAAATAGTCTTGAAATCTCCGGGAGAAAGATGTGTTAAGCTTTTGCATGAAGTTGAAATGCTCCCCCTCAAAAGTTGATCCAATTGAATTGTCATTATGAGGATATAATCCACATTTCGCTTTTTGAGGATGGGAGTTTGTTGAACACACAATTTTTGAAAGATTTTGAATAATCATTGATAAATTCTTGAAAAAATTGTGTTCAACGCTTTTTGAAAAAATCCTATTTCTTTTTGTCGAAGAGGTTTTTCTAAAGCATAAACTTGAGTTCACAGACTTTGAATGTCTTGACGAATCCACTCAAGTGTAAGAAGATTTAACTTCTTTTGCTAAGGGTAAGAGCACGAAATCGTACACTCCCCCGTGAATATTGATCCGGGTTGCAATCTGAAAGTGATTACAAGCCATTGTGTTGAGCTCACAACGTTGAATGTTTTGTGACAAGCTCAACCCAAGATAGATTGCTCTACCCGTTGTTGGAAATATTGTCCAAAATAGACAATTTCCTTTTGAAAAAAAATAGAAATGACATGTTTTGAAAAATAGTTACAACTTTCATTCGAGCTTTATGTACACACCCGTGTCGTTATTGAGCGACATTTCTAGGTACGTCCATATTATCGATACTGAAAGACATGTCGAGAAGAATATTTTTTGGATTTTCAAAGATTTTTTAATTTTGTATTTTCTTTTTCATTAATATTTACAGGTAGATGTTTGATAGATGAATCAAGCAGGCTTCTTTGCCAGAACCTCCAGTTCTGCTGGAGTCAAACATCTCATACCAATTTGCCTAACTAGATACGCAAACCTCTCTTTCGAAAGAGCTTTTGTAAACAAGTCAGCTAATTGGTAATCAGTTCCAACAAAGTATAATTCAACAATACCCTTTTCAACTTGTTCCTTAATGAAGTGATATCTGACATCAATGTGCTTCGTGCGGGAATGCTGAACCGGATTGCAGGAGATGGCTATGGCCGATTTTGAGTCACAGTACATAGGTACTTTATCAAAATGGAAGCTATAATCCGTGAGTTGTGTTCTCATCCAAAGAACTTGAGCACAACACGCAGATAGAGACACATACTCCGCTTCGGCTGATGACAGTGACGTGCAATCCTGCTTCTTGGAAGACCATCCCACAAGCTTGTCTTGACCTAGAAATTGTGCACCACCAGAAGTACTTTTACGTGTATCAAGACACCCTGCATGATCAGAATCCAAATAGGCCGTTAGAAAGAAACCGGTTTCCCTCGGATACCAGAGTCCCATGTGAATGGTATTCTTAAGGTACCGAAAGATCCGTTTAACCTCCTTGAGGTGCTTTTCAGTGGGTCGTGCTTGATATTGTGCACAATAGCATGTAGCATGATGTATATCAGGTCTGCTCGCTGTCAAGTACATGAGGGACCCGATCATGGAACGATATCTCGTTTGATCTATGGGTAATCCCTCCAAATCAGCATCTAGGGATGTGGTTGATAATGGTGTCCCAACGGGGTCACATGATGTCATACCATGCTTTTTTATTATCTCTTGACAATACTTAGCTTGGTTAATGAAGATACCACTTGGGGATTGGTGAACTTGAATTCCTAGAAAGAATTTTAGTTCTCCCATCATAGACATTTCAAATCTGCTGTGCATTACTTTTTCAAACCATTTTGAAAGTTTTGGGTTTGTAGACCCGAAAATAATGTCATCAACATAAATTTGCACAAGCAGAATGTCATCCCCATAATTATAAGTGAACAAAGTTAGATCAATGGAACCTTTTGAGAAACCTTTGGATGCCAGAAATTTCGAGAGCTCGTCGTACCACGCCCTTGGAGCTTGCTTGAGTCCATAAAGTGCTTTGTGTAGACGATACACCTTGTCAGGATAATGAGGATTGACAAATCCTTCTGGCTGCGTGACATAGACTTCTTCCTTCAAAGGACCGTTAAGAAACGCCGTCTTTACGTCCATCTGATAGACAATGAATCCCTTATGTGCCGCATAAGCAAGAAAAATCCTGACCGCTTCCATATGAGCTACTGGTGCAAATGATTCTTCGAAATCAATACCCTCTTTCTGTCCATACCCCTTAGCCACTAGCCTAGATTTGTTCTTAATGATCGTGTTCTCTTCATCCATCTTGTTTTTCCAGATCCATCGAAGATTTAATGGTGTTACATCGGATGGTCTGTCAACAAGTTCCCAGACTTTAAGTCTTTCAAATTGTTGAAGTTCATCCGTCATCGATTCAATCCAAGCATGATCAGCTAATGCTTCTTTGATGTTTTTCGGTTCCGCTGAACTCACGGCGAGTGCGAACATACAAACGTCAGCATCGGTGTTAAGCTGTCGTCTTGTGCGAACGGGCTGTGAAGGGTTTCCAATTACGTGAACCAAAGGATGATCTCGGGTCCAATGATGTGTTGAAGGATGTCGTTGATAGAAAGTATGCATATTTGACGGATCAACATGGCGAGTAGAAGACTCTCCAGTTTCGTGTACCGGTGTACCGAATGGGTTGATAAATTCGTCTTCGTCAGATAATGCATTGTCTGCTTGATTTATGTTCTCTGGAGCAATGACAGTAGTTGTGGATGTTGTAGGATCGATTGTTAAAGTAATATTCTGAGGAGGTAAATCTGCTGCAACCCGTGTTGAAGTAGATGAAGTTGTATCCGGTTGTTGACGATGATCGGAATCATCATTCATATCATGAGTGACAGCGGAAGACTTCGATACAACTTGTTTCTCCCCCATGAAATATTCATCATACATTGGTCCATATAACATTTCCAACTCTTCAATTGTCGTATCGACTGTCATATCAGCTCTAGGAACATTTTCTGGAACCAGCGTTGAACTTGACGGTTCATTGCTGTGGTCTTGAGTTCCGAGTTCCGTGCGGTTTTGAACGGAAGTCGTTTGTCCTTGTGGATCGGGACTTAAACTGCTTTGTTCAAGTGCCATTTCTTGAGATTCATCAAATCGGATGTGAATTGTCTCGACAATCAATTTTGTTCTTTTGTTGAACACTCTATATCCCTTAGACTGAGTTGCATATCCCACAAGAATACATGCATCACCTTTTTCTTTCATCTTATCCAAATTTTCACCATCTCGTATAATGTAACAAATACATCCAAAAACATGAAGGTGTTTGAGTGAAGGTTTACGATCATGAATTATGTGATATGGTGTCTTTTCGTGTCTTGGGATAATTAAGGCGCGGTTTTGTGTGTAGCATGCGGTTGACACGGCTTCGGCCCAAAAGTATAGTGGAAGTTTTGAAGCGGATAATAATGTTCGAGCAGCTTCAACCAAAGTACGGTTTCGTCTTTCAACAACGCCGTTTTGTTCGGGTGTTCGAGCAATAGATGTTTCATGTTCAATCCCTTCGTCTTCAAAATACTTTCTCAGATTAGAATTCAAAAATTATGTACCTCTGTCAGTACGAACCACTTTAACTTGAGCTTGAAGACCACGTTGTATCAATTTAAGGAAGCTGATGAGAACGTCGGGAGTTTCATCTTTGGATCTCAAGAAATGAGTCCATGTGTACCTTGAGTAATCATCGACTATTACTAGAATATATTTCTTGCCATTGATACTCTGAACACGCATGGGACCACACAGATCCATGTGAAGAAGATCTAACCGTCCTTTAGAGCTTGGTGTGGTCTTTGTTTTGAAGCTACTTCGTTTAGCTTTGCAAAGTTCACAAGAAGAACAAAGATGATCTTTGATCAATTTCAAGCTTGGAAGGCCTCTCACAATATCTTTCTTGGAAAGCAAGTTAATGGTATCAAAGTTGAGATGAGAAAGACGTTGATGCCATAACCATGCCTGAGTCGTTGAAGCTTTAGCCATGAAGCAAATTGGAGTTGATGAAGTTGTGTCTTGAAGTGAAATTGTGTAAAGGTCAGTACCCCGTGTACCGGTAAGTAAGTCATTCCCATCATAATCACGAACAAAGCATGTCTTCTTTCTAAAAGCAACTTCCAAATCCGCATCACAGAATTGACCAACCGAGAAAAGATTGTGATTGAGCCCTTCGACGTAGTATACCCTTTTAATCGTAATATTTCCCTGAACCAAATCTCCATATCCTAGGATCGGTGCAAATTGATCATTTCCGAATCGGACCGTACCCAGGAACTTCTCTACGAAGTTAATTAGAAGCTTGAGATTCCCCGTCATGTGCTTCGTGCATCCGGAGTCCATTATGAAGAGAATTATTTGTATCACCTGCAGAAGAGTTAGAACACGATGGAGCATTTGCTAAATTGGAGACCACAGTAGTTGTGATAGTAGAATCATTAGTGTCCTTATCAACATTTAAAGGCAAACTAACACTCGTTTTCACATTTTCTGTCCTATCTTTAGGCATGTATTTATATCCGGGAGGACATTGATTAGCAAACCACCATTTCCAAGACTTGCTAGCAGACTCATATAATTCCTTAATTTTGCTTCTAGGATTCTTAGTGGTGGAGTCTGATGCATTACTTTTCTTAGTGGGGGTTGCACCAGAATGGTTCACTTTGCGTTTGGGTTTACTAGCTCTAATCGGCATTGCAACTTGCTTCTTAGTTCTAGTATCTACGCCTTTGACTTTATTTATGGCACACATAGAATGATTAGCATTAGCACACTTGCCACATTTGACACAAACAAATTTCACATGCATAGCATTCAAATCATTCACAGCATTCAGATCGTCATTACATGCGATAACAGACTTTTTATTCTTAAAAACATTCAAATTCCTAGGGTGTTCTTCTACTTGCTTCATCTTCCCTTGATTCTTGTGTTTCCAGACCTTATCATTCTCTTGAGTGCTCTTAAGCTGAGGCCGGCTAACACTAGTAGTGGAGACTATTCCTGTAGTAGAAGACACACGAATATTAGTGTTTCTAGAAGTCTGAGGCGAGTGAGTATCTTTGTTTGTGGGCTTAGTGGGCATTCTATACATCCCTGGTTTAATCACATTATTGTGCTTAACGCTTGGTGCTACAGGATTCCTTATGGGTTGAGTTTGTGGTAACCTTTCCTTTCCATCCATCTTGGGGGCAAACACAGGTTTTGCAAACGAGGAATTAGATAAAGCAGATGGTTTTCCCAAGATAGAGGATCTATTCTCTTTAGAGGCATTGGGTTGTCTAACAACATTTTTCTTAATGCTAGGTTCCACAATTTTCCCACCCATTTTAGCAATGAGTTTCTGCAACTCAGCTATCGCTCTGTCCCTGTCTTGTAATTGAGCTTTCAACCCTTTAATTTCCAAATTCTGTTCATTCATTTCTCGAAATGTTTGGGAAAGTTTTTCTTGCAATTTATTATCATGTGGAAAACGACCAACATCTTTTTGCAAAGCAAGTTCAAGTGAATGACAATGTTTTTGAAGGAAATCAGTTTTGTGTTGAAGTAACTCAAAAGCCTTTTTGTCAACATTTTCTTTTCGTTTCGAAAGCTCAATTTCAAGACGTTCACATTCTTTGATCTTATCAAGATATTGGCATGCAACTTCAGAATATTCATCAATGTCAGCACAAGATGTAAAATAAGCACACATAACATCTTTAGAAACGCATTCTTGCAAGAGCAAATCATATTCATCTGAGAAATCAGACTTTTCCATTTGAAGATCATCAATGTGTTTCTCAATAGATTCAACATATTTTAAATCATCAAACATTTCAGTCCGAATGAACTCCTCAAGTTGAAGAACAGTTTCTTTAATCAACGCCGTGTTTGGAATTAAGAGTTCTTTCACAAGCAAGGTAATATCTTGAGGAATCGGACGTGTCCATTCAACATTTTTACGTTTTGCCTAGTCTCTTTCAACAATAGATTTAACATTATCTATGTGGTGTTTAAGAATACCTAATATTTTCCTACTCTTGCTTTTAGATTCATCTAGAGGGAGGTAGTTGATGTATTTGTAAACATTAGATTTCTTAGGGGCAAATGCTTTCTTCCATTGAATTCTCTTTTGTTTGCATTCTAAGAACACTTCCTCACGAGTTTTCTGAGTTTGTTTGTTGAACAGGCCATAGAGACTATTCTCATAAGCATAGTTATAAGGTTTCACAAACTCCTTATTAACAAGTGGTTGACTATCGGCATCCCAAAGGGCAGTCTCTTCACTATTGGCACTAACAGGCATGCAATCAAGATCTGTCCTTTCAGTCTCATCAAGATAAAGATGCGGGTTCGCAGCTTGAGCTTTGGCAAGGTACTCAGGACTTGCAAAGCTAGCTTGACCCTTAAACATCGATGGAGGTGCTAGCATTCTTACGGATTGAATAGAATCATGCGTTTTATAAACAACGTTCTTCAAAAAGTCGACTTGTGCTTCTAGTTGTGTAACTTTTTCGGTTTCTTTATCATATCTACTTTTGAAGTCTTGTTTTAACGCATCTACCTCTTGTTTCTTATCCTCTAGAATTTTAGCAGAATCGGTAGTGGTCATAGAGAGCTTTTGTTCAAGTTCATTAACTTTGGTATTGGCAAGGTACGTTTTTTGACGTTCATCCATTAAGAAAACATTATATTGACGCTTCTCTTTAGCTAATAACTCAAGAGTTGTATTATATTTTTTTGCAAAATCGTCCTTTTGACTTTTTAACGCACTTCCCTTGTACCCCTCAAGCTCTTTGGTTTTCTGAAGGAGCTCCTCTCTATAGGTTTCAGTCATCTCAGTAGATTTGATAAGAGCAGCTTTGCATTCTTCAAAGCTTTGAGTGAGCGTAGCGTTTGCCTTCTTTAATTGCTTTTGACTCTTTTTATTTTCAGTGACATCTTTTTGTAAAGTAGCAATTAAATTAGCAAGCGCAATACGTTCCTCTTCATCATATTCATTTGCATGTTGATCATCCTCAGACTCATTATTGCACATGTCTGATGAATCGGGTGTGGTATTGCTATCAACCGTTTCCATCATACACGTGTCATTAATGGCATTGGGTAGATCACTATGCTCAGGAATATCACCAAACACATTATATTCATCAGTAGTGTGTACCTTATCGATTGGCTCAGTGTCAAAGATAGGACCATTGTCATCTTCAGTGACTTTGAGAACTTCTTCAACCTTTGCCATGTACGAGTAATGTGCATCAAGCTCTTGATCAGAATCTTCATCATCAGTATCATCAAGCATGGCTCCTTCCTCAGCTGACAATTTAACCCCTGCTTCCATTTTCTTGCATAGCAGCATCTTTTCCTTGTGATAGCTGGAGTCTCTAACCCTTTTCGGCTTCCTGCATTCCTTTGCCATATGCCCATAACCTTGGCAATTAAAACATTGAATCCCACTCTGCTGAACCACTTGACTTCCAACCGTTTCCCTATTCCCAGTAGCAGCAGCAATCCTCTGAGCATCATACTTAGCAGTTTGTCGATCATATCTTGCAGAACCCTCAACATGCGTTGGATTATGTCGATCATACCTAGAAGGACTTTCACCACGTCGACGTGTGTCATACCTTGGAGGACTCTCAACATATCGGTTCTTGGTGTTAGATGATGTGCGAAGATTGTTGTTGGTGGGTTTGTAGATTTTCTTGTAAGTCTTCATTATGAAAGCAATTTGTTGTTTCATCTCTCGGTTCTTTTGAGCTTGGTCTTCATCACTATCTTCAGATGAGGACTCAGATGGTGGTGATGGTGCTCTTGGCGCTTTACCTCGAGATTTTTTGGAAGATGAAGACTTAGATGATGTGGAATATCGTGGTGAAGATGATGTATTGGAGTATGGCTTAGGAGCACGAGAGTGAGGATCTTGAACATGTTGAGTGGTAGTCACTAAAGCAAGTGGATTAGCCGTCTTGGCAACACGTTCAGCTCGAATTTCATTTGCTTCATTCTGAAATTGCTTCAAGATGTCAAAGAGTCGATGATATGAGACCTCGTCTAACTTTTCTTGTTGTTTCACCAAAGTGACAAACCGTGTCCACTCAGGTTGAAGTTGTTGAAGAAATTGGACATTGACTTGCATGGTGGATACTTGCAGGTTATTTCTTGTCATGTCATTCATCATTTTATAAAACCTGGAGTAGTATGAATCAATTGATTCTCCATCCCTTGAAGTAAACTTGCCAAAATTCCAAAACAAGTTTGTTTTGACATCTTGTTTGTTGAGTGATTCTCCTTGTTGCAAGCGTTCAATAGCAGTCCACATTTCATGTGCTGTCGGGCATGCATCAACCGTGGAGTAAATATCATCTCCAATCCCACTTAAAACCATATAGATGGCTTCCTTCTCCGCATCATACCAAGCACAATTTTCAGGTGTGAGATCAGCTCTTGTCTCATCACGTTCACTTGCAGGTATTGGATCAGTAGTATCTGTGGCTGCTCTTGGAGGAACTGAGATCTTCTTAAATATATATGGTCCATGAGTAATACATTTCCTCAAGGCATCACCATTAGGTCTTGTATCAAGATATCGTATGAAACGTGATTGCCATTGAGCATACCGACCAGATACAAGCATTGGTGGTCTCTCTTTGTTACCTGCCACCATTATGTTGTTGTTCGTCACACGATATTCGGCAGTAGAATCCATCTCAATATTCTCTGAAATGATGAAGTGAATATGGATCTTAAGTAGATGTGTTGTGATTGTTGTTGTGGTTCAAATTCCGAAATTGTGATTTTTCTTCAGTCCGACAATAAATTCCCCAGTCCGACACAACGGTAGACCGAAAAATTTTGTAATCGCCAAAATTTGAAATCGAGCTAGAAATAGCCTAAAACTAGTATGGAAAAAATTTGAATTTAAATGGCGGAAAAATTTTAACTCTTTTTTTTTTTTTTTTTTTTTTTTTGATCTTCGTGTAAACTATGGTCCGAAACTAGTCTAGATAGTGGCTAAGTCACAAAATTGCTCAAACAAACTTTAGCATCACAATGTCACTTATCGCAATATAGCCCATCGCAATGTCACCCATCGCAATATCACCCATCGCAATATCCTGTCGCAATGCTATCGCAATGTTCTGTCGCAATGCTATCGCAATATTATGTCGCAATGCTATCGCAATGTTGTATCGCAATATCTATCGCAATATGGCTATCGCAATATCTATCGCAATATGGCTATCGCAATATCTATCGCAATATGGGGTATCACAATGTGATCGCAAAGTAAAACCCTAGGGTTATTGCGATCGAAACCGTACTTACCTTTCCTAAATTCAAGCTGTCGCAATAATGGTGCTTTTTCTTCCAACTTTTTAGGCAACGGTTTTTGGCAACTTTTAGGCAACAAATTAGCAACTTTTAGACAACAAATTAGCAACTTTTAGGCAACAAATTCGTGATTTTTACCAAACCAAAACAACCAAATCTCTACAACAAGTATATAGATGATTTGTAGCAAGATAAAGAACACGAAAACCACAAAAAAAAATTTGAATTCGAGTTGATTTATGGAAGAAATCACACGAATCAAATATAAGAAGAACAACCAATAACAAATCTACCCCGTGGCGATTGATACCAATTGTTGTCCCTAATATGTGATGATTGTATAATCACGAATTTATGAAAGAAAGCAAGAAATGAGATGAATTTTAGAGAGAGAAACTAGAGAGAGAAAAGAGAGAGAAGTGTGTGAACTTGGTGAGATTAGATTAGAGAGAAGTGAGAAATACAAATGACCATCCACCCTCCTAACATGCTAGGAGGGTAGTATATATAGTCCACCCACATGCGGGCTTTAATGGACTATATATTGGGCCGGGCTTGTATTTTGGACTTTAATTAGTTTAAATCCAAGCCCGTGAATCACGACTAAATAACTACTTATTACAACGTTCTAATAAATAATACAATAGAAACCTATGACCGAACATTCTTGTTTGACTCAATATTTTGAGGCTAACATATTTTCATAAGCATCTTCCATTTCATTGAAAACACGTCTGACTTCTTCTATTTCCAAAAACAAGTCTTGATCAATATTACGAAGACAAGCTTTAACATTGTTTACAAACGGAACAATTTCATCTCGAAACGCAGCTCTAGTGTGCTCAAAGTTCCATTCACCTTCCGTTATGGCCGTGGCCGTCGTACGTTCCAAAATGACCTTGTCAAAATCGGCTAAGTGTTGGTGAACCGTATTTAAGTTAACGGACGCCTTACTTACCGGTGGAATTAACTTTGTTAAATCCTTTTTGACGAGTGTAGGAGACGTACTAGGAAGGTTTTCATTTGACAAACTTTGGGGCACAAGAACAATTAATTCTGCTAATTCCTTTTGTAAGCGAATGCGCGTCATTTTCGAAAATTGATCTTTGTTATGTTGATCATAATCAATTGTATGGAATTTTGAAAGCATTTTAGAATGAGTTTCATCCCCAAGTGATTGTGTCTCCTCAGTACTACGAACAAAAGGTGCTTCTTTAGATTTTCCAATTATGGTCATATCATAAAGACCGGGAATATATTCCTGAGCTTGTTTTGCATAACCGGGATTAGGTGGTATATCTTGAAGACGCTTAAGTTCGAATTCTTTAAATGATTTAGTTAAAAGATGAACCTTTTCTGTGGAAGCGTATTGTTTTAAAAGCTGTTGTTCTTTGAATTTAAGAAGTTTGGTAGCATTAATTTCCGATTCAACCTTTTTAGACTCGAGAGTTTCGAAATACATTTTAAGTTTCTGAAAATCATTGACAACCGACTATTTTGCTTTTAATTCATTGGAAAGATTAGCTTTTAATGATTCTATTTCTTTCAAGTGTTCAATTTTTTCAAAACGAAATTGGTCAAATTCAGAACATGTTATTTTCTCTGCTTGAGGGACCATTTCAAAAGTTTTGACCTTTTCTTTATGCAACGCAAGCTCAGCAGTTAGGGTGGAATTCGTATACGGATTGTCTGAGGGCCATATGCATTTGATCAATAATATGTTTAGGCACCATTACCAAATCATGTTGAGCATAAGATTCCATACCCTTCGTAGCATTTGGTTGAGGTTCACTCAAATGTGTTGGATTGGGTGCCACATCATTTGAATTACTAGTTCCCGAATGCTGTTCGAGGTTGTCATTTTCATGCCCAACTTGATGTTGATTATCATCAATATTATTAGATGTGGTTGGTACCTCACTGATGACATCAGAACCGTAGTGCGAAAGATTAGCAACAAGAGCAGCTTGGGCAGTGTGAATGTCATCACAATCTGAATCGTATGCATCAAGATCGTCCGCTTGATAAGCTGCATTAGAAGTGGAAACAACTGCAATGCCTTCAGTATCTGCTGCCCCTGGGTCTGCAAGAAATGCTAACTCCTCTGAATCCAAAATCTTCCCCTTAGACTGAGCATCAACCAAATACATCTTCTCACGAAACCATGCATCATCCCTTCTCCTTTTCGGCTGAGTGCATTCCCTAGCCATATGACCTTGTCCTCGGCAATTGTAGCAAGTCACAACCTTCTTAGGACCAATAGGACTCCCATTTCCACTAGCTTGAGAATTCACAGCTTGATTGTTCTCAGTCCTTGTAGGAGGTCCATATGAATTTTGCCTTCCCTGAATAGGTTGCACCGTCACTTGACCATCTTGAACAGTGGCTTGTTGTCGAGGATTTGATGAGGTGCGGAGCTGTATGTTTGTTGGTGGAAATCCTCTAGTTGCAACAAGTTTTGACAAGTAAGCGGTGAGATGGTTTAGTACATCAGCTGGCGTATCATTTGGAGTAAAGACCGGTGCTTGGATTGGTGGAAGTTCATTAGAGTAGAAAGCTTGTGCTGGTTGCGCTTCTATTGGAAAATATCCTTGCTGAGGAGTATAGCCCAATGGAGAAGTGTTGGCTTGTGATGGTGATGTCTGATATGGTGGTTGCTGTGGAAAAGATTGTTGATGAACACTTTGTTGATATTCTTGTTGTGGCATCATTGGTGGTTGATAAGATGGTTGCTGTGGTTGTTGATAGATGTGTGGTGGTGGCTGCTGCAAGTATGATGGTTGTTGATAAGTATAAGCCATGTTTTGTTGAGAAGCATACATTGCAAGTGGATCATGAACTTGAGGTGTAGACAACCGAGCCTCGATCACATGGCATTCGTGTTGTTGAAGAAAAGCTTGAAGTTGATCCACATTGGTGTTATGCAAGTCCTTAGCCAATTTAACATCCGCCACGTATTTTTTCCATTCTGGAGGAAGAGTGTTCAAATACTTGGTGTTCAATTGAAAGGTAGGAATTGCCATGCCATAGATATTAAGCTCATTTAACAATAGGGTAAATCTCAGATAGTAATCATTGAGAGTCTCCCCTGGCACATAGGCAAACTTATCAAAAGTATCATAAAGCTTACACTCTCGTTCTTGTTTTGTTAACGAGGTGCCTTGCATGAGAACATGAATTCTATCCCATAACTCTTTGGCAACTTTATGTTTGCTGACGAGTTTGTAGACATCTGGAGGAAGGGCTTGGAGAATGATGTTTGTAGCATACTTATCACATTTATCTTGAATCTTCATATCTCTAGTCAACTCACCCGTTGTGCGAGGACGAGTAGTCGTACCTTCCGTCACTGTACCATAATCTAATGGTCCATTGAGCACCGATGCCCAAATTAGATGTCCATTCTCCTTGTTCAACATATAAAGTTCCATTCGGGAAGCCCATTCCTCATACATAGTCTTCACCAACATTGGTGGACGATTATCCGTACCCGAGAGGATGGACTTATCCGTAAGAGATGTGTACTCCATTTCAATAAGTGAAGATTTACAAAGTTGATCGGACAATGAAAGAAAGTAAATGTGTTTGTTGTAGTGTGTTAAAACCGAGAAATAATGTTAAAATCCCTTAAATTATGTCCTCGATAAACCAAAAAATCCAAGTCAAAATTACACACATTAAAAATTTTCAAAAACACGTTTTTGAAAAAATATTGGATCGTACTCAGATCGCACTTGTGGATCGTACCCTATGATCGTAGTCAGATCGCACTCCTTGATCGTACCCACAATCGTACTCTGATCGCAACAAGTGATCGCACTTACTATGATCGTACCCAACGATCGTGCTCTGATCGCAACGAGTGATCGCACTCACTATGATCGCACTCAGATCGGACTCCCAGATCGTAATGCGATCGTACTCCCTTATCCTAGTCAGTGATCGTAGTCTGATCGTAGCCTTGATCGTACCAAGCTATCGTATTGAAGAGATCGCACTCTGATCGGATTGATGGATCGTACTAAGGATCGTATTCAGATCGTAACAACGGATCGTAACGATGGATCGTACTAGGGATCGTAACAACAGATCGTACTAACCAAACTTACCTTGATCGTAGTTAGATCGTAACAACTGATCGTGACTATGGATCGCAAGTAGAAACCCCCAGGGTTTATGCAAACACAAAGTCAGATCGAACTGAATACCCACTTACCTTATTTCTCGGACAGTACAATAACACAAACTATTCAAGATTCTAAGCCAAAAAATGAATCAAACAACCAAAAAATTTTGTGTTTTTAACCCAAATAACAATACCAAATCACTATAACAAGTAATAGGATGAAGTAAATCAAGATTAACCCAAAAAACACAAAAAAAATTTTGTCCGTATGAAAATGGATCAAAAGTGGCGAGAATCAAGAACACAAACACAAGAACTAAACAATCATCCCATGGCTCTTGATACCATTTGTAAGATTGTAAATCTTGCTTATGTTTTTAGAGAGAGAAAGAGATAGAAAGATGGTGGATTACACACACACTTAGAGAGAGAAAACCAATGTTTACTATGTGTAAACTATGAAACCACACCACCCTCTCCATCAAAGGAGAGGGTTTATATACCCAAGCCCATGAGATGGGCTTGGGTTTACATTAGGCCGCCGGCCCATACAATCCATGGGCTCGGTTTTGGGCTTTGTTTGATAAATGTAAATAACTAAACTACGAGCTATAACATGGACTATTGTTGGAGTGACCGATCCTTTCTAATACGTAAAACGTATTTCCAACAGTAGTTGTCCTATTGGCCAGATGGTGTCTCCACTAATGCCAATGAGCGGCGACGTGGCCGATATCAATTGGATTTTGATCTCTGGTCGTAGCTGTACAAAGCAGTGTTCGTAGAGTACTTCCGCCGATAATCCTCCATCCACATACATACGACGAACATTATGGGTTCCAATGCTTACCTCAATCGTGAGAGATGCATCAGTTACGTTTCTCGTCGTGATAAGAGGGAATGAGATTTCCTTGCCGCGTGAAAATTTTTGACTAAATTTTTGCTTCGTCCGGCTGCCATGATTGAACCATATATATGGTCGTAGGCTTGTCCTTTTGGGAATCTTTTTTGTCATACTTTTTGTTATCCTTCCCATCCTTCTAATCCTTGACCAGGTGTTTGAGTTTTCCTGATTTAATCAGTGACTCTATATGCTTCTTGAGCTGAATGCACTCCTCCGTGCCGTGACCCTTGTCATTATGGAACTCGCAGAAGCGAGTGCCTTGACGGCGATCAACTGGAGTTGTCATCGGAGGAGGTCTTGGAAAATTTGCTCCTTCTGTTAGCAAGATATCCCGATAAGTCATCTTTAGAGGGGTGAACTTGTCATCCGACCGTCCTCCTTTTGCCTGGTTTTTGTAATCCAGACTCCTCCTATTGTTAGAGTTACTTTGGCCACCTGATTGCCTTCTAGGCTGATCGTTTGACCGGTAGTCGTGGTTTCCTTTTGTGGGGTAAGCCGCGGCGACAACGGTTTCTCCTTCCACAAAGTTTCAGACTCTTTCCATGAGTTCGTCGAACTTTTCCGGTCGCTTATCATTGATGTAAAACCCGCATGCTTTTATCATGAATAGTACCCTTAAGATCGTACGTACTAGATTAAAACTTTCCTATTATAGCATGATTACGATTACATGTTAGGATTTTACGTATTACGTACGTGTTAGAACACGATAAGTATTTACTACGCACGAACACGCAATAATTATTTGACAATAATTAATCACGAACATGCGATCATGAAATCATGAACGTAATTAAATCACGAACTATTATTAATTACGAATATATATTTATTACGAGCGTTAATAAATATATTAGGTCACGGTAATTATTTAACGAGAACACACAAAACGCGAACACAAATAAACACGAACGAACAATTAAACATCGAGACACGGAAAACGGTACGGGTACCCCATGTGGGGCCCCCTACCCGTGGCAACAATAAGGAGATGGGCCAAGCCCATCTCAAATATTACTAAAGGGGGTTAAGGTAAAATTTGCTAGTCATTTTTCACTTTACAGAAGATTAAACAAAAACCTAATAATATTTTCTCCTTCTCCTTCTTGTCTCCTTGTGGCCGCCGTACATAAACACCAAAAAGGGGGTGTTTGTTTGATTTTGATCTTGGTTTTTGGTGCAAGTGTTCGTGTTTGTTCATCCTCGTTTAGATCCACGCATTCGGTATATTATTTTTATCCTTTTTTTTTATTTGATCTAATAATTAATTAAGAACATGATGTTTTTAAAACCTAATTAAAAACATAGATCAAACATGAAGATGGTTATTGGGTAAATCAAAAAGGGATGCTTTTAGGGGTGTTTGTTGGCCGGCGCCTAAACCGAACCCCAAGGGGGGGTCTCGGTTTGGCTACTAAACCACCACCGAGACCATATGGTCCCGGTTGAGTGGTGTGGGTCCCACGGCAGCAGCAAAACAAGAGGAACCCCGAAGTGGTTCGAGGTATGGTGTCGATTTCATGTCCGGTTCATGGGTTCTAGTCAAGATCCGGTTCACGGTTTATGTTAAGATTAATTTTTTTGTATAATCATATGTTAAAATTAAATTAATAAATATGACATGATTAATTTAATAACATGACTTAGGTTATAATTTAATTATTAGATCATGAAATTATTAACCTAAGTAATTTATATTTTCTAGACTTATAATTAATTAATTATTTAAAAACCATGGTTATAAATATTTAATTAACATGACTTAGGTTATATTATTAATAAATAATAATACATGTTTTAACCTAAGTATTTAACTATATTTAATTAAAAACATGATATATTTTAATTAAATACTTTTAACCTATAGTTTATTTAAATTACATGAAATAATTAATAAACTATACATTATAATCAGAAAAACACTTAGGCTTATATACTTAGCTTATTTAACCAGCTTATATCTAATTATGGAAACTTTATATTTTTAGAAACTTATTTAATTAAGGCATCTAATCTATTTATGGAAACTTTCTATTTTTAGAAACTTATTTAATTCAGGCAGCTAATCTATTTATGGAAACTTTCTATTTTTAGAAACTATTTAATTAAGGCAACTGATCTATTTATAGAAACTTTCTATTTATAGAAACTTATCTACTTTAAGCAGTAATTCTATTTTTGGAACCTTTCTATTTTTGGAAACTTTCTATTTTTGGAAACTTGCTATTTTTGGAAACTTTCTATTTTTGGTAACTTTCTATTTTTGGAAACTTTCTATTTTTGGAAACTTTCTATTTTAGGAAACCTGCTATTTTTGGAAAGTTACTTATTATTATTCAGTAAGTATAATAGTACATGAAATACCAGAAATACTTATTCAGGATAGACAGAATATAAGATAAACACAGTTTAAGGCTTTAAACAGTAAAACATGATATGAACATATAAAATAAGCTAATACATGATATAAAACCAGTTACGTATTTAGTAGTCAGATACTTATTCATGTATGTATTTATGTAGCATTAGTGATACCGAAGTAGGATTCTCCTCAGTTCATCTTCTTCGTTTACTGGACATAAGGTACGGATTCTCGTCCTTTCAGTATGGACATTCTTTCCTTATTAGGATTCCCCGTATGCAGCCAAATATTTTCCCGTAGTATAAGTTTATATGTTTGACTTGCTTATGTTTAATTTAGAATACCTATAACCATATACATGCATGACCAGTTTCACCTAGTTATGGAGGTACCATAACCATAACATTAGAGGCATTGATGTTTTGACTTCACCACGGCGGAGTGACTGCTCGTGGCGTCCCTTCAGCTTTTGGCCATTTATTATATTTATCATGTGGGGCGTATGGGTGCATCCTAGTTACATGTTTTTCAGCAGATTACTCAGTGTGAATGTGGTGTGTGCCTTGCATCCTTCACAAGGAGCTGATCCCTCCTACCCATAACCAGTATATTAAATTAGAAGCAGCCCCTCTAATTTGCATGACGAGGTCACCCCTCCAAGTATTCATGCACGGTGGATTTTCATGACCTATATTGGCTAATGGTAGAACATGTTAAACAATTTTTATAAGATAAACATAAGGCTTTTCAAACTATAAAACCAGTTTTACCAAGACTTAACCAGGTTATTCGGGACTTAGTTTCTTCCGCTGTTATATGTTATATGCTTATCCTATTCAGGCTTTATTGTACATCCGTGCACTGAGCGTATTGCTCAGCCGTTTTCCTTTTCTATGTTCCCAAACGGCAGGTACTCAGGGACGCTCGTAGACTTTAAGCGTACGTGCATATGGACTGGAATCTTTCTAGCCTTTCTTTACTTTATGCATTATCTTTACATTGATACTCTGTTATGGACACTGTTTAGTCCTTTCGTTTACAGTACTTATGTTTCTGTGTGATGAGCTTTACTTTTGGACTACCGATGTTTGATTATGGTATTTTCCTTTTATGGTCATGTAATGTTAGACATTTTTCCTTGTATTCTTTGATGACACGTCATAATTACGCGTGACATTCCATTATCAAAATGGGGTGTTAAAATTATGGTATCAGAGCCAAGGCTTCGACCTGTAGGCTCTCAAAATATGACCTGTGATTAGTGGGTAGTCACTATGGTCTTCCTAGAACTGACAGTCGTTTTTCATGCATTCATCATTTTTATGCATACATATATATGTCATTGTCGCAGGTTTATGACTAAGTAATGGTTGGTACAGGTTTGGCCCTATTTAGTCGCATGTGTTTTATCGAAACTTTTAAATTTGGGACCGACCCATAGGCGTCCCCTCGCCATGTCTTTTATTTTGGGTGAACTGACCATAGGCGTTCACTCTCGAGCATACAAAAGTTTTCATAAAACTGCATCATGCATTCATATACAAATTTTCTTGCATAAAATTTTCCTCTTGATTTATTGGTATAAAAAAATTTCATGTATATATATTTTATGTTTTGATCTGTTTAATCATATGTTTTATGTTATACTGTCAGATGGCAAACACAGACAATCTCTGGGAGATGTTTGCAGCTGCTGATGCAGAAATGCAAGACATCCTTCATCAGAACGACGGCTATCCTCCCCCGCCTAATATTTTTCCCATGGAAGGAATAAATCGGCTCATGAGGGAATACTATACCATTAGACAGCGACCTGACGAAGACAGCAATGACTTCATGCAGCGTTTTCTTCGTTATGTCGGTGTCCTGAGAGCATCTGCGGGCACCACTGAAGAGCAGGCATTACATTTTCGTTGGGCTCTTAATCCTAGGATCGCCAATAACTTATCAGGTGCTCCGTTGGGTACGGTATCACAAGTGGCCGATGCAGCACGTAGACTGGAGATACTGCAGGAGAGAGATGAGTTCGGGGAAGCTGAGAGACCCGACAAGAGGTAAACATTCGTATTCAAGCGGTGATCTATCCGTATTCTTTCCATATATGTCAATTATTCATCTCTTTAAATGTATCTTCCAGGCAGAAAACTGGGGACCGGTCTCAGCCGGCTACTCAGCAGCAGCCTCATAAGCCCAAGGTAAACAGTCAGACTAACGACCGTTCTGCTACGGATAGGCGTGGCGGTAATGACAATTACCGTAACAACGCTGGATACTCCAACAGCAGTAGGTCCTAATACTTACGAATTTTCTTATGATTTCATGTTATAACTCATATTCTGACACTTTAGCAAAACTTCTACGAGGAACCATGGAAACGGTAGGGACCAGAACGAGAGAGGTTCACAGCCTAGCCGTCCAGCTATTACTGGTATTCAATCTTACGATTATCCGCATTGTCCTTTGTACCCTATTAGCATGTCTTATGTAAAATGTTTTATCGGGTTCCCAGCCAACCAGAGCACCTGCTGGAGGATTTACTCATCCTCTTTGCTCTACTTGCCACCGTAGGCACCCAGGGCCATGTCGCCGTAACACTGACGTATGCTTCAAGTGTGGTCTTCCTGGCCATATCATGAAGGATTGACGTAAGGGCGAGATGGAGGGTACATCGGGACATGTTGATTCCAAGCCGCCTCCTACCACCGGGCGTGTCTACACGGCATCTCGAGACCAGGCCAACAAGTCTACAGGTACCATCACTGGAATCTTGTATATGTATGGTCAAGCTGCATGTGTTCTTTTCGATACGGGTGCTACTCACTCGGTTATTTCTACTGCTTATGCTAAGAACATTAGGATGCTCCCCATGCCACTATAGAATAGGCTTACTATTTCCACGCCTTTGAGGGACTCTGTATTAATCACCCATGTATACAAGAGTCTTCCCCTAGAATTTGACGATAAGGATCGACCTGTTGACGCACTTCCGCTGGACATGAATGACTTCGACATGATTTTGGGCATGGATTGGCTATCCAAGCATCATGCTACCATAGACTGCCATTCATATCGAGTTATCTTCGGTGATGTTAATGCACCAGAGTACATTCATAACGGGTTCAAACCCGGACGGTCTGTACAAATCATATCTACCCTGCAAGAGCGTGCACTACTGTCACATGGCTGCGAGGGTTATCTAGCTACGGTTCACGACATGGATGTTGAATCCCCATCAATTCAGGATCAACCAATAGTGTCGGAATTCCAAGATGTTTTTCCAGCAGAACTTCCGGGCATACCACCTGCACGAGAAGTGGAATTCAGTATCGAGCTTATTCCAGGAGCTGAACCAATCTCCAAGGCTCCTTATCGCATGGCTCCCATAGAGCTGAAGGATCAACTGCAAGAACTTCTTGAACGAGGTTTCATTCGACCGAGCGCATCTCCATGGGGTGCACCGGTCTTGTTTGTTAAGAAGAAGGACGGCAGTATGCGTCTTTGCATAGACTATCGCGAGCTCAACAATATTACTATCCGGAATAGGTATCCACTGCCACGTATAGACGATCTGTTTGACCAACTCCAAGAGGCCAAACACTTCTCCAAGATTGATCTTAGGTCAGGTTATCATCAGGTACGGGTCAAGGAGCAGGACATCGCCAAGACTGCTTTTCGTACCCGTTATGGCCACTACGAATTTGTAGTTATGCCATTCGGCCTGACAAATGCTCCAACAGTGTTCATGGATTTGATGAACAGAATCTTCCATGAATTTCTGGACAAGTTCGTCATTGTCTTCATCGATGACATCCTGATTTTCTCAAAGTCCAAGGAGGAACACGAAGACCATCATCGTACAGTACTACAGATTCTTCGCTAGAAGCAGCTGTATGCTAAATTCTCCAAGTCTGAGTTCTGGTTAGACAAGGTGGCATTCTTAGGTCATATTGTATCAGCAGAAGGAATCACTATGGATCCAGCGAAGGTTGAGGCCATTACTAAGTGGCCGAGGCCGACATCAGCGACGGAAGTCCGCAGTTTCTTAGGCTTAGCTGGCTATTACCATAGGTTCGTGGAGAAATTTTCCCGTTTAGCACTACCACTGACCAAACTGATGCGGAAAGGGGAGAAATTCGTCTGGACTGAAGAACGAGAGAAGAGCTTTGAAGACCTGAAGCAGAAGCTAGTATCTGCACCTATTCTTACTCTCCCATCTGGTACGGGTGGATTTCAAATCTACAGTGATGTATCGGGGAAGGGACTTGGCTGTGTTCTCATGCAACATGGGAAAGTGATCGCGTACGCTTCACGACAACTTAAGCCTTATGAAGAAAATTACCCCACACATGACTTGGAACTTGCTGCAGTCGTGTTTGCATTGAAGATATGGAGGCACTACTTATATGGAGAATCATGTGACATTTTCACGGACCACAAGAGCTTAAAGTATATCTTCACTCAACGTGAATTGAACATGAGGCAGAGGAGATGGTTAGAACTGTTGAAGGATTATGACATTAATCTACAGTATCATCCCGGAAAAGCTAATGTAGTAGCAGATGCTCTTAGCAGGAAGTCCGGAATGATCAACGGCATTAAAATTGAGGAGGAAATCATAAGAGACTTGGAGCGACTAGACATCGAGATCATGGTACGTGAACAGCACGGTTACTGGGCTAATCTTAGAGTAGAACCCGAGTTACTCTCTAAGATCAAGGAAGCTCAGAAAGATGATGGAGAAATCTGGGCGATAGTACAGAATTTGGAGAAACAGACGGAATTCATAGTTGATGTAGATGGTATCGTATGGCAGGGCACGAGGCTTTGTGTTCCAGATGACCAAGAACTCCGGGAAGCCTTGTTAGCTAAAGCTCATAGCTCCCCATTCTCTATACATCCTAGTTCGACTAAGATGTACCATGACATCAAGCAGTACTTTTGGTGGAGTGGTATGAAACAGGATGTGGCCACTTACGTCTCCAAATGTCTTACCTGCCAGCAGGTTAAGATCGAGCATCAGCGATCTGGCGGTCTCCTTCAACCGTTAGATATTCCATAGTGGAAGTGGGACAAAATCACCATGGATTTTGTTACTGGACTTCCGCCTACCAAGAGGAAGCACGATGCAATTTGGGTTATCGTAGATCGACTTACCAAATCAGCTCATTTCTTACCGATCCGCAAGGAAGATCCGGTAATTAAACTCGCCGATACGTATAGAAGAGAGATCATGAGACTCCACGGTGCACCATCCAGCATCGTCTCACACAGAGATCCTCGTTTCACTTCGCGATTTTGGAACAGTCTGCAGAAACTTGGGGTACACAACTTAAGCTTAGCACGGATTTTAATCCTCAAACGGACGGACAGTCGGATCGAACGATTCAGACATTGGAAGACATGTTGAGGTCATGTGCGTTGGAATGGACGGGTGATTGGGAAGATTACATCTGTTTGGTGGAGTTTGCATACAACAACAGTTGGCACGCAAGTATCAAGTGTGCTCCTTTCGAGATGTTGTATGGCAGGAAGTGTCGCGCCCCAATCTGCTGGGATCAGGTTGGCGAGCGAACACTTGAAGGACCAGAAATCATAGAGATGACCAATGAAAAGATCGCAGTAGCTAAACAGAAACTTCAGGAAGCACGATCACGTCAGAAGAGTTACGCCAATACGCATCGTAGGGACATACATTTTAGCGTAGGAGATCACGTCTTCCTTAAGGTTTCGCCGGCACGTGGTGTTAGACGCTCGGGGATTAAAGGGAAGCTCAGTCCTCGTTTCATTGGACCGTTTGATATCATTGAACGAGTCGGTGAAGTATCTTACCAGTTGGCGTTACCTCCGCAACTTTCGCATGTACACAATGTGTTTCATGTGTCCTTACTCAGAGGGTACCAATATCATCCCCTTCACATGGTTCAGTATCCACTAGAACAGATACGTGAAGATCTCACTTTTATAGAAGAACCCGAACGAGTTCTTGACAGACAAGAACGAGTCATGAGAAGAAAGACGATTCCATTCGTCAAAATCCTATGGAGGGATCATACCGAGCGGGAAGCCACTTGGGAAACAGAGGAGTCTATCCGGGTTTCGTACCCTCATTTCATATTTTGAATTCGGGTATGTTCTTCTTTTTCAGTTTACTTTATCTATAATTCGGGGACGAATTATTCTTTTTAGGGGGGAAGAGTTGTAAAACCCGCATGCTTTTATCATGAATAGTACCCTTAAGATCGTACGTACTAGATTAAAACTTTCCTATTATAGCATGATTACGATTACGTGTTAGGATTTTACGTATTACGTACGTGTTAGAACACGATAAGTATTTACTACGCACGAACACGCAATAATTATTTGACAATAATTAATCACGAACATGCGATCATGAAATCATGAACGTAATTAAATCACGAACTATTATTAATTACGAATATATATTTATTACGAGCGTAAATAAATATATTAGGTCACGGTAATTATTTAACGAGAACACACAAAACGCGAACACAAATAAACACGATCGAACAATTAAACATCGAGACACGAAAAATGGTACGGGTACCCCATGTGGGGCCCCCTACCCGCGGCAACAATAAGGAGATGGGCCAAGCCCATCTCAAAATTTACTAAAGGGGGTTAAGGTAAAATTTGCTAGTCATTTTTCACTTTACAGAAGATTAAACAAAAACCTAAAAATATTTTCTCCTTCTCCTTCTTGTCTCCTTGTGGCCGCCGCACATAAACACCAAAAAGAGGGTGTGTGTTTGATTTTGGTCTTGGTTTTTGGTGCAAGTGTTCGTGTTTGTTCATCCTGTTTAGATCCACGCATTCGGTATATTATTTTTATCCTTTTCTTTTTTATTTGATCTAATAATTAATTAAGAACATGATGTTTTTAAAACCTAATTAAAAACATAGATCAAACATGAAGATGGTTATTGGTTAAATCAAAAAGGGATGCTTTTAGGGGTGTTTGTTGGCCGGCGCCTAAACCGAACCCCAAGGGGGGGGTCTCGGTTTGGCTACTAAACCACCACCAAGACCATATGGTCCCGGTTGAGTGGTGTGGGTCCCACGGTAGCAGCAAAACAAGAGGAACCCCGAAGTGGTTCGGGGTATGGTGTCGATTTCATGTCTGGTTCATGGGTTCTAGTCAAGATCCGATTCACGGTTTATGTTAAGATTATTTTTTTTGTATAATCATATGTTAAAATTAAATTAATAAATATGACATGATTCATTTAATAACATGAATTAGGTTATAATTTAATTATTAGATCATGAAATTATTAACCTAAGTATTTTATATTTTCTAGACTTATAATTAATTAAATATTTAAAAACCATGGTTATAATTAATTAATTAACATGACTTAGGTTATATTATTAATAAATAATAATACATGTTTTAACCTATGCTTTTAACTATATTTAATTAAAAACATGATATATTTTAATTAAATACTTTTAACCTATAGTTTATTTAAATTACATGAAATAATTAATAAACTATACATTATAATCAGAAAAACACTTAGGCTTATATACTTAGCTTATTTAATCAGCTTATATCTAATTATGGAAACTTTCTATTTTTAGAAACTTATTTAATTAAGGCAGCTAATCTATTTATGGAAACTTTCTATTTTTAGAAACTTATTTAATTTAGGCAGCTAATCTATTTATGGAAACTTTCTATTTTTAGAAACTATTTAATTAAGGCAGCTGATCTATTTATGGAAACTTTCTATTTATAGAAACTTATCTATTTTAAGCAGTAATTCTATTTTTGGAAACTTTCTATTTTTGGAAACTTTCTATTTTTGGAAACTTTCTATTTTTGGAAACTTTCTATTTTTGGTAACTTTCTATTTTTGGAAACTTCCTATTTTTGGAAACTTTCTAGTTTAGGAAACCTGCTATTTTTGGAAAGTTACTTATTATTAATCAGTAAGTATAATAATACATGAAATACCAGAAATACTTAATCAGAATAGACATAATATAAGATAAACATAGTTTAAGGCTTTAAACAGTAAAACATGATATGAACATATAAAATAAGCTAAGACATGATATAAAACCAGTTACGTATTTAGTAGTCAGATACTTATTCATGTATGTATTTATGTAGCATTAGTGATACCGAAGTAGAATTCTCCTTAATTCATCTTCTTCGTTTACTGGACATAAGGTACGGATTCTCGTCCTTTCAGTACGGACATTCTTTCCTTATTAGGATTCCCCGGATGCAGCCAAATGTTTTCCCATAGTATAAGTTTATATGTTTGACTTGCTTATGTTTAATTTAGAGTACCTATAGCCATATACATGCATGACCAGTTTCACCTAGTTATGGAGGTACCATAACCATAACATTAGAGGCACTGATGTTATGACTTCACCACGGCGGAGTGATTGCTCGTGGCGTCCCTTCAGCTTTTGGCCATTTATTATATTTATCATGTGGGGCGTATGGGTGCATCCTAGTTACATGTTTTTCAGCAGATTACTCAGTGTGAATGTGGTGTGTGCCTTGCATCCTTCACAAGGAGCTGATCCCTCCTACCAATAACCAGTATATTAAATTAGAGGCAGCCCGTCTAATTTGCATGACGAGGTCACCCCTCCAAGTATTCATGCACGGTGGATTTTCATGACCTATATTGGCTAATGCTAGAACATGTTAAACAGTTTTTATAAGATAAACATAAGGATTTTCAAACTATAAAACCAGTTTTACCAAGACTTAACCAGGTTATTCGGGAATTAGTTTCTTCCGTTGTTATATGTTATATGCTTATCCTATTCATGCTTTATTTTACATCCGTGCACTGAGCGTATTGCTCAGCCATTTTCCTTTTCTATGTTCCCAAAACGGCAGGTACTCAGGGACGCTCGTAGACTTTAAGCGTACGTGCATATGGACTGGAAGCTTTCTATCCTTTCTTTACTTTATGCATTATCTTTACATTGATACTCTGTTATGGACACTGTTTAGTCCTTTCCTTTACAGTACTTATGTTTGTGTGTGATGAGCTTTACTTTTGGACTACTGATGTTCGATTCCGGTATTTTCCTTTTATGATCATGTAATGTTTAGACATTTTTCCTTGTATGCTTTGATGACACGCCATAATTACGTGTGACATTCCATTATCAAAATGGGGTGTTACAGTTGAGGTGTCTGATTAACTCCTTGTCCGTTATGACGTGCATATAGTAAGAAATTTTGAGGACTTCTAGACACGCTTTGGTACGCGTACACTCGTCATTGAAACGCTCCGTGAAGTCTTCTGTGGAATCCCTATTGTACTTCTTCTGTTGAGTGTAATTGTTTTTTAACGGGGTGCGTAGTTCGCCAAAGCTATTGATGCTCCGGTGAGGGAGCTTTTCAAACCAATCGTGGGCATTGCCTGTAACACTCTCAAATTTCGTATAGGTACAGCGGAAGGGTCAATAGAGTGTTACGGGATAGCACAATAACTCAAATCATAGACAACGCATAAAAAGGGTTGTACATAGTTAAACATACATTCATTCGAGTACAAGTTTAAAGTTTACACAAGGTCCCTCAGTTTCACAGTCATAAAGTTTACAAAACATAGTTCGAATGAATATTGTTATTAAGTGGGCCATTAGAGTCGATCTCCATCCAAGTTACCTTCAAACACCTGAGATAAAACATGCGAAAAATTAATCAGCGAATGCCGAGTGAATTCATAGAGTTTAGTGAAAACCGTTATATAAAACAGTTATGTAAATCAGAAACACAAGCATAATATCAGTAATGAGACCTGATATGAGCAAAATCTCATACCAATTAATCAACAAATCACCCTAAAACACATGGAAAATACCTAACTTTTGTGCTATAAAGCGGAATTATGTGGTGTGTTTTGTGTTTGTGCTTAAATAGGTAACAAGGATACATTTTCAAGCAAACAAGAAGAAATCAAGCTCATTTATAATGAAAATACAAGAGAAGGAACAAAGATGACAAGTCAATTGAAGATGAAGGACCTATCTTGACAATACTCATAAGTTGAGGGACTTAAATACAAACTTTGGAAAAGTCAAGATCAAAGTCAAACTTGGTCAAACTTAAGTCTACTAAGTCAAAGGGCTAAAATGAACAAGAATGCAAGTTGAAGGACTGAAATTGCCATTGGAATAAAGATTAGAGCTCATTTTGATATTCTGCTAAAGACAAGGGACTAAAAGTGTCAAAAATACCTCAACTTTGTGTTTGATCCGTGTCTCATGCTTCTTAGCCAATGAGAACACAAGAAAAAGGAAACAAGGATTGCCAAATGTGTAGCCAGCTCACTCATTCATTTAATGAAACGCACTCCAACAATGCTCCCACTATCTCTCTTTTGGACCAATCAGAACTTGCCATGCAATATATTAATTATCCAAAGCGGATAATGATCTGAGTTAAGGGTAAATAACGAATCAAAATGTGACACGTATCATTTTCATCAACGAACAAGCCCAAGTCGTGGATTCGTCTACAATGAATTTCATAAAAAGATTTCTACATGAAAAAGATTCGTTTTCAAGCAAGGAATCTATCCCACGTGCTCAATTAGTCTGAAAGTAAACCAAAGAGAAAAGCCCAAATTCAAAAGTTCAACGGCTATGAGCAATTAACATATTTATGACACCTGGCAGCATTTGATTGGTGACAACACGTCATTCCTCCTCTCCTAACTTCATCTCAAGTCTATAAATAGAGGATTAGTGATAAGTGTGAAAACACTCATCAATGATGATCCAAAAATCACTTATAACACAGTCAAATACATAATATTAAACTGTAAATTATCAGAATTACGCGTGTATTTGTGTTTTGTGTGTTTCAGGTAAGAAAGATACATTTTGAAGCAAAGACACGTTTTCAAGGATTTATTTGATAAAAAGACGAAGAAAAAGACGAAAGATGCTTTCAAGGACCTTACTCGCCAATATTATCAAGATGGAGGACTAGACTTGTAACTTTCATGAGATAAAGGATGAAATGGAGATTACTTAAAAGCTTTTACATTTGATAAAAGGATTTAAAGATAAAGGACTAAAAAGAAAATGAAATGGAAAATTTATTTAACTTTTATAAAACTTGGTCATTGACCAAGACCGGTCAAACACCACGTCTCTTTCATCTTCTCCAACGTGAAGAGAGAGATAGTTTATCAGATTTCTTATCTTTTCACCACCACAAACCTGCAAATCAATTTCATGGATGATCAAGACGGATTCAAGAGAAACTCAAAGAAGAAAAAGTGTTCCCCTCCTTCTCCTCTACAAGACGGTACCATTTAATTAGATCAAGGAAGGAAGACAAA
Organism: Glebionis coronaria; assembly: GCA_025667525.1. Taxonomy (NCBI): domain Eukaryota; kingdom Viridiplantae; phylum Streptophyta; class Magnoliopsida; order Asterales; family Asteraceae; genus Glebionis; species Glebionis coronaria. The sequence continues at coordinate 227,014 of JANFOE010001114.1, read as the reverse complement.
GAAACCCCCAAATGTGTATATGATGAAGAACGAGTTCGATTAATCCTCGTATTTTACACGTGGCGATTGCTTATTGGACAAGACACGTCACTTCCTCCTCTCGACGGCTATAAAAAGACATGAAGACCTTCATTTGCAATCGGTTAGCTTAGGTGTTAGTTACACATAGTTAGTTAGAGTTAGGAGTAGTTTAGTTTCATTCTCAATATAATAATCTTGTACTCTCAATCTTTTCTGCTATTAGTTAATCTCTCATAACAATTCGGTTATGATTTCTGTTATAAATGTAACTGTTTTTCACCATTAATGAAATCCTTTAGTTTTCTTAAAGAGCTTTAATTCTTTTCTCTATCTTTACTGTTTATTCCATTAAAATTGGTAAGTATTGATTTTAGTTTTGAAATCTTGGATCGAGTCACTGTCATCCAAAAGGTAAAGTGGTTTAGTATTTTTTTTCGAGTATATTGTTTTAGGTGAGCTTAGCTAGAAATTTAAAGCAGAAAGTACTAAAAACTAAACTGTAGTTTTAAAGTGTAGATTTTAACATTCATATATAGTTCCTGTTTGAATTCGTTCAAATTTCTAGGAATATGGTCAATTCTTGAATCTAGTTATTCATCTCTTTTGACTTGTACCTAAAAGATAATCAGGAGTTAAAAAGAAAGTTTTGTCTAAAGGTAGCTTAGCTTCGGTATCAATTCCGGTTTCTTTACTGTTCCATTTAAGTTTCTGGTTTAACTTCTTGGAATCAGATTGGCTTTACGAACTGAGAATTAATTCTCATCATTACTTGCAAACAACTTTTCCTGTTTCCCAATTTTCTTCAAGTTTTCAGGATTTGTTTGGTTTCTCGTCTTGGTTTGATTTTTGTAGGAGTACTTGGATTTTATGCAGGTGTTCACAGTTCATCAGTTAGTTGAATAGACGAAGTTTGAGGTGTGATAGCAAAAGCGAGCTCAGCGCTCCGCTTCGACATCAAAGGGTTGGCCTGGAAGTTTATGGTTAAGCACATTTGACTTTGTTGATTTTCTGCATATTGGTAGCTTATTATTGTTGGTTCACTGCTTTCTTTGACTTGTTATTGCGATTCGAGTTTGCTTTCTGTTGGATTGGTTTCATGTATTAGCGTAGCAAAGATGACTAGTTATTGAATTTGTAGCTTGTATTAGTCACAATAGACAGTATATTAGTTTAGTATCTGCCTCGATACATTGTGCACTGTTTTGTCTCATTATAATGTTTCATTTCCAATACTAGTAGTTGTTATAAAATTTTCTGCTGGGTTAGAGTAAAAAGGCTAAGTGATATTAAGAATATTAAAAGTACTGATGTCATGTTAGAATTTAGTCCTAAAATTTAGTTGTCTAATTCATTAGTCCAACCAATGAAATTCCAAATTAATCTTTGTTGGATCAATTCTAGTCATTAGGCATTTAATTGAATTTTTCGTTTAGGCTAATTCTTTTATTGGGCCTGTATATGTTGGACCGTAGGTTTTATAGCAGGAATAGAGAATTTACTTTCAAAATAAGATTTTGCAAATTTCATTTAAACCAAATATCCATTTTTAGTGTTATAAAAATTAGAGTTTATAAAAGTTTGAATTCGTTTTAATAATCTGTATTTTCACATTTTATAAATTTAGTCTTTAACGTTTATAAAAAAATAATAAAATAGGATTTTTGATAAGACTGCATTTTTAGTTTTATAAAAAGTTAGTTAGAATTTTATAAAAAGTTCGTTAGAAATTAGTTTAAATTTGTTAGTTTGTTGTATTTTGCAAGTTGGTTATTTTTGGTTATTTTTCTAGTTATAATTAGTTAGTTTAATTTGTTAATTGTTAGTTTTTTAATTGTACTACGTTCTTTAATTGTTGTATGTGCAATGTGTTTTTAGATTAATACATATACGTAGATAATATTTTTACTTTTTACATGCTTTGTGCCAATTAGACATAGTTACCAAATCAACTATTATTCACCAAAAACAATTAAGTCGAGCTTAAAATTGTTATATCAATTCGAATCGATACCGAGAAAAACGAACTAAAAAGACGAATATTAAATGGCGCCGCTGCCGGTTATTTTCGTGAAGATTAACGATTTCGAGTGAGACGATTGGATTTTGGGATCCGTTCACTTTGTGAACGTTATTTTTACGTATTATAAATCAAAAACATAAAAAAAATCAAATAGATAAAAATACAAAAAAATAAAAAATTCACAAAAATCAATTCTTTTCCTAAAGAATTGAAAAAAAATAAAAAATCCAAAAAGTAATCTTTTTCCTAAAAGATTACACCCAAAAATATATATTATATCATTTTCATCGTTTTTACGTACATATAGTATTTTTATTAAAAAATCAAATAAATACAAAAATATTTATGATATATTATTATATGTAAATAAGTATACGTAGATACGAACAACCAAGTTACCTATCTCCATAAGTATTGCCGAGGCAATACACCGTGTTGAGGGGCGTTCCGGTCCTTGACACGCGTATCGATCAAATTCAATAAAGCAAAAATAGATAAATACTTCCAATAGGCAATAATTCGAAGAATACAAACTACTAAAGTGAATATATAGGCGATGTGCTATAAAATGCCATCTAAGGGTCAATAGGTACTTAAGTGCTTCGCGCCACCTAACCCCCCGTTCACTAGTGCGTATTCTAAGAAGGAAGGCTTGATTGGGGTCTTGCACCCAAGTAGTAATTATATATATACTTTCTTGTGGATATTTCATATCGAAACTCGAAGAGGATAATCCTTTTCTCTTCAAAAGTCGACCGAGGGCTACTCCCTCATTCCTCGTGTTTACTTACACGTGTACTCGCACACGTGTAAACATACCACCTTTGGTGTATTACTTCCTTCCCAGAGGAAGCTTTTAAACGTCATTATACTTGTATATACATTCGGCCACCTTGTTACACATGGATACTCGTTCCATGTTGGAGATTTTGCAACAACGATCCACCAACGCTAATTATTCGCCTTGTTCGACTTGTGGTGGTCCGCACGATACTTATTTATGTGATCAAAATAATGGTTATTATGGGGAGGGATATGCTTATAATGGAACCGAGAACCCTAATTTTCGACCTAACACTCAAATGGACCATACTTGTAATGACTATATGGGATATTCCGGTTTTTCATCACAAACTCCACCATCATTTCATGATCAAACCTTTAATGAGCCATACCAAAACCAAGGATTTTCCAATTATGAGGGTTTTCAAAATAATGATAATTTTTTCAAGGCTATAATCAAGAAACCTTTCATAATCAAGGATTTTCAAACAATTAAGGCTTTCAAAATGATGAAAATTTTCCATGCCATAATCAAGATACTTTTCAAAATCAAGGATTTTCACATTATGAGGATTTTCAAAATGAAGGAAATTTTCAAGGTTACAATCATGAGAACTTTCATAATCAAAGCTCTTTTCAAAACTATAATCCACCTAATTATGGAAATCCACCTCCACCATATTCTTCGACTTATTCATGTGAGTTTTGTGGAAAAGAATCCCATTATGGCTATGATTGTCGACCAAGAGATCCGCCTTCTTATGATGAGATTTCTTTTATATTCGAGCAAATAGAAAGAGACAATGCATATTTTTTGAGGGCTTTTACTCATAAGAAAGAAATGAGCATCGAGGAAATGAGATAAGAGTCTCGGTGGTTAAGGGAGGAATTTAAGTCTCTTGAGGATGATGTAAGGAACAAGCGGTTTAATAACAAGGAAATTGGTAATATGTATATTGACAACATGAACAAATCCTCTCAGTTCCTCAAGAAAGATTTAGATGATTTACTCATTAAGATTGATAAAAAGGAACGTGAACGCATAAAAACCATGAGCTTTGAGGAAATAGACGAGGAGAATATGCGGATACATGAAAAGATGTTTTCTCTTTTTAATAACGCGAAGATGAAACTATCTAATAACGCGGACATTGGTGACGAGTTAAACATTAAATATCGTCAACTTAAGCAAGAGTTACGTACTTTTCTCTTAGCAAAAGACGAAAAAGTAGAAGATGAAGGCATAAAAGAAGGACAATTCATTGCTAATGGTGCTCGTTTGCTTAAACAATGCTTATTAGATGAAGATGATGAGGAACCTTCGATTTGTATGACACTAAATGATGACACACCTTCATCACCTTTACCTCACGTGGAACCCACCGACTCTTTAACCATGGGGGACGAGCCTCTTAGCAGTAATACAAACACCAATTCGGATGAATTAACCTCTTCTAGTGTTGAGAACCTTATCCCAATCCAAAGAGAGCTTGAGAGGGTTTCCAATGAACCATGTGATGAGCTTTGTGTTGATACCTCTTCTCCTCATGATCACATTGAGATTTTATCACATATTGACCTTCATGCTACTACTAGTGATTTTGGTGACTTTGATCTTGATGAATTGTTTAAAGAAAGGGATAATGATATTGAGGAAGGGTTTGTGAAAGACTTGCCACAAATGGAGGATGATGATTGTGATTCTAGTGACGCGTCTTATGCTATATCATCTGATGATTTGTCTTGTCAAGATAACATTCCTAATTTGGATGAAGAGTTTGCTCCTATAGGAAAAGTGGATCCTTCTCCTCTACCACCTTATGATTCTTGTGATGAAACCTTTGATGATCCTTATGATAGTGATGAGTCTTTTACTTCTGATGATGATGACTCCATTTCTTCTATGACTCCTTCACCTATTCCTCTAAGTGATTTTGTGATGCATTCAAATCCTCTTTTTGAAACATCATTTGATAACCCACTTTTCCATCATGATGAAGAAACCAATGAGGATTTTAGTGATGATGAACCTTCTCTTTGTGATACACCAATATATGATGATTATAGTGATAATGAGTTTTCCACTTGTGAATCTCCATTTTTTGATAATCACACTTCCTTGAGTTTTAAGGAGTCACCAATCTTTGACAAACCAATCTATGATTATTATAGTGATGAGGAGGGGTCTATCATTGATGAGAATGAGGATATTCTAAAGACTGAAAGATTGCTTAGTGAAGATGAATTGATAGATAAACAAATTGAAGATTATCTTAAGAGAGATGATATTGTGGTAGATACATCTTCTTCTAATTGGGAAGAGGATATTCGTCTTATTGAGAACATGCTTTTTGGGACCCTAGAGCCTACACCTTCTCCACAAGACACTATTAATCTTGATCCTCCTTTTTCTATCCCTTCTATGGAAGATTACCCACCTTTTGATGATGATGACGAGCCTAATATGGATATACTTGTTATGAATGTTTTGATTCCTACACCTTCATTGTCTCATGATGCTTTGATATCTAAGGGGGAATCTTATATGGTTGATACGAGTTCATCTTCTTATTTTCCTATGAAGGGAAAGGTTTTTGATCCTGGGATACGTATGTTTGGGAAAAATTGGTTTTCATCTACTCCACTTAAGAGTGTGATTTCTATTGAGATGGGATTTTTGTATGAGCTTACTTTGGTGATGCTACCTACTTTGGAGTTGTTCACTTGTAGAGATGGAAACTATGTATTTGATCCTGGGGTACTTCTTATTTGAGAGATTTCGTATGTTGGACAAACTTGAGACACGTTGGACCGTTCCATTTATCGAGGCGGATATTGTGAATCTTATAGTAAATGGCAACGTGCTAAGTTTGAGTGTATAATGTGAGACGTGCTTCAAAGTGGATATTCTTTAATCTCCATGATGGTTTCCCCAAGGACAACCTAATTCGGGGCCGAGTCGAGCTAGAGACTTAGGGTTAAAAAAACTCAAGCATTGAATAACTAGGTTAGAAAACGTAGAGTAGATTTTCAATAGGTTAGGTTTAATTAAAAGGATGTTATAGTAGAGTTGAAGTGGAGGGGTGCCTTTCTTCGTCTTTTCGTGTTTGTTTCAAGGGTTGCTCTCTTACATTTCATGCTTGGAGCTTATGAGGAGGCCCGTGTATCTGGTTCACTTCGATTAGTTTTTGCTATTGTGATATTCAAAACATTTGTGCTTAAAATGAATACCCTTTAGTTGTCTCTTCCTTAACTTGAGTTAAGCAAAGTTATCAATGTCATAAGTGTAGGGGAGTTCACTCCCATGCTCTTAAACATTGAGGACAATGTTTATCTTAAGTGTAGGGGAGACTTCTATCGAAGTGACCTTACCTAAATCATTGCCTTAACTTCATGATAACTGGAAAAATTAAATTTTCAAACATTTTTCAAATTTTTGATCTACTTTGGCCACCAAAAATATGCATTCATAATTTTTTTGCATTAATCATTTTTCATTTGCATATCACATTTGCATTGTATATATTTCTTCTTTTATGTTTCATCAAAAATATATAAAAAGAAAAATAATAAGAGCATGGTTTAACAAGTTTAGACTTCTTTGACATATAAGGCCCGCCATGGATATTTTGACTCAACCCGAGTTTGCTTATCTTAGCATTCTCTAGCTAGTATCCTTAACCATGTAGTCCTTCACTGGTCTATTAGGCTAAGCATCCACCAATCTCATTATTTGAGATTTTAAATTTGTGGAGAATGGGAAATGATAGAGTTGAAGCAAGTGTAAAAGGGCTAGATAAACTTCATGATAATTACTTGTGGTTAAACCCTTCTCTTCTTTACCTCTATTTTCTTCGCATGTATATAATTGTTAATAAATAATCAAGAACGGTTTTAATCGGTTTGTAATCTCTTATGCATTTTTTACTAATCATTCATGGTTGGTATAAGTACGTCTTAAGATTCTAAGTTAGAACGTTGTATGTGTACTAGACTTATGTCATGCTCAATATTTAGCGGGTGTTTTTCCTTTTATTCTTTTCTACTTTCTTTGTGAGGAATAAAGAAAAATAAGAGCGGCTTACAAAAAAAAATGAGTGGCTAGAAAAAGAAAAAAAAAGAAAAAGAAAAGAAAAAAAATATATATACAAGACTCCCAAGAGGGGCAGTGTGGTGTTAATTATAGTGACTATTGAGTTCCAATATTACCTTGACGGGTTGCGGGGATTTAATAGATTGCTCCAATCCAATATTACCTTGACGGGTTGCGGGGTTGAAGATCCAAAGTCTCAAAAAGATGGCGGATGTAAATTATTGCGTGAGTTTTATTTTTTCTTTCATAGCGAGTGTGTAGCTACTTATGAAAGCATGACATGAGGATTTTACACATAAGGCGAATGACTTATTACTCTTGAAACGGACTTATATTAATTGTGAGCGGTTTTTCAAGTAATGGATGAGAGGATTACTAACCGATTAAAACCGTGCTTCCTTATTTTTGGATTTTACACTTCTTATACTTCACACTGGAAATAAATGACAAATTTGCCCACAAACAATTTGCTCAAATAATAACCGGTTCCATATTTAATTGTCATGAATAAGTTGATGCACTTTTTACTTGTGAATACAATGATCCCATTTTTAAGCTTGGTATGGGGAAAGTGAAACTTGAGGGTGATAAATGTCCACGGTACCCAAGCCCTAATCTAAGTCATTGATTTCTTTATGAGTTATTTCATCAAAACCATTTATGAAAAATCCAAAAATATATAAATAGAATTGTTTTCTTTGCATTGCATTGTAAATATCCAAAATCATTCATCATGTAGTATAGTTTAGTTTATCAAATCATAAAATGGACAAGGTTGGTTAATTATGAGAAAAGTGCACTTTAGAGCTTTGAAATGCTGCATTGCATGAGGTCATGGCCATGGTCAAGTGGAGGGGAGTTGATAAGTGTGAAAACACTCATAAATAATGATCCAAAAATCACTTATAACACAGTTAAATACATAATATTAAACTGTAAATTATCAGAATTACGCGTGCATTTGTGTTTTGTGTGTTTCAGGTAAGAAAGATACATTTTGACGCAAAGACACGTTTTCAAGGATTTATTTGATAAAAAGACGAAGAAAAAGACGAAAGATGCTTTCAAGGACCTTACTCGCCAATATTATCAAGATGGAGGACTAGACTTGTAACTTTCATGAGATAAAGGATGAAATGGAGATTACTTAAAAGCTTTTACATTTGATAAAAGGATTTAAAGATAAAGGACTAAAAAGAAAATGAAATGGAAAATTTATTTAACTTTTATAAAACTTGGTCATTGACCAAGACCGGTCAAACACCACGTCTCTTTCTTCTTCTCCAACGTGAAGAGAGAGAGAGAGTTTATCAGATTTCTTATCTTTTCACCACCACAAACCTGCAAATCAATTTCCTGGATAATCAAGACGGATTCAAGAGAAACTCAAAGAAGAAAAAGTGTTCCCCTCCTTCTCCTCTACAAGACAGTACCATTTAATTAGATCAAGGAAGGAAGACGAAGAAACCCCCAAATGTGTATATGATGAAGAACGAGTTCGATTAATCCTCATATTTTACACGTGGCGATTGCTTATTGGACAAGACACGTCACTTCCTCCTCTCGACGGCTATAAAAAGACATGAAGACCTTCATTTGCAATCGGTTAGCTTAGGTGTTAGTTACACATAGTTAGTTAGAGTTAGGAGTAGTTTAGTTTCATTCTCAATATAATAATCTTGTACTCTCAATCTTTTCTGCTATTAGTTAATCTCTCATAACAATTCGGTTATGATTTCTGTTATAAATGTAACTGTTTTTCACCATTAATGAAATCCTTTAGTTTTCTTAAAGAGCTTTAATTCTTTTCTCTATCTTTACTGTTCATTCCATTAAAATTGGTAAGTGTTGATTTTAGTTTTGAAATCTTGGATCGAGTCACTGTCATCCGAAAGATAAAGTGGTTTAGTATTTTTTTTCGAGTATATTGTTTTAGGTGAGCTTAGCTAGAAATTTAAAGCAGAAAGTACTAAAAACTAAACTGTAGTTTTAAAGTGTAGATTTTAACATTCATATATAGTTCCTGGTTGAATTCGTTTCAAATTTCTAGGAATATGGTCAATTCTTGAATCTAGTTATTCATCTCTTTTGACTTGTACCTAAAAGATAATCAGGAGTTAAAAAGAAAGTTTTGTCTAAAGGTAGCTTAGCTTCGGTATCAATTCCGGTTTCTTTACTGTTCCATTTAAGTTTCTGGTTTAACTTCTTGGAATCAGATTGGCTTTACGAACTGAGAATTAATTCTCATCATTACTTGCAAACAAGTTTTCCTGTTTCCCAATTTTCTTCAAGTTTTCAGGATTTGTTTGGTTTCTCGTCTTGGTTTGATTTTTGTAGGAGTACTTGGATTTTATGCAGGTGTTCACAGTTCATCAGTTAGTTGAATAGACGAAGTTTGAGGTGTGATAGCAAAAGCGAGCTCAGCGCTCCGCTTCGACATCAAAGAACTGGCCTGGAAGTTTATGGTTAAGCACATTTGACTTTGCTGATTTTCTGCATATTGGTAGCTTATTATTGTTGGTTCACTGCTTTCTTTGACTTGTTATTGGGATTCGAGTTTGCTTTCTGTTGGATTGGTTTCATGTATTAGCGTAGCAAAGATGACTAGTTATTGAATTTGTAGCTTGTATTAGTCACAATAGACAGTATATTAGTTTAGTATCTGCCTCGATACATTGTGCACTGTTTTGTCTCATTATAATGTTTCATTTCCAATACTAGTAGTTGTTATAAAATTTTCTGCTGGGTTAGAGTAAAAAGGCTAAGTGATATTAAGAATATTAAAAGTACTGATGTCATGTTAGAATTTAGTCCTAAAATTTAGTTGTTTAATTCATTAGTCCAACCAATGAAATTCCAAATTAATCTTTGTTGGATCAATTCTAGTCATTAGGCATTTAATTGAATTTTTGGTTTAGGCTAATTCTTTTATTGGGCCTGTATATGTTGGACCGTAGGTTTTATAGCAGGAATAAAGAATTTACTTTGAAAATAAGATTTTGCAAATTTCATTTAAACCAAATATCCATTTTTAGTGTTATAAAAATTAGAGTTTATAAAAGTTTGAATTTGTTTTAATAATCTGTATTTTCACATTTTATAAATTTAGTCTGTTACGTTTATAAAAAAAATAATAAAATAGGATTTTTGATAAGACTGCATTTTTAGTTTTATAAAAAGTTAGTTAGAATTTTATAAAAAGTTCGTTAGAAATTAGTTTAAATTTGTTAGTTTGTTGTATTTTGCAAGTTGGTTATTTTTGGTTATTTTTCTAGTTATAATTAGTTAGTTAGTTTACTTTGTTAATTGTTAGTTTTTTAATTGTACTACGTTCTTTAATTGTTGTATGTGCAATGTGTTTTTAGATTAATACATATACGTAGATAATATTTTTACTTTTTACATGCTTTGTGTCAATTAGACATAGTTACCAAATCAACTATTATTCACCAAAAACAATTAAGTCGAGCTTAAAATTGTTATATCAATTCGAATCGATACCGAGAAAAACGAACTAAAAAGACGAATATTAATTAGGCTTTCATTTGTTGTAACGTAGAAAGTGTGCAAAACACACACACTTCTCTTTTCTCCCTCAAGTTAGTTAGAAGTTAGTATAACTAACTCAAGAGATTGACAACCTCTTGAGTAGTTATTAGTTAAATCAATTGTAACCGACTCTTGTAACCACTTTTCACTTCTCAATAAAATTCATACAAATTTTAGTCCAATTATCTTCTACATTGATCTGCATTGCTTAGTTACTACTGTTCTTGATAGTTTCTATTGATCACAATTGATCAATGGAAGCTTTGTGAGTACCTGTTAGTGTTCAGTTCCATCCAGTTCGATTCTAGTAGCTGTATATGAAGAATTATAGCTGAATTTTGGGAATTTGATCAGCAATGGCTTTTGGAGGTGATTGAGGGGTTGATTGGTGGTACTAAGGTGATGGTTTAGCACTGTTAGAAGGCTCAGCGCCTCTCTACTCCATCAGAGGAGGCCTGTTGCTAAAAGGTTTCAAGTTTCTTAGTTTGTTTCCACTCAAATGTTGATTGCCTGCTCAATTCCTAGTGTAATTAGTATATGCTGCTATGATCATGTGTTTGAGCTTGTCTTAGTGTAATCTTTGTAATTTGATTGCTTTGGAGTATTCTTGTGGCCTTAAACCTGTTTTTACTTGATTCTAGCTTAATTTTCATCAGTCAAGTGCTTGTGAGTGCACTTTGTGTTCAAGTCTGTTAACAAGTTTGTTTTTAGTTCTAAAACTCTTCATTTTACTCATAAAACATGATTTGATATCAAACTTGGCTTACTTCACTCTTTTACTCAAATTCTGTTTGTTAAAGTTCATAACAGACTTGATAATTGGTGTTTGGATCTGCTAGGTTTCTGTGATAAAAGTTTGTTAAACCTTTCAAGTTTTATTCACTGTCATTCAGTAAGCATTTGGTAACAGTTTTATTCAGTTTTAAAGTCAAAAAGGCAAATGGCTTGATAATAGTTTGGGTCAAAATCTGTTTTCATTTTCATTCAGAAACTTGCTACTTTCAATCCCATGTCATTTGTTCATTTCTTGACTAAGTTTCTTGAAACCAGTTTTTAATTGAAGCTTAACATCCAAAGTCTTAGTCTGTGCAAGGAATTTCTACAGTATTCAGTTTTCAATGAAAATTCAGCTTATTAACAAGCTCCTAGGCAAATGCAAGTTTCTGATGTAAAAGGGTGATTGTTTTCTTAGATAGCCAAATCTACTTCATCAATCTAGCTATTTTCTTTCATACATCTGCTTAGAAACATGTTTTGAGTAATTTTGGAAGTTTTCAGCTTTTTCACAAATTTGTTCAAACTTGGTCAAATAAGCTACGATTTTGCTTATCTCATGATAACTGCTTATTTTCTTGATCATTTTCCAAGATAGTTGACATTCCTTACTCCTTGTTAGCTAATCTTTCATTTCCAGTCAAAAATCAAGTTGTGCTTATTTCAATTTGTTTTTTGCTTAACTTGAGCTTATTAGATAATCTGTTTGAGAGATTTAGGTCACCACAGCTTATGAGCTTTACTTTCCCTAGCTAATTTTCCATTTTAAAATGTTTGCAAAAAGAATTTTTGAATAAACTTTTGTTTTGAGCTTAAACGAGCTTATTCTTGGCTTGTGCCCGTTTTTGTTAATAATTTTCCATTAATTGCATTTTGGTCCCCAGGATTTGTAATTGTTTGCATTTTTGGCTAAACTTGCTAGTAATTAGGGTTTGCTAATATTCAATCCTTTAAGTTTCAGTTACTTGTCGAATTTGGTTAGGCAGTTTGTTATTTTGTTAAAAGTTAGTTACAATTTGTTAGAATTTTCATTTTAGGTCCTTTTACTTTCTGAATTTACATTTCAAGCTTTATACTTTCATTTACTTACATTTTGAGCACATTACTTCCATGTTTTGATAATTTGGACTTTTGTGAATAAAAAGTTGGTAATTGCAAAGTGTTTTACGGATAAATAGCTTAATATTTTTCACCATTTTTTCTTGTTGTTTGAAAGTCCTAAAAATCTCAAGTTTATTATTGTGCTTGGTTGATAGGGTTTTTTGGATATTCTATGTCTATTTCAAACAACAAGAAAAAATGGTGAAAAATTTTAAGCTATTTATCCATAAAACACTTTGCAATTACCAAATTTTTATTCATAAAAGTCTAAATTATCAAAACATGAAAGTAATGTGCTCAAAATGTAAGTAAATTAAAGCTTGAAATGTAAATTCAGAAAGTAAAAGGACCTAAAAAGAAAATTCTAACAAATTGTAACTAACTTTTAACAAAATAACAAACTGCCTAACCAAATTCGACATGTAACTGAAACTTAAAGGATTGAATATTAGCAACCCCTAATTACTAGCAAGTTTAGCCAAAAATGCAAACAATTACAAATCCTGGGGACCAAATGCAATTAATGGAAAATTATTAACAAAAACGGGCACAAGCCAAGAATAAGCTCGTTTAAGCTCAAAACAAAAGCTTATTCAAAAACTCTTTTTGAAAACATTTTTAAATGGAAAATTAGCTAGGGAAAGTAAAGCTCATAAGCTGTGGTGACCTAAATCTCTCAAACAGATTATCTAATAAGCTCAAATTAAGCTAAAAACAAATTCAAATAAGCACAACTTGATTTTTGTACTGGAAATAAAGATTAGCTAACAAGGAGTAAGGAATGTCAACTATCTTGGAAAATGATCAAGAAAATAAGCAGTTATCATGAGATAAGCAAAATCGTAGCTTATTTGACCAAGTTTGACCAAACTTTCGAAAAAAGCTGAAAAATTCCAAAACTACTCAAAACATGTTTCTAAGCAGATATATGAAAGAAAATAGATAGATTGATGAAGTAGATTTGGCTATCTAAGAAAATAGTCACCCTTTTACATCATAAACTTGCATTTGCCTAGGAGCTTGTTGATAAGCTGAATTTCCATTCAAAGCTGAATACTGTAGAAATTCCTTGCATAGACTAAGACTTTGGATGCTAAGCTACAGCTAGGAACTTGTTTCAAGAAAATTAGTCAAGAAATGAATAGATGGCAAGGATTTGAAATGAGCAAGTTTCTGAAACAACAATGAACTAAGACTTTGACCCAAACTTTTATCAAGCCATTTGCCTGTTTGACTATTATCTTGACTTCAAAATTGAACAAAACTGCTCCTACTAGTTTACTGAATGTGTATGAACAAGATTCAACGAGATTAACCAACTTGTTTTACAAAAACTATGCAGATCCAAACACTAATTATCAAAACTAATATGAACTTTTATGAAGAATTTTTTTGTAAATGATTGAACCAAACTTTGAATTGTATCAGAACATGTTCAAGCAGTAAAATGAGAAGTAAATGAACCAATGACAGACTTGTACAAACACTTTACCACAGAATGCACTTAAAAAACTTAACTGATGAAAAACAGGATGAAAACAAGTTAAAACAGACTAAAGGCTACAAATCCTATAACAAGCTATCAAACTATCACAATTCTACTACAAATAAGCTAAACACACTTGATCATAGCATCACAAATTGTTTATACTAAGAATGTAGCATGCAAACTTCCATTTAGGGGAACTAAAAACAGAATGAACAAACTTTTTGCTAAAGGCCTCCTTTGATGGAGTAGATAGGCGCTGAGCCTTCTAAGATCTGCACTAGAACACCATTACACCATTATTAACCAATCAACCATCTACAATCATCATTTCTGATCTGTTAATGCAAGTGATGCCTAAAAACATTATTAGTGTTAATTAATCTTTTTTAGTTTTGATCACAACAAACTATACAACACATTTAGTGTAAAACACAAAACGAATTATTTAACTAACACTATCATCAAGGTAATAATCATATCACTAACTTTTCTTAATCATACTTAGTGATCATCAAAGTGATTATCCTTAAAACTCACTTTCGTTAATATGACAAAAGATTTTTTAATAAACTTTCTTTTTAAGAAAATATTTTATTAAAATGGAAAATGTAAATTTGAAAATGGCATATTCCATATGCCATAAGAATATCCTTTGAAGGTTTAAAAAACCTCAGATATTCCTACCCTACTAAAAGACAAAAAAAGGAGCGGACTCTACTGGGCGGTACCTTAAATAGCTAGGTGGTTCTCTAGCGATATGGAACCACCGAGCTAGTTAAGGAACCGCGCCCAGCTAGCCATTGCACTTTGTCTTCTATAAATAGTGGATCAAATCTCATTTTCCAATAACCCTCTTGCACGTTTTTCTCAGCCCCCTTTCTCTTTTCTATAGCATAATCATTAGTAAATGATCACTTAATGTGTTAAGTATGTTTATATATGATTATCCTATTGATCCCCTCCTTTACCTTGTCCAATGAGAAGATCACTCACTCACTAGTGTTGTGATAAAGATAAATCCATGAATTAGTCATGTTCATCATGTTATCCTTTTTGTTTTTGTTGATCCATCTGTATTTATGAATACTTGGACTAGTTGTGTTCATCCAAGCTATTTGTGAATACTTGGATTTGTTTACATCCATTGCATATGTGTTTGCTGTGACTTGTGTTGTGTAGATCCAAGCTACATGTGTGTACTTGGATATGTCTAGTTGAGTTGTAATAGATTGTGTAGTAGTTCTCACTAAACTATAAAGTGATGTGGTTGTGTCTTGTGAGTTCTCACTAAACTTGAAAGTGATTAGTAGTTGTGTTGTGTGAATTTCTCACTTAGCTTCAAAGTGAAGAGTCGTGAAGATTGGTTCTCGCTTTGGATTAGAACTCGACATTTAGCCTTGTGTCGTAAAATGGTGAAGTAGGGAACGTCGTGAAGATTGGTTCTACCTTGAGATTAAAACTCGACATCTAGCCTTGTGTCGTTAAAATTATGAAGTAGGCAACGTTGTGTAGATTGGTCCTAGCTAAAGATTAGGTCTCGACATTTAGCTTAGTGTCAGAAAATAATGTAAGCGACGATGTAAGGCTTTCTCCGCCAAGAAGGGAGCTGGTAGATATAGTGGAAATCTCGAGTAGGTGTACTCGAGGAGTGGAGTAGAAACGAGGATAGAGCCTCGTTGTCGAACCACTATAAATCTTGGTGTCTTGTCATTAGGTTGTCTCTTTCCTTACTCTTTACTTATTTCATTATCATTATACTTACCTATTACCATTGCTAATTCATTTGAATTGAATCTAATCATTATGCAACTTAGCTTCAAGTAAAAGATAGTTTTGATACAAACCTAATTGAAAGTAATTTTAATTAGGTGACTAATCGAAGAGAAACTATTCAACCCCCCCCCCCCCCCCTTCTAGTTTCTACAATTGGTATCAGAGCGATGGTCACTCAAGATCTTTGAAGTATATTGTACTTTAAAACTTGGATCGATCCATTTTCTCCTCAAATTAGAAGGTCAAGTTGTACTAAAGTTTCTTTTAGGTCAAAACTATTTTTTTTGGAAAATAGGTCTTTTAATTGGTAATATTGCATCCCTCTTAGATTAGTAGCTTTTATGCATTTTAGATCTAGTCTTGAAATGTATCTACTAGTTTGCATCTTGCTTTGTGTAGGTACTCATGAAGATCAATCATTTAATTGGTTGTGGATTGAGTTACTTGCACTTGTAGAAGACTCATCTTTATTGATCTTTAACATCTTTGAATGATGATATCATGATGATTGGGAATGATACTAGTCCTTGAAGACTCAGTACTCATCATAGTCATTATTGGGCTTTGTATTGATTCCTTGATGGATTGGAATGCTCTTTGTGGCCAAGGTACGCTTTGGTTCTTCCACACGCCCTTTGATCATTCTTTTGATCATCACTTGACTATGTGCTTGTTCTTGGCATCCTTGCCTTGACATTTGTTTGTGGTTTGTGATTCTTTTCTTTTATCCTCTCAAACCTTCATTGCTTAGATACTTGACTCACTATGGTGATGTAGAGTGAGTTAGTAGTAGCTTAAAGTATCAAGCATGATATCCATGGTTTGCACCCATACGGTTAGTAGGCCCTTTGTGGGAGAGAAAGTGAATTAATACCTTGCTCATATTTTGGTTTAGACTAAGACTATTAATGAAAGTGATCTTAGTCTATGCATCAATATTTGCTTTGTGTTTATTCATTACCAAAGCCGTTTAACACTTCGCCGGAAAGGCACGTCTTAAACCACTATATATGACACAAGCTCTTCGTCTCTACGATTTGAAGATTGTCATTAATCCCTTGAGCATTGATCTTAGTCTTGATTCACTTCCCTTGACTTCTCTCCACTTTGCTTTTTCGCTACGAGTAGTCGTTTGTCCGTTTTGGTTCTTTTTGATCTCAATTCAACTCGTAATCCTTCATTAAGGCATATTGGTTAGTGTTATGATGATCCAATGATATTCTAAAAGGTTTAAGATATATTTTTAAGTATTTTAGAAAACTTGGTTTTCAAAAATTTGGCGTATTTCAATGATAAAAACCAGCCTCTGTAGGCGGTTCTTTATCTCTAGCGGTTCAAACCCGCGGTTCTCTATCGATAAGGAACCGCGGGCAGTAAAGCTTGCTAGAGCGCCAGTTTTATTAATTTAATCTTTTTCAAAATAAACCCTCTCCCTCCCAAAAACACACAGCTGACGGGTTTCACCTTTTCCACCATTGTTGAAGCTTCAAAAACCTTCAATCACTCAAATTAATTGATTCCAAGTTGTGGGTTTCACTCATCCTTCATCAAACATCTATTACTTGTAAGTACTTTCTTTCAATTTAATCTATTTTGTTCTAGGGTTCATCCTTTCATAATTGGGGTTTTTAAAATTGAAATTGAATTAGAACCTTAATAGGAATATGGGTTGACATGGTTATTTTACTATGATTCCTTAGGTTCATATTCATTAAGATTTCACTAAAACCCACTTGTAGAACAAATCCGAATTTTGGCTAAATGATTTTGGTTAAAAGATAGAATTGAGATGAACCCATGAACAAATAGGTAATTGCATTGTTAATGCTTACCTAAAAACCTTGTTTTGAAAAACCAATATTCTAGTCCATTGTTGATCCAACATAGTTCATATGTTCTTGGTTAATAATGGAATAGATACATTGTGAACATGAGAATGATATGGATTCAATCCTTTGTTTGTCAAGAAATTGATATAACACATTCTCATTTTTTTTTTATTTTTTTTTCATATAAGTGATTGGAAAAATATTTTCTTGTGTTTATATTAGGTACTAATCATGCCTTCACAATACCAAAAGGATCATCAACTCACTAGACAATATATGCCAAACATTTCCCAAACCTTTGCTTCTACTCAACTTCGAAACTCCTTTTCATCCCTTTCAACTCGAAATTTCCATGAGGGTAGAGTTGTTGATGAGGGAATAACGGGTTATGTCTATATCAAATCTATGTTTGAGCATACGGGGTTTGATTGCTTGCTCAACATAGAAGAAGATATTCACCCCTTGTTTCTTCTAGAATTCTTTAGCACCTACTCCATGTTTGAATACAATGGCGAAATCTTCATTCGATTCTTGTGGAACGATCAAATCATTCAATACTCTCTCGAAGATTTCGGTGAAATTCTTGGTGTGCCATATGAAGGCACCTGTCGTTTCACGGATAAATGGAGACTCGATGCTCTCTTGGAATCCTACGACAAACCTCCAAATTACCACGCCGAAATTGATCCGGAATTTATCCTTGATATCATTTCGAAAGAGCGTGATGGAAACGTTGTGAGAAGCCTTCATTCTAATGTGCGAAATGTGAATCACTATGAAGTGCTCTCAAGCGACCTTAAGGATTTTATGGTCCAATGGGCAAATATCCTTAGGGAGAATGTATTTTGTCTTGGTGGAAACCGAGATCATATCCGGGCTTGTATTGTGCATATGTTGTGTTGCATCTTTACATCAGCCAAGTACAATTTGGCATTCTATATCGCTCGACGAATAAATTATGCTATTTCAAAGCCCAAAACAAACCTTCCATATGCTATGCTTCTTACTCGCCTTTTCAAAAGGGTTGCTCATGACTATCCCTACCTCGACCTTTCTCGCTTTCACCCGGTTCATTGGGTTATGTTTCCTATTCAAGAGGTATATGAAAGAAAACCTAGAAGTGATCGAGGTTCGCGAAAATCCGATCATCAAGAGACGGATGATGAGGACACCTATATGCCAACAAGTGATGGTGATGGCATAGGTTCTAGTTCTCATTTCAACTCTTCGAGTAATTCCCACCCATCCTCAAACTCATTCGTGGATGGACTTGAAGACTTAGCTCCTCCACCTCATTATTCCTCTATTGAAGTACTGGAAGATCTCAACATGGAGCATCTCTACCGTGAAAATCTTAGGACTCGAGGTGAGCTACATGAACATCGGGTTGAGTCAAGGAAGGGATTCAAGTACTTGGGGAATATTATCAAGGGATTGGGCAAGAAAAGAAGGTGAAGACTTTGAAGTGTTTCAAAGTATACATGTCGGTAAACATGTAATGTGATGATGAACATTTGCTTCTTTTTACCTTATTTTGGTTATGTACTAACTAATACTACTTGTTTGGATTATTTGTTATTTTTATCCTAATGATTATCTATGCCATTGTGTTTACGATTTGCATAGCTTTGTGCATCCTATGTGTTAGTTAGCTTCCTTGATTTTGGTCAGTAGTTAACTTTGGCTTGTTAATCCTTTGGTAAAAATCTGGGCTAACCAAAGTTTGAGAAAGTATCATTTTTGAACACCTCTAGTCGCGGTTCCATATCGACCCGCGGTACCTTATTGATAAGGAACCGCCCACCCTAGATAAGGAACCGCCGGCTACTGTGTCCGACAGAATCTTTGCTTTACACTATTTTCCTTAATCTGTGTAAACCTTTAATGTAGGAATTTTTCAATCAGTTATGTTCGTTTTCTCCTCGCCTCACTCGAATTGATATCGGACTTAACGTGGATTAGTTGTTCTTGGTGAATTAAACTCTTTTTGGTATTTAAAAACTAAAAACTATTTTAAAATTTATAGAAACTAATTAATCTAATTGATAAGAAAATACTTAATTAAGACTACTTTTAAACTATTTTGAAAACTATTTAAAAATCTAATTTAAACTAATTTAAATAAAAACTATTTTGAAACTAAACAAAATTAATTAAACTAATTTAAAACACTTAAATAAAATTGAAAACTATTTAACTTCATAAAAGTAATTAAAATATTTTTATTTTTATATTTTTCAAAACTTTATAAAATAAAATATAAAGAAAACTTTAATTAAAATTAATTAAACTAAACTTATGATTAAACTAATTAAAATAAACTGACTGCCAAATATTATAAACCTATATTAATTAAATAAAGCATAATTAAACTCAAAAAAAAGTCTAGCTAAGATGGTAAGGCTATGGTCTGTTGAGCTGGGGTCAAAGTTTCGAGACCCAGCAGAGACGTTTTTGCAATGATATTATTTTTGGAATTGAAAATTCAGAATAGCAGACCAAAAGAGTATGTTATATACGCAGCAATATCAGCAAACCAATAGGCCAAATAAGCATAAACAGCTGAATCAAATAAGCAAAATAAATTAAGACTAAAAATAAGCATATAAGAATTTAATACGCAAATCTAAATAAGCAGTAAAAAAACTAAATAAGAAAATCAAAACTAAACTTAATGAAAACTAATAAGCAAATTAGTCCTAAATAAAACAGGAAATAAGCAGAATAAGCAACACAAACCAAAATACCAATATACTACTAAAATCAAATAAGCAGATAAGTCAAGCAAAATACCTATCGAATCAAATAAGCAAACTGAACTCGAAACCCAAAGCAAACAAACAGATTATCTTATACCAAAAGTAAAGCAGATCCAAATCAGATAAACTTAAACATGTTAATAAACATAGGCAGATAACAAGATAAGCAGATCTAAACAAAACTTAAATCCAAACAGAAACTTATCTAAACAATCAGATTAAAGCTTAAACCACATAAACATAATAACATAAGCAGATTTTTATAAATAAACTAATTTAATCTAAAACTTGGAAAAATAAAGAACTAGAACCTGATGTCGAAATCCGTTGAGAAGAAAGTTGCGCTGAGCAACCTTATGGACCCAATCGAAACACCACCTTAAACTCGAACCATCTACTTCTTGAACCACGAACATCAATCGAACCAGATTTAAGATCTTCCCAATGGAGGAAATTTTATACCATGATTTATTTAAACTTTTCTTAAATAAATTAATTGATTTATTATAACAAGCTATTTTAAGACTGAATTGCAATCAACGAATTTTAATCAGAAAAAAAAACAAGACACGAGATTAATTAAACTTAAATAAATTTCATTAATAATTAAAAATCATTACAATACTGAAAAACTGAAAATACAATTTACCTAAAATCTAATTTGCATAAAAATAAAATTAATCCTAATCCTAAATAAAAACAGTAAAATAATGAAAAATTGGAATATATTGATTACAAGTTGTGGGGGGGTGTTATAGGAAAACCCTAGAACTTTTTCTGATGAAACTTGGTGATTACGGAAATAAATCCCAGCTGCTCTTTCTTCTTTCCTCTCTATTTTTCTTGATCAACGGTGGAAAACACTCCCTTTTCACTCGGATTTCCCTCGTGGCAATTTTGTGCTTCTTGTGCTGATGTGGCTTCTTTATATTGGAGGATTGGTGGTTGAGGTGTGAGAACCAATCACATGAGAGATTAGCCACGTCAAATTGAGGACCACCAGTAACTAGTTCTGGTTTTCTTGGGATTTATTTGTGTTTCGTGTGACTTAACGCGCCTGGAATTGAAAACCCCCAATTTTGTTTTGATCTAGGGTTAAAAAGAAAGAGGTGGTGGCTGTGTTTGTTTAGTTGAGAGAGAGAGGGTGGGGTTTATTCTTGTTTGTATCGAAAATGAATAAGTGTGGGGGTGGGTGAATGGGTAAAAGTAAAAACGTGTGAGTTGAGAGGGTTGACCAAGAATTGGACTAACAAAGTTGAAAGCTTTGTTCTCTCCGTTTCATTTTTCTTTGCTAATGGGATTTGGCCCAAATTGCCAAATTGTGATACCCGTGAAAGTGCCGTATGATGCTAAGTTATTGTCTCAAGAGCTGTTCAGTATGATCATCTCTCTTAAGTTGTGACTCACTTGGGGATATGATATCCCGAGCCCAACGTCATTTATTAAATCTTATTTTACGAATATTTTTGAAATTTTTAAGAAATTTTGTTTGCTATATATATGACGGTTTAATTTGAAACCAATGATCTAGGCCTTAATATTAACATTTGACGATTTAAGGAGAACTGATAACGACTATGACACCGACGGATGCCCAAAAATTATCTTTTATTATCAATTGATCGATATTTGAGTCTTTCGAGATTTTATTTTTATCACGTGTTAAGTTGAGTCGGAACCATGTGTATATTCGTTTTGTGTGCGTTTTAACCTTTGGAAAGTAATTTTACAAATCCCGACATCCCGTAAATTTTCAAAACCGACTACAAGTCATAATCCCGCTCTTTAAATAGTTGTTTGCTAAAAAGGCCAAAATATAGCTAAGTTGTCAACTTTAGTCCCTCAAACTTTACAAAAAGGAGAAAAGTAAAACACACAAACAAACACACCCCAAAAATTTTCACCTCCTTCTCTCTTTCTCTCCTATGACCGTCGGCCATCATCACCACCACCACCATAATTCTTTTTTTTTCTCTTGTTTTGATCTAAACCAAGATTAGACAACATCCTAGTTTTCATTTGTAAGTGTTTTTATACAATTAATTTCAACATGCATTAACATAAATTTTTCAAGAATCAATGATTTTTCAAAAACATGTTTTCATCTAATTAAACTCATTTATTGTTTAATTCATGTGTTTATAATGATAATTAATCCATAAAATAAGATGGGGTTTATGTTGTTGGTGTTCTACAGCCCCCAAAACCCACGAAATGTGGGGGTGTTTGGTGGTTTATGGTGTTTGATGAAATGTGTTATGGGTTTGTATTTTTAGTGATGTTTTTAGTGTTTTTAAATGATTTAAACTTATTGCATGTATGATTTAGGAGTGGGTTTTGATTAGGATTTGAGGTTCATAGTGTTCTAGACTGATTAGAGTGAATGGGAATGGGTATAAGTGGTTAATATAGGTTTAGGTGATGTTAGATTGGATTGGAAACAAGTGATAGATTGATTTTGAAAGAGGAAAATTTAGGTAGATTGTTCAAGCTTGTTTTTCGTGGGTTTAACTTTGTAAACAGGTCATAAGCATAGGATGTAGTTGTAGAGATTTGTCTTAGCTTCGTTTTGGTATAAAGTAGAGCTTACGAATCCAAACGAGTCAAAAGTTATGCAATTTTGAAAATACGTGTACCAGGAGATGAGAACCAACACAATCCGAATTTGTGTTTGGTTTTGGGTCAGATCCTGGGGACCATAGATAGAGTTTGGTAAATGATTGAAAGTTAATTTTTGGTTTCAAACCTGAATTTTTGAGTCTATTTTTAGACTAAGATGTTGGATTGGTCA
Organism: Glebionis coronaria; assembly: GCA_025667525.1. NCBI lineage: Eukaryota > Viridiplantae > Streptophyta > Magnoliopsida > Asterales > Asteraceae > Glebionis > Glebionis coronaria. Next base: position 204,032 of record JANFOE010001114.1, on the reverse strand, counting down.
ATGGTGTATTTTAAATGGGTCAAACAAGTCCTACGTGTTAGACGTGCAAAATCAGTCCAAAATGTGTACGTCTAGTAATGTGATGTGTAATGGATCATAATAGTGAAAAATTTTTATGGGATTAAACATGGGTTTTATACAGGTCATGAGGCATTTATGTGAATTTCCTTGTAATTTATATAGGTGCTTAAGTCATAGTAAACAGCCCGTACTTTTGGTAAGTACCGCCAAATTTATAAAATGGAAATCAACTTTAATTACGTAGTTTAATGGTATAAGTCTAGTAACAACTACTTGTTTGGTTTTGGCGTGAGTTTTCATAAGCATTAAGTGATTATATGCGTGTGTTTAGTACAATAATGTACGCGGGGTATTGATTTGGTTTACGTACCTTGATTTTTAGGTCAAGTGTTTGATTTTCCCGGGCATCCACATCGTCGTTGACATTTCTCGTTACGTCTTCGCTACAACCACTACTACTACGCCAGGTGAGTCTATAGCCTCGCTCTTTACTTATTTCAAACGTTTTTACCCGCGAGGGGGATACATGCTATTTAAATGAAAAGAACATAAGTCATGAATGATTGTTGGACCCGAATGTTGCCTTGAATTGTGTTGAGTACCTAGTTGTAAAAGTCCCTAAATTCGTGAACAATTAACTATTGTCTTGCCCTTGTGTGGGTCGGAGATATCCGCTTATACAATTGATAGTTCTATGGGGTTGACGACCCTATCCGAGACGAGAGCTAGTACATTGAGTACCCTCTGCGGACGGATAACTTGTGATAAGAAATAAGGTATAATTACAACTAATGCCTTTAGAAGGGGCACTGGTTTCACTTAAATCATGTCGGTCTATGTACGCGGGTGATTGAGTTAACGGATTAGTGTCATGAGCTTAAACACAATTATTAGCTATTGCTAAAGATAATATCCTTGAATAATATATTGTGAGTACGACAATGCTATTGAATGGTCATGATTGGTTTTAATACTTATGTTCAACTTATGATTTGATAAACCTATAGATTCGCTCAACCTTTGTGTTGACGGTTTTAAGCATGTGTTTCAGGTAACCAAGATTGATAGCAGCGGAGCATGTGAGGATGGAAGTTGTTGTGGCTTGGCGGTCTACTTTGTTTTTCCTCCCTTTAGCACTTAAATATTTTATATTATGTTATGTGAACGAAAATGTACTTTTGGGTTGAGATTCAATGGGGACCAAAACGCGACTCTGTTTTGTATTATCTTTGGGGTTTGGAAAACAGTAGACTTTGTTGTTTTAAACAATCTTTAATTTATGTTTAAATTTCTACGTCTCTTTAAGTCGTTCGAAATAGCTTATGTGTGATGATAACTGCCTAACACCCAAATGTTGTAGTTCCGCTACGCATATGATTTGGGGGTGTTATAGATTGGTATCAGAGCCATGAGTTATAGAGAACTAGGTCATTTTGAAAAATCCTAAACTATAACTTTTGGTGTCGTAAGAAATTGTCCAAGCACACAACTATTCTGCATGGTTCCGGTAAGAATTCTTTAGCATTGCTTTATATTTTAGATGTATCCCTCAAACTGACACGAATTCCCTAGTATTTAGTAAGTAAATACTATGATATATATTAAGATATATTGTTGCGTACGTTGAGTACTTATTATCGTAATTTACAAATTCTCGTAAGATTATCTTATATGTTGTATGTATTTGGCATAACGGGCTACATTACATTACATGGCAACACTGTGTTGTAATCCTACGTGTATGTAGGAATGATTTTATGTATAGGTATGTATATACTATGGTATTTGGAGGCATTGCACGCGAAGCAATGGTCCTTGGGTGATTATCGTACATTTAAAATGCTGTTTTGTTGAGAATTCGGCCTTACCGCTAATTATCGATCTTGATAATTAATTTATTGCTCGAATAACCGAGTGTGAACCTCGTTTGATATTCTAGATACGTAAATAACGCTTCGTAACATATTGTATATCGACTAGATTGATCCCGATTGTCGTTATCACACCGTGATGTGTCATTCTTGGACACCTTCTTTTTGGAACGTAAATTATTAACGTACTATTTTTATTTCCCTTATTCTTATGGATTTGAAATATTAGTTCGCGTAACTATAATATGGTCGAAGTATAATCGACGATGCGTACACCGTAGCGCGAATCATATGTGTTTATTGTAAAACGTGGTTGAGGCGTATCGCCATTTAATCGTTTTTTATCATTCCACTCGAATTTAAATATGCATTTTGAAAATAGACTAGTGTTGTGATCAATTGCGATAACTTGAAATTTGGTTGGTTTGTGTTAATTTTGTGGTGTACGATTTCGAGACTCATCCGAGGCTGATAACAACACTTAGTTGACATACGTATTCTCATTTCGTTTATTGCATTTGTCTTGTTGTCTCATTATTTTGAATTCGATATTTTACATGACGAGGTCCGGCATTTGTGCCAGTTAAGTAAGCATCAAATTTTGTTGATTGAATGATTTAAACATAAAGTGTTTTAAATATTAAATAAATGGTGAATGAAACTTTTAGATAAAAATGATTTATGATGTGTCTTGTAACCAGAAAAATATGTGTAGAGAATAAATGGAGAAAGTGAAATTATTTTCTTTTAACCTTGGTTGGAAAATCATAATAACTCGTTTATATTACTCGTAAAACCCTTGTTTTCATATATTAATAATTCGATACTAAAAGCTTGTGATGAATTTGTTAAGAACTTGTTTAATTAAATTTGAGAACCGGAGTTATAAATGAATATACGATACGAATATCGAGTATAGACGGCTTGACGTTTGGTGTGAATTAATTTTGGGTCAATATAGCAAACTTTTGGCATATTTTGTAATATAGAACATGAGTAGAAAATTGATCATGTATTTTGGAGCTAGAGACTTTGTAAAACTGGTTTTAATCTTAAACATAAGGTCATGTTATATGTATTGGTATAAACTAGAACTCGTCACTTGTTGTAATGATTAAACAGGGATAAAATCGAGAGATACACTTTAAGTAAGAAATTATAATGCTTGAAACAAATTATTAAATACTGATGGAACGTTATTTTATTCCGCTGCGAGATGTGTTAATTTTAAAATCGTTTGATAACGGGCTAAAGATTAAAAGTTGAATTTTATATATTTTAGAATTAATTGAAATAAGCATCTTAATTATTTTTTATTATTATTATTATCATTGAGATTCAAGTGTCGACTAAAATCAGTAATTTATCCGAAATAATACTACGTGAAACTTCTTTAGCATTTGAGTAGAATCGCGTGAATATGATTTAACAAATCAGTTTTAAGGAAGACATGTGTATAATAAAAAGTCAAAGGTTGATTTTTAAGAGTTAATTAGACTAGTTTGAGTCATGTTGAATACGTGTATATTTTTGATAATATAAGTCGTAATAATAATAACGTAAAACTTTGAAAATTCGTACTATGTATGTTTTTGGTACTTAAGATATGGATATTAATAGGATTTTTACACAAGTATTGAGATTTTCAAACCTAATGATTTTATCAATTATAATAACCGAGTCACCGCACCTACTAATGTTAATAATTTCCTAGAGATTGTAATTTTTTTTTTGAAATAAAAACTTTGTAAAGATTGAAAAATAAAAGGTATAAATTCTTTGATGATGTAACACAAATTAAAAATGTGTAAATGCTCGCTTTTACAAGGTACATGGTAACATTAATTAGAAAATGAAAATAGATTACCCAACAAACGTATATTTGTATTATTTTCTTAAGACGTAATATTTTGAGTCACGATGGTTCGATCATACAACATCACTTCTTTGATTTTGCAAGTCTATATCTAAACTTGAGTAGTCATGTGATTGTTTATTTTAATATTGTCTATGGTGTGAAACCATTATTATTATATCTATTTTTGGATTGCTACTTCGCTAGTACTTGATAATGAGAGTATGTCACCCGGTGTATTTTTGTCCTCTTCATGGACGTCGTGACTTTTCTTCTTTCGGTTAATGGAACCTAAAATTCTGTATTTACTTGAATGATGCTATAAATCTTCATGAAATTGGTTATTTATTTATATTGAACAAAAGCGAGGAGGCGAAGCCGCTTTACCAAATTGTAGAGGTGAAAGAACTCGATCTTCCTGGTGAAATTGTTTCTATTCGACCAAGTGATTATTCTCCTCTCCTCGTATACCCTTGGTGGAATGTGTGTGCAACTCGAGACGATGAGAATTATGATCGTTGTTTTATTTTTTTACGCTTGTGTTGATATTCAATATTTACTCCATGTATTCGTAGATCGTTGTTGTTATCCCGAGACTTTTGGCATATGTTTGAAGTATTTTCATTTCTAATGTAGTTAAATTTTAGTTGGCAATTATATTGCTCGTTTACCTCGTTCGATCTCATTGCTTTTTGATTTTATTACTTGTTATGCTTGCAATGATCTTTAATCTTGAACCACCTTACCGTTATTTTGTGAATAGTCTATTTTGAAAACATGTATGAGTGTGTGAAATGTTTTGGTGAACCAAATGCAAATGGTGTCGATTTATTTATTTATTTATTTATTTATTTTCCTCATAAAAAGGCAAAGTAAAAGTATATTTCCAAAGTGGATGAAAAATGTTTGATGTGTTTCTTAAAACGATAGTAACAGTATTTTCCCATTTCAAATTCCATTTCAAATGATTTAAATCCATTTACCGGGGTAGAACCCTTTTACCCAAAAAAAAAAATTCCATTTCAAATGATTCAATTCTTTTGAATATTTGGTCGAAAACTTTCATAGTCATATTTGGTATGTAATAATAATGGTGTGTCATCACTCGATCCTCGATTATGCACAGCTTAGCTAACTATGTATAATTCGGGAAGAGTCCTGTTTTGTTGGTTGTCGTTGCTTGGTCATCAAGTATGCATGATCTAGCTAATTATGCATAGTTTAGGAAGAGCACTATTGTGTCAAATAAATTGGTCATCTTGAAACTTGTAGTGTTTTGATAAATGTTTGGATGAGAACGCTTTTAAAAATGGTGGATCCTTATGCAAGTAATCGTATTCTCCTTGATTCCTAAAGAAAATTTTGAATTTTCTTGTGTTCCATGAAATTTATTCTTTCGTTTGGCGTTGACTTAGTAAGTCACCGTGACCGAGAAATTATGGAAAATGTTTTTATGTGTTGTGTGTAACATGCGAATTCCATCGGAATCACGAGGGTGTTGATGAAGTACCAAAGGGGCTCGTACCGACACTAAGAAGAAATTTTAACAAAAATGGAAGACTGCCGAAGTAGAGGAAATCCGAGTTCAAGTAAATCCGAGAAATATGAAGAAGACTTCTCCTACATCAAATGTATCGTACTTTATCTATTTATTTACTTTTCTCGTTCTTTTGATATTTCGACGACACGCGATAAACTGTTGAAGTTTAACAGCTGTGCATCGGTAATTGGAAGACAATTCCATTTGCCGCCTTCGTTTATTTAAGTGAGGAATCCTCTTTGCTTATCTCAACCATCCTTGATTATCGATGGTTAAACGACGGATAAATATAGTTGATGTTTTTATGGTGAACCCTTGTATTTTATGTGGTTATGTTGTATGTGATCTAGTCGAGTGATCGAAAGTTGTGAGAACTTGAGACGACATTGTCCAATGACGTCCGATCATGGAGAACACGTGCCATGTAATATATTTTTAACTATGAACGATGATGCTTATTGAGATTTTGACCATGTTTGGGATGAAAGTGAGATGGTGTTCTTGTAATCTCTTTTGGGTATGAATCCGTGTGTGAGCACCCTGCGCTGACATATGTATGTATTTTTATTTCTTTTTGGATATGCATCCATAGCTAGCAAGCTCGTGAACCCCCTTTAACTTGCAATTTTCTTTTTACTGGACTCATCCGAGAAATATGTCAACATTTCTTATTTTATCATGGCTTGGCTGATTAGCAAGCATGAGTTAACTTGATTGAACTGATTGTTTTGGCATGGTTTGGGTATGTTGCAAACATGTCGTAATGTGATTGAATGTGTTTCATAATGGCTTTTGTGTTTGATTGGATTGTGATGTCTTCGAGAGAGTTATGTATACGTCGAATGATTACCGTATCGATGAATTCGTTTTTGACGAAATAGGTTTGTATGTACATAATATTGCGATTAAGGTGATTTTGTATGACTAGTATTAATTACTTCGTCTTGTATATTCTGAACGTTTTCGATGGGGTTATGTGTGACCCGTGCGATTTTATTTTGTGAGTAATTGTTTTTATGAGATGATGGACTAAGTGAAAGGACGATTCGAACGTTGGAAGACGTGCTCCGAGCGTGTGTGATTGATTTTGATAGCTGTTGAGACCGACACTTGCCGTGGTGGTATCTTTGTACAACGACATTTACCATGGTAGCATTGAAGCTGCAGCCTTTGAGGAATTATGATGATGAAAATATAAATCGCCAGTTGGATAGAATGAAGTAGGAAAAAGTTAGTTGAATGGACTTGAAATGATTCGAGAGGCTACGAAAGATATGGTGTAGATTAAGAATCACTTGCTAACCGCGAGAAGCTGTGAGAAGAGACGTGTCGATGACCGTAGGAAGAATTTGGGAAATTGAAGTGGAGATCAAGGATCCAGATGTTAAGAGATTGAAGCAATGTATAATACTCATTGTGAAGGTGTGATGGAACCTGAGACGTGAACCGAAGTACACATCGGAACGTGAAGACCTCTTTAGGAAGTAGACTGATGAGATGGCATTTATACATGATCTCATCGTTCTTTTCGGGCTTTAAATGCATAAAAATGTCATAAAATACCATATATATGCTTGTGTTTGTTTACTTGTGTATTTTAGGTATGGATATCGTGAAAAAGACAAAAGATCACAAGACACAAGGAAAAACGGACACGAGAAACGAAGCCGTACAATGAACCGGGCCCTAATCATGGAATTTTCAACAAATACCCTTGAAGACTTGAAGACAAACAAGATTGATCCTCCATTAATGAAGAAATGACACTTAAAACCCTTGTATATTAATAGTTACAAGTTTGGTCCCTTAAGTTTGTCAAAATTGCAAAAAGGTCCTTCAACTTTGAAGAAATGACAAGATTGGTCCCTCAACAAAATCAATTTGTCATTTATGGTCCCTCATGAAGATTAAGAAGCAAAGAAGACCTTTGAAGATCAAGATAGTCCAAGATCAGCCCTTGAATTATTCAAAAATGGCAAAAACAATCCTTTGAAACCTTTTTCCAAAGTTTGGTGCCAAAAATGACAAAGTGTGAAAGTTATTAACAAAGCAAAAACGGTTTTTAGGGCTGAAAACCTTATTTGCCAAAAAAAATCAAAAGATAAGGGCTAATGTTGTCACTCTGAAACATTCAAACCAAAAAAAACGCGCCTAACACTTTTTCTCCCCCAAAATCGGATCTAAAGGAGTTACTGTTTACCCTCTTCCCACCCAGATTTTTACTTCACTTAAACAAGGTTAAAAAACAATTAACCTTGCACATGTGTGATTCACACATGCAGAAAGCTATCCCACGCCTAAAACCCTCACCCCATTCACTGTGGACCCTACCCCCAAATTCCCTTTCACCCAATCACATCACACCTTGGCCTCCAAGCATGTTGACGTGTCCAAAATCAACAGTGGTGATCTTATGCTTACTCACAACGCAAAAAGGAACGTCCATGATCAAATTTGACAGCTCAACACCAAAAACGCGTCAAGGGCATATTTGGGAATTTCTTAGATTAGGGTTTGTGATTTTAGCCTACTAGAATGTTCATTAGAGTAGTATAAAAGGAGATGAGCCTGTTCATCCTTCCTTGTTCCAGTTTTTCTTCAAAAAACTTTTGTAATACCTTTTGATTAAATATAAAAGTTTGGTATTTGTTTTTTGGCAATTTAATTCCTTTTTATGATTTTCTTAAAGTTGGTATAAGTGTTGAAGGAAAACTGAGTTCCATTTGTTATTTGGTTAATTAATTTTGTTTTTCAAAATTAGTTAAAGGTTTTGTTGAATCTGAATTTTTGTGAAGGAATTTGTTCTAGGAATCTGTGTTAAGAAGTTATATGTGTTTGGTGATTTAGTGTTATAAAAACGTATTTTCAAAGTTTTCATAGATTTTGGAAGGTTTTAAGAAAGAAGAAAGTGACCAGAATATATATTGCTTATATTTGTGCTTGCTTTTCTTTGATTGTTCTTAAACAGGTGGAAGATATTTGGTTGATCATTGATCTGCATACACCCGGGTGTATAAGGAGGTGGATTTTCATCCACTAGAACCCTGGATGTAGGGTTCTTAGGTAAACATTCTTTTTCTTTTTTGAAATTCCAGAAAAAGTGATGTGTTGGTGATTTTGCATGCTAAGTGTTATTTGCAGGTTTAAAGTGTTTGATTAGAGTTGTTTTATGGTATTATGCATGTTAGATGCTATTTTGATCAGTTTGAATAGGTTTTAGAGTGTGTTGATTTGAAAAAATTGCATAAAAAGATTTTAAAGGGTGTTTGGATTCATGTTTTAGCAGGGTAATAGTTTTGATTTGTGCTTTGAAAAGGTGTTAGAAAGCTTCAAGAGGATTGAGATAGGTTTGTTGTTAGTTATGTTTCAGTTTGGTGCAAGTTTCTAGCAAGATTGTGTGTTTTAGAAGTGAAAAGATAGCTTAAGAATCTGCATATCAGTTTAATGTTCATTTTGTGAGATTTTGGTGCTTGGATTTTGCTAGCTGTTAAACCATAGGGAGTTCTAAGATTTCTCTTTGCTTGTATACTAGTTGGTGAGTGTGTGAGCCAAATTTGAGTCTTTGAAAGCCATTAATAAGCTTGTAATCTGTTATAGAACCACCAGACCTAGAAACATTGTCACAGCAACCTTAAAACGTTTTTTGTGTGCTTTGGTTGGTGAATTTTGTGTGCTAGGTGATTTCTTTCTGCTTACATTGACTCCTTGTGCTTCAAAGAGCACAAGGGTGCCCCCTTTGTCCAAAATCATCCACCAAATAAGCCACAACCAAGCCCTCTTGGTGTTTAATCCCTTGTGAAGAAAAGCAAAGAACACAAGCAACTGCTTGTGTTCATTATAAGAACTGCACACGTTTTCCTTGTTTAAACTTGTTTAATTTAGCTAAAAGGTGAAGTGGATTGAGTTTACAAGTCATACAAGGTCACAAATTGGTTTGAAAAAGAAAAAAATAAAAAAGAAAAAGTGCAAAAAGGTCGCCCGCAACAGGACTCGAACCCCAGACCTCTCGTTGGAGGAGTAGGGGAACTACCATTGATCTAGACGCCTTTTTACGTTAGTGTTTGATTTCATATTCTATTTAACCTCTTTTTCAGTTGTTAGCTTAATATTAAGCCGTAGCTTATTTCCCACTTTTCTAGCTTATTTATTAAGCTAATTTTGTTTAGCTTATTTTTCCTAGAATTAATATAGGGTTTAAGATTTTTCCAGCTTGGTTTTAGATTTTTCCCTTTATTAAATTATTTTCTAGCATTTATTTATTAGCCGTTTTTTATAAAATCATTAAAAAATAGAAAAAAGTAGTTTTTAAGTTAGGAAAAATAATTTTTAGTTTTTAAAATAATATTTTGAGGTTTACATTAGGTTTCGGTTTTATAAACTTTTATTTTTAATTTTATATTAATTTAAGGTTTTTTATAAACTTTAATAATTTTTATAAAATTATTAAAAAGGGTTTAGGAACTTTAGTTTGCATTTTTCTCTTAGTTATATTGTTTTAAGATTTTAGAAATTTTTTAGAATTAATTTTATTAACTTTTTATTTTTAGTATTATTTTAATATTATTTTATTATTAAAAATTCAAAGTTTTATTTTTATTTCTTTTTCATTTTTCCTAGGTTCTTTATCATTAATTAGGACTCTTACCATTTTTAGAATAATTTTATAGCTTTTAGATTTATTTTTATAATTATTTTAAGTTTAATTAGTTTTTAATCATTTTAAATCATTTTTAGAGTTTTAAAAATAGTTTTAATAGCTTTTAATTTTTAGAAAATTACTTTTTAGTCTTCTAATAATATAAGTTAAGTAATTATTCAATAAAATCATATTTTAGACATTTTTATTAGTTGTATTTAATTTTAGGGCTTTAATTAGCATTTAAAATTGAATATTTAATTAATTAAAAGTTTTAAAATATCTTTGTTGGATTTTTGTCTTTATTTATATCATTATTGACTTCTTTTTAATCTTTTATTTATTTTGTTTTTGGTTTTAGCTAAATTTTTAATTTGGGTAGTTTTTTCACGGCTTTACGTTTACGTCTTTTACGTTGTAGTTTAATTTTAACGTAACCGTCTTTTCATCCTTTCATCCCCATTCTTCTCAATATTAATCTCAAATAATTACAAGTTAAATCACACACATACCTCCTTGGGAAACGAACTTTCTCTCTTTTTATTTGATTGGGTCATTAACACTTGATTTTTCTTAAAGTCATTTGTTCAATACTTACCGCTATTTACGCTCTTTTCCTAAAGAGTAGTAAAACACCACAATCATTTTGGCGCCGCTGCCGGGGAGGTGTGTTGTGCTTTAATTTGGAAGCTTTTGTTTTTGATATTATCCATAATAAGTATTTGTGTTAAGTGGAACTCCCTTAACACGTATTATCGGTTTTCTTGGTTTTTTCTTGTATAAATATTACTATATTGTATTAAGTATCACAATCAATATACAATATCTCCAAAAGTGTGAAAACACAACCTTAATTGGGATTTGATCTCCTAATTATTGTATTCGAATCTCAAACAAAAAGAAAAGGCAAAAATAGATAAATACTTTCGTGAAGCTCGATTTTGAAAAATACAAACTATAAGGTGGGTATAAGGCGGGTATTATAAAATATACCCTAAGGAAAAAGGCTCTTAAGTGCTTCGCGCCGCCTCATTTCCCCGCTTGCTTGTGAGTATTTTGAGATTGAAGGCTAATCGAGGGTTTTGCCGCCCAAAGTATTATTACGTATACTATATTTGCTTGGTTTTCTTTGTGATTAAACCCTCTTGAACAATTTGGTTTTCACCAAAGTTCTAAAGTCATTGGAAGACGTTCACTCCACGTGATCGTTTTCATTCTTTTGAGGCTTCTTTAATCAAGAGTTTGATTCGAGGAGAGATTTTGTAGATTGTTGTCTACGAAGATACACCAAAATCCAAAAAAATTAAATATCATAAAAAACACAAAAAAAATTGAAAATTCACAAAACACCCAAAAAGAATCTTCTTTGCTCACCTCCCATTCTTCGTGAAGTTTATGATCACTCGTAATCAAGCAAAACGAGCTCGTAAACGTCTTCAAAAGCAAGCAAATCAAGGATCGTTGATTGTTGAAGAACCTCCAATTTTTGAACCTATTGTAGAACAAGAAGTCGTCATGGCTAATCGTACTATGATGGAGTTGCTACAAGCACCCACCGAGGGTTTTGGAGAGGCTATTGTGATTCCCGCCATCCTTGCGGAGAATTTCGAGATTAAGACGGGTTTAATGTCGATGTTGCAAGCAAACAAGTTTAGAGGTCACGAGAAAGACAACCCGCATTATCACATTAGGAATTTCAACCGTCTCACCGCCACTAGCAAATTTAAGGATGTTCCACATGACGCCATTAAGATGATGTTGTTTCCATACTCTTTGGATGGACCCGCAAAAATTTGGCTCGAGAAAGAACCGCCAAATTCGATTTTGACATGGGCCGATCTCGTTTCTAAGTTTGTGAACAAGTTTTTTCCACCATCTAAAACAACACACTTAAAAAATGAGATTTCACGATTTGTGCAAAGAAATAATGAAAGTTTTTCAATGGCATGGGAACGCTTTAAAGAGATGTTACATGAATGTCCACACCATGATTTTTCGGAATTACATCAAGTGGACACTTTTTATAATGGGCTTAATGATCATGAACGAGATTATTTGAATGCCGCCGCGGGTGGTAATTTTTTGTGCAAGACGACAAATGAGGCTTTACAAATCATTGAGAATCGATCTAAGGTTTATAGCCCTCGTAACACACCGAGTGTTGCCAATATGGGTTCGTCATCTTCGTCACAATCGTCTCGTAGCATTAACGCCTTACATGATGAAGCTAATGAGGAAAATCGGTTTTTTGATAGATTTGCTAATCTTATGTCCCATTGGAAGGCTCAAGAAGCTTCCAATTCCGCTTCGGTTAAAGCGGTTGCTAAGAGTTGTTTATCTTGTGGAGGAGCTCATGATCTTTCCGAGTGCATTACCGCGGATGGTAACACTTCGAGTGCTTATGTAGCAACGGGAACTTACAACCAAAACGGTCAAGGTTCCCGTCCAAATCAAGCTCCACCAAACCAAAATGTTAATAATTATCGAAACAACAACCAAGGTAATTACCAAGGCAACACACGCAACTACAACAAAGGGAATTATCAAAGTGGGAATGGACAAATCTCTAATCAAAACCAAAACCGTGATTTTCAAAACACGACACAAGGTTTTCAAAATGCTCACACTAAAAATTTGCAAGGAGAATTTTTGGATTATGCAAAAGCAAATGATGCTAAATTTGATAATATGCAACGTGAGATGATTAGCTTAGATTCCAAATTGAAAAATGAGCTTAAAAATGAACTTGCTAATGAACTTAAAACTCATGCTAACAAAATGGAAGGAAATGTCCAACGTCTTCAACAAAACCAACAAAAGATGGAATTAGGACAACATGAGATTAAGCAAGAGTTATTGAAAGCGGATGCTAGGCAATCAAAATTTGAGGACCGAATGGCTAAGATGTTTGAAGCAATCATGTGTAAGCCCTCTTCTTCGGGTGGTCTTCCTAGTGATACCATTAACAACCCGAGGGGAGAATTGAAGGTTGTTGCTACACGAAGTGGTAAAACTTTCAAGGAACCAATCTCTCGTACAAGTACTTCTAAGGAGAAGGAAATCGAGAAAGAACCCGAGGTGATGGTCGAAAAGGAGCATATTACAATCCCACGAAGTACCGCTCAAACCACACCTACGGTTGAACCAACACCAATTGTGGAACCCGAGTTTCCAAGGCCGTTGCCTAATGACCAACCCACACCACCTTTACCTTACCCTTCGAGACGTAACAAAGAAAAAGCACAAGAACGAAACAATTATCAATTTGAGCTATTTATGAAAATGTTTCGTGATTTGCATTTTAACATAAGTTTTGCCGATGCTTTAATCATGATGCCTCGATTCGCCGCAAACTTCAAAAGTATGCTTAACAACAAAGAGAAGTTACAACAATCGTCTAGTTGTTCATCGGTTTTTCTTAGCCGCATACCACAAAAAGTCGGTGATCCCGGTAAATTTTTGATTCCGTGTGCAATTCAAGATATGGAGGAATGCTACGCCTTGGCCGATCTTGGTGCTAGTATTAATTTAATGCCTCTCGAGATTTTCAAATCGCTTTCTCTTCCGGCTCTTACTCCTTCGAACATGTCCATCGAGATGGCCGATCATTCTACGATTTTAGCATGTGGAGTAGCCGAGGACGTTTTCGTTAAAGTCGGAAAGTTTTACTATCCCGTTGACTTTATCGTTGTAGACATTCCCATCGATCGAAAAGTTCCTCTCATTTTGGGTCGTTCATTTTTGGATACATCAAGAGCACTTATCGATGTTCATGCTCGAAAAATCACCCTTCGTTTCAATGAGGAAGAACTTGTCATCAATGCAACACAAAACTCCAATCTTTCTCATGTCTATTCTATTGCAACTTTAAACCATGGTGATTCGACCAATGTCATTTGCAAAGAATTTTCACCAAGAGTTTTAGGAAATGTCTCCAAAAACAATTTACCATTTCCTCCGCCGGTGGAGGTTATGAGTGTAAAGCCTACAAAGAAGAAACCATCAATACTTGAATCGAAAAATCCTTCGCCTCATCTCGAACGTTCATTCTTGAAAAGTGTTGATAAGTTGCCGGTTTCTACGGAAGATCTTTCGGATGATGAATATGTAGACCCCAATGGGGAGGTTTTCTTCGTCGATAAACGTTTTGAGAACTTGCCACCACCAAAACCAAAACGGTTTCAAAATGTGAGGATTTTTAGTGTAACTAACATCGTCTTAGAAACACCGAATATTTTCGACATAATCAAAAAGGGTTTTCATAAGGAGAGTATAAAAGATAACAAAGGAAAAGATCTTAAATGTGATTTAATTGATTTTTCTACAAATCTAACTCCGTCATCACCACGTGTTTTGAGTGCTACAAGCTCGTCTACTCCTTTTGACGATGATTTGTGTGGTTCTAGTATGGGGGAAGCCCCTTATGTTCCCTCATCCTTGTCCACCGAGGACGAGATTTTCGATCCCGGAATTTCATGTAAAGGGAAATCTCGGTCTTCCACCGATGCAATAAATGGAAAATCTTTCTATTTGATTGGTGCGAGTCTACCTCGAGTAGCTCAAACGTTTGTCTTACCAATTGTCTCACCCTTCTACTTCTCATCTCTTTTCTTTAAACTAATTGAGTTTATGGCACATGTTGAAGTGGCATTGAATTGTTCTTCTAATGGAAACGAGAACGCCATCTTCGACCCCGGTATTTTGCATCACCTAAGGACTTAGTCCTTTATACCGGTTGCTTTTTGGGCCTTGTTAATCATGTAAGCCCCATCAAAAATTGACCATACCATGATATCCCTAAATGTTCACATTTTGAGGGGATCGAGTCGAGCTCATGACTCGGTAATCAAAAACGAGGTGCCTCGTGGGGGAAATCCCATGCTTATCTTTTATATTCACTAATAAGGGGACTTGTACCCTTCCAACTCGTTGTCTCGTGGTTGCTTGTGATTGTGTTATCTAGATCATCATCATCATCTACGATTGAAGACTCTCGTGTTCGTTTACGTTAGCCTCCATCGTTCGTTTGAAGAAGTTTTTCACGAATCCATGACATATCCTTTATTGTTCTAACAATTATCTTTTAGCATAATTAATAAACGGCTTTAGATATATTGTTGACCACCCTTTCCATGCTAGATCCTAAGCATTCGATTCTTCGTCTCTAGTATGAGGGTGCTCCACCTTTAGACTCGAAACATTGAGGACAATGTTTACTTTTAGTATGGGGTGGTGAATAGGTACTTGCTTTGCTACGCCCTCACGCTTTCCAACTTTCAATGTTTTGTTTTGCTAATAAGGCTAAAAATGGCCAAATTTTAAAATTTTTCTTAGTTTTCATAAGTGTTTTTAAGACACGAATGTATATTTTCCGATGGGTAGAATAAGAGTTAATTTTTGACTTGATGGGCATTTGGAGCCATTTACATTCCTTAACCCGCTCAATTCAAGTTTTGCTAGACTTTTATATAGGGAGCTTTAAAACGCGAAAGTCTTAATTCATTCGGGTTAAGAACAAGAACTTTTCGCAAGTTCCTATAATTGATTCTAGAAAGTCACTTATCAAGGGAACTATAAAATGCATTCTCTAAACTTGAAAAAGTCCAAGAAAGTGCAAGATCCTATAGGTGGCTTGAAAACCCAAAACTTTGATTTGATATAGTCTTAATGAAAGCTAATCCAAATTTGGCTTAATTTTGACTTGCATGGCTAAGTATTCACGAGTCTCTTTAATTAGAGGTCTTTATATAGTGAAGAACGAGAAATGATAGAGTTAGACAAGTGATCATGCTAAACGTAGAACATGAAAGTGTTCTTTCAAAAACTCATATGTTTTTAATTGTGGCTTTTTCTTCCCATAAGATCAATGCATTAGGAATAAATCATAATTGCAATAAGTAAGGTCATACGATTTGAAAGGTTACTTAGCCTCTAGCGCAAGATCGTTTAAAAGTTGCTCGGGGTTGAATAGAGTTCATAGCCAAGGCATAACTTATTGAAGCGGGACGCGAAGATTGGCGATCATCCAAAAAGGCCCTAACAAGGCATGAGGAGCTCTATTTTTGCTAAAGATCCAAAGATGATGTGAAGTATCATTATTCCAAAATCAATATGAAGGATCGAGACACACGACGAGAAGCAATTACTCCCCTAAAGAATGGAGAAAGTCTATCCAAAAAGACCCTAACAAGGTATGAGGATAAATATATCCAAGTCCGAAAAGGAGGCGGATCGTTGTATATCAAAATCCAAAGTAAAGATTGAAGAAAAATGATGAAGTCGTGGTCCTATATGAAGAATCTCTCAAAAACGTCAAGTGAAGAAATTCCAAAATATGAAGAGAAGACCATTATTTCAAGAACGTCTTCCCAAGATTTGAAGTATGAAGTACATGCCAAATATCGATCCGAGAAAGGTCTCAAATCGTGAAACGAGTTATGCCAAGATATGAACTTAAGGAGATACACGAGAAGCCGTTTTAAAAGATTTTGTCCTTCGGCTAACTATTAATCAAATCGTGCTACTTTGCTTTCGGACTAATAACTAATCAAATAAGTCAATATGTATCACTTGTGATCCATGACAAATAGATAAAAAATGCTAGTAACCCATTTCCTTTTATAATAACTAGGATTGCGGGGAGAAAAAGTATTACACAATTTGGACGTATGAGTAGTGTTAGCATTGTGACTTGTACCAACAATGATCTTGTTTTTGCACTTAGCATGGAATGTATGACAATCAAGGATGACGAAGTTTACTCTAAGGGACATTAACTTGTTTCTATTCTTTGACCCTAAAAGTCACCTTTTGGTGATGAAAATCATACATTATGTCTTTACACATCATCGTAGTATGTTGCAAATCTTTTACTCTTCAATAAAGGTTAATAAAATTGAATTTTGGTGATGCTTAGATACTTTATTCTAGCATTGCGTGAGGGCACGGCAATGGCTTAGTATGGGGGAGTGATGAGATGGCATTTATACATGATCTCATCGTTCTTTTCGGGCTTTAAATGCATAAAAATGTCATAAAATACCATATATATGCTTGTGTTTGTTTACTTGTGTATTTTAGGTATGGATATCGTGAAAAAGACAAAAGATCACAAGACACAAGGAAAAACGGACACGAGAAACGAAGCCGTACAATGAACCGGGCCCTAATCATGGAATTTTCAACAAATACCCTTGAAGACTTGAAGACAAACAAGATTGATCCTCCATTAATGAAGAAATGACACTTAAAACCCTTGTATATTAATAATTACAAGTTTGGTCCCTTAAGTTTGTCAAAATTGCAAAAAGGTCCTTCAACTTTGAAGAAATGACAAGATTGGTCCCTCAACAAAATCAGTTTGTCATTTATGGTCCCTCATGAAGATTAAGAAGCAAAGAAGACCTTTGAAGATCAAGATAGTCCAAGATCAGCCCTTGAATTATTCAAAAATGGCAAAAACAATCCTTTGAAACCTTTTTCCAAAGTTTGGTGCCAAAAATGACAAAGTGTGAAAGTTATTAACAAAGCAAAAACGGTTTTTAGGGCTGAAAACCTTATTTGCCAAAAAAATCAAAAGATAAGGGCTAATGTTGTCACTCTGAAACATTCAAACCAAAAAAAACGCGCCTAACACTTTTTCTCCCCCAAAATCGGATCTAAAGGAGTTACTGTTTACCCTCTTCCCACCCAGATTTTTACTTCACTTAAATAAGGTTAAAAAACAATTAACCTTGCACATGTGTGATTCACACATGCAGAAAGCTATCCCACGCCTAAAACCCTCACCCCATTCACTGTGGACCCTACCCCCAAATTCCCTTTCACCCAATCACATCACACCTTGGCCTCCAAGCATGTTGACGTGTCCAAAATCAACAGTGGTGATCTTATGCTTACTCACAACGCAAAAAGGAACGTCCAGGATCAAATTTGATAGCTCAACACCAAAAACGCGTCAAGGGCATATTTGGGAATTTCTTAGATTAGGGTTTGTGATTTTAGCCTACTAGAATGTTCATTAGAGTAGTATAAAAGGAGATGAGCCTGTTCATCCTTCCTTGTTCTAGTTTTTCTTCAAAAAACTTTTGTAATACCTTTTGATTAAATATA
Source organism: Glebionis coronaria (assembly GCA_025667525.1). Lineage (NCBI taxonomy): Eukaryota > Viridiplantae > Streptophyta > Magnoliopsida > Asterales > Asteraceae > Glebionis > Glebionis coronaria. The sequence continues at coordinate 185,997 of JANFOE010001114.1, read as the reverse complement.
AAAGTTTGGTATTTGTTTTTTGGCAATTTAATTCCTTTTTATGATTTTCATAAAGTTGGTATAAGTGTTGAAGGAAAACTGAGTTCCATTTGTTATTTGGTTAATTAATTTTGTTTTTCAAAATTAGTTAAAGGTTTTGTTGAATCTGAATTTTTGTGAAGGAATTTGTTCTAGGAATCTGTGTTAAGAAGTTATATGTGTTTGGTGATTTAGTGTTATAAAAACGTATTTTCAAAGTTTTCATAGATTTTGGAAGGTTTTAAGAAAGAAGAAAGTGACCAGAATATATATTGCTTATATTTGTGCTTGCTTTTCTTTGATTGTTCTTAAACAGGTGGAAGATATTTGGTTGATCATTGATCTGCATACACCCGGGTGTATAAGGAGGTGGATTTTCATCCACTAGAACCCTGGATGTAGGGTTCTTAGGTAAACATTCTTTTTCTTTTTTGAAATTCCAGAAAAAGTGATGTGTTGGTGATTTTGCATGCTAAGTGTTATTTGCAGGTTTAAAGTGTTTGATTAGAGTTGTTTTATGGTATTATGCATGTTAGATGCTATTTTGATCAGTTTGAATAGGTTTTAGAGTGTGTTGATTTGAAAAAATTGCATAAAAAGATTTTAAAGGGTGTTTGGATTCATGTTTTAGCAGGGTAATAGTTTTGATTTGTGCTTTGAAAAGGTGTTAGAAAGCTTCAAGAGGATTGAGATAGGTTTGTTGTTAGTTATGTTTCAGTTTGGTGCAAGTTTCTAGCAAGATTGTGTGTTTTAGAAGTGAAAAGATAGCTTAAGAATCTGCATATCAGTTTAATGTTCATTTTGTGAGATTTTGGTGCTTGGATTTTGCTAGCTGTTAAACCATAGGGAGTTCTAAGATTTCTCTTTGCTTGTATACTAGTTGGTGAGTGTGTGAGCCAAATTTGAGTCTTTGAAAGCCATTAATAAGCTTGTAATCTGTTATAGAACCACCAGACCTAGAAACATTGTCACAGCAACCTTAAAACGTTTTTTGTGTGCTTTGATTGGTGAATTTTGTGTGCTAGGTGATTTCTTTCTGCTTACATTGACTCCTTGTGCTTCAAAGAGCACAAGGGTGCCCCCTTTGTCCAAAATCATCCACCAAATAAGCCACAACCAAGCCCTCTTGGTGTTTAATCCCTTGTGAAGAAAAGCAAAGAACACAAGCAACTGCTTGTGTTCATTATAAGAACTGCACACGTTTTCCTTGTTTAAACTTGTTTAATTTAGCTAAAAGGTGAAGTGGATTGAGTTTACAAGTCATACAAGGTCACAAATTTGTTTGAAAAAGAAAAAAAGAAAAAAAGAAAAAGTGCAAAAAGGTCGCCCGCAACAGGACTCGAACCCCAGACCTCTCGTTGGAGGAGTAGGGGAACTACCATTGATCTAGACGCCTTTTTACGTTAGTGTTTGATTTCATATTCTATTTAACCTCTTTTTCAGTTGTTAGCTTAATATTAAGCCGTAGCTTATTTCCCACTTTTCTAGCTTATTTATTAAGCTAATTTTGTTTAGCTTATTTTTCCTAGGATTAATATAGGGTTTAAGATTTTTCCAGCTTGGTTTTAGATTTTTCCCTTTATTAAATTATTTTCTAGCATTTATTTATTAGCCGTTTTTTATAAAATCATTAAAAAATAGAAAAAAGTAGTTTTTAAGTTAGGAAAAATAATTTTTAGTTTTTAAAATAATATTTTGAGGTTTACATTAGGTTTCGGTTTTATGAACTTTTATTTTTAATTTTATATTAATTTAAGGTTTTTTATAAATTTTAATAATTTTTATAAAATTATTAAAAAGGGTTTAGGAACTTTAGTTTGCATTTTTCTCTTAGTTAGATTGTTTTAAGATTTTAGAAATTTTTTAGAATTAATTTTATTAACTTTTTATTTTTAGTATTATTTTAATATTATTTTATTATTAAAAATTCAAAGTTTTATTTTTATTTCTTTTTCATTTTTCCTAGGTTCTTTATCATTAATTAGGACTCTTACCATTTTTAGAATAATTTTATAGCTTTTAGATTTATTTTTATAATTAATTTAAATTTAATTAGTTTTTAATCATTTTAAAACATTTTTAGACTTTTAAAAATAGTTTTAATAGCTTTTAATTTTTAGAAAATTACTTTTTAGTCTTCTAATAATATAAGTTAAGTAATTATTCAATAAAATCATATTTTAGACATTTTTATTAGTTGTATTTAATTTTAGGGCTTTAATTAGCATTTAAAATTGAATATTTAATTAATTAAAAGTTTTAAAATATCTTTGTTGGATTTTTGTCTTTATTTATATCATTATTGACTTCTTTTTAATCTTTTATTTATTTTGTTTTTGGTTTTAGCTAAATTTTTAATTTGGGTAGTTTTTTCACGGCTTTACGTTTACGTCTTTTACGTTGTAGTTTAATTTTAACGTAACCGTCTTTTCATCCTTTCATCCCCATTCTTCTCAATATTAATCTCAAATAATTACAAGTTAAATCACACACATATACCTCCTTGGGAAACGAACTTTCTCTCTTTTTATTTGATTGGGTCATTAACACTTGATTTTTCTTAAAGTCATTTGTTCAATACTTACCGCTATTTACGCTCTTTTCCTAAAGAGTAGTAAAACACTACAATCATAGACCCTCATTTTCCTAGTAGTACGAAATGCGAGTATAAGAATCAGAGAGCGCCGGGATGTCGCTCCCTTAAGGAGGGGAGGATGTGATACCCGTGAAAGTGTCGTATGATGCTAAGTTATTGTCTCAAGAGCTGTTCATTATGATCATCTCTCTTAAGTTGCGACTCACTTGGGGATATGATATCCCGAGCCCAACGTCATTTATTATATCTTATTTTACGAATATTTTTGAAATTTTTAAGAAATTTTGTTTGCTATATTTGACGGTTTTAATTTGAAACCAATGATCGAGACCTTAATATTAAGATTTGACGATTTAAGGAGAACTGATAACGACTACGATACCGACGGATGCCCAAAAATTATCTATTATCAATTGATCGATATTTGAGTCTTTCAAGATTTTATTTTTATTACGTGTTAAGTCGAGTCGGGATCGTGTGTATATTCGTTTTGTGTGCGTTTTAACCTTTGGAAAGTAATTTTTACAAATCCCGACATCCCGTAAATTTTCAAAACCGACTACTAGTCATAATCCCGCTCTTTAAATAGTTGTTTGCTAAAAAGGCCAAAATATAGCTAAGTTGTCAACTTTAGTCCCTCAAACTTTACAAAAAGAAGAAAAGTAAAACACACAAACAAACACACCCCAAAAATTTTCACCTCCTTCTCTCTTTCTCTCCTATGGTCGTCGGCCATCATCACCGCCACCACCATAATTCTTTTTTTTTTCTCTTGTTTTGATCTAAACCAAGATTAGACCACATCCTAGTTTTCATTTGTAAGTGTTTTTATACAATTAATTTCAACATGCATTAACACAAATTTTTCAAGAATCAATTATTTTTCAAAAACATGTTTTCATCTAATTAAACCTATTTATTGTTTAATTCATGTGTTTATAATGATAATTAATCCATAAAATAAGATGGGGTTTATGTTGTTGGTGTTCTACAGCCCCCAAAACCCACGAAATGTGGGGGTGTTTGGTGGTTTATGGTGTTTGATGAAATGTGTTATGGGTTTGTATTTTTAGTGATGTTTTTAGTATTTTTAAATGATTTAAACTTATTGCATGTATGGTTTAGGAGTGGGTTTTGATTAGGATTTGAGGTTCATAGTGTTCTAGACTGATTAGAGTGAATGGGAATGGGTATAAGTGGTTAATATAGGTTTAGGTGATGTTAGATTGGATTGGAAACAAGTGTTAGATTGATTTTGAAAGAGGAAAATTTAGGCAGATTGTTCAAGCTTGTTTTTCGTGGGTTTAACTTTATAAACAGGTCATAAGCATTGGATGTAGTTGTAGAGATTTTTCTTAGCTTCGTTTCGGTATAAAGTAGAGCTTACGACTTCAAACGAGTCAAAAGTTATGCAATTTTGAAAATGCGTGTACCGGGAGATAAGAACCAACACAATCCGAATTTGTGTTTGGTTTTGGGTCAGATCCCGGGGACCATAGATAGAGTTTGGTAAATGATTGAAAGTTAATTTTTGGTTTCAAACCTGCATTTGTGAGTCTATTTTTAGACTTAGGTGTTAGATTGGTCAATGGTGTATTTTAAATGGCTCAAACAAGTCCTACGTGTTAGAAGTGCAAAATCAGTCCAAAATGTGTACGTCTAGTAATGTGATGTGTAATGGATCATAATAGTGAAAACTTTTCATGGGATTAAACATGGGTTTTATACAGGTCATGAGGCATTTATGTGAATTTTCTTGTAATTTATATAGTTGCTTAAGTCATAGTAAACAGCCCGTACTTTTGGTAAGTACCGCCAAATTTATAAAATGGAAATCAACTTTAATTACGTAGATAAATGGTATAAGTCTAGTAACAACTACTTGTTTGGTTTTGGCGTGAGTTTTCATAAGCATTAAGTGATTATATGCGTGTGTTTAGTACAATAATGTACGCGGAGTATTGATTTGGTTTACGTACCTTGATTTTTAGGTCAAGTGTTTGATTTTCCCGGGCATCCACATCGTCGATGACATTTCTTGTTACGTCTTCGCTAGAACCATTACTACTACGCCAGGTGAGTCTATAGCCTCGCTCTTTACTTATTTTAAACGATTTTACCCGCAAGGGGGATACATGCTATTTAAATGAAAAGAACATAAGTCATGAATGATTGTTGGACCCGAATGTTGCCTTGAATTGTGTTGAGTACCTAGTTGTAAAAGTCCCTAAATTCGTGAACTATTAACTATTGTCTTGCCCTTGTGTGGGTTGGAGATAGCCGCTTATACAATTGATAGTACTATGGGGTTGACGACCCTATCCGAGACGAGAGCTAGTATGTTGAGTACCCTATGCGGACGGATAACTTGTGATAAGAAATAAGGTATAATTACAACTAATGCCTTTAGAAGGGGCACTGGTTTCACTTAAATCATGCCGGTCTATGTACGCGGGTGATTGAGTTAACGGATTAGTATCACGAGCTTAAACACAATTATTAGCTATTGCTAAAGATAATATCCTTGAATAATAGACTGTGAGTACGACAATGCTATTGAATGGTCATGATTGGTTTTAATACTTATGTTCAACTTATGATTTGATAAACCTATAGATTCGCTCAACCTTTGTGTTGACGGTTTTAAGCATGTGTTTCAGGTAACCAAGATTGATAGCAGCGGAGCATGCAAGAATGGAAGTTGTTGTGGCTTGGCGGTCTACTTTGTTTTTCCTCCCTTTAGCACTTAAATATTTTATATTATGTTATGTGAACGAAAATGTATTTTTGGGTTGAGATTCAATGGGGACCAAAACGCGACTCTGTTTTGTATTATCTTTGGGGTTTGGAAAACAGTAGACTTTGTTGTTTTAAACAATCTTTAATTTATGTTTAAATTTCTACGTCTCTTTGAGTCGTTCGAAATAGCTTATGTGTGATGATAACTGCCTAACACCCAAATGTTGTAGTTCCGCTGCGCATATGATTTGGGGGTGTTATACAAATATATACTCCATCCGTCTATAAATGGGCTTTGTTTGCAAAATGGGCTCTTGGAAAATCCGTTCCACTTAGGGCCTTTTATGGGCTTTTGTTATGACAAATGGAAAACAAGTTTTCACTTTTGGGCTTTTTGGGCCCAATACTCAAATGTGGGACCCACTTGGCCCAAATGTCTTCATAAATATCAAATCCGCTAAGAACGAACTTGATTTTGGCTTCGTTGATCATTTCTTCTAAACCCGTGTTGAATTTGCCGGTTTTCGTGATCTTTGGCGCACTTTTGGTTCTTTGACTTTGTCTTCGTCACTTTCTTGGACTTTTCTTCAACATTTGACCGTGAAATCCCGTGTTTTCTTTCCTTTTGATCATTTGTACCTATTTCACACAAAAACACAAAACTACGCGTAATTCTGACTTTTACGATATTAAACACATGATTGGGTCTTGTTTTTCCTTGATTTTAGTGGCAAAAGGATAAGTGTTTACACACTTATTAACCTTGCTTGATTCTTTGCAAAAACCTGCACATTTCTTAAACTAGGTTACCTAAATTCATTATTCACATAAAATGTTTTTAACCCATTACTAGTTTGGATCATCCCCTCACCCTTTTAAACCCACCTTGTTAGCCATGTCTTCACATCAAACCATTCTTCCTTAACCCTTAAACCATTCATTACAACCATGGTTTCTACAAGAACCTCAAACTCATCCAAAACCTCTACTTCAAGGAAAAATCTTAAGATTAAGATTAAGTTGCCCAAACCTAACTCTTCATCCTTTCACACACCCAAGAATAAGATTGTCCCAATTCTCATCTTTTCATCAACCTCACCACCTCTTGCTCCATGCAAGACTATCTCAACCCATGGTACCAACCATTCTCATGGTTCTACCTCCTCTTCATTCCAATCTAGAATGAATGAGCTATCCTCACCCTTCACTCCAAGTACTCTCTTGGATGTGACTACCCAACCTCAACCCATCCAAAGCATTCCCATTGTGAATGACTTTGTTGATACATTGGTGTCTTCACCATTTACCCCTCCTAACTCACCCATTTCACCCTTGGAGAGCATACCTCCACACTCACCCACATCACCCTTGGAGAACATACCTCCTCCACCTCCACCTCCCTCAAACACTCCCATTTTGGGTGTTCCACTTCCCTTCTTTATGGGTGATCCTTACTTCTTTGGGTTCCTAGAAGCTCATGGTTCTCATTGTCCGTGTTGCCTCTACAATAACTACATCATTCAAAACCTTAGGATGGAGATGTTTGTACTTCATATGAGGTTGCAAGATTTCTTGCTCACCTTGTTTAACATGCCTCCTCCTAGGAGATGAATGGTGATTTTCTTTAAAAATATTTTTCAAGAAAAACCAAGGCAAGGAAGACTACTTATCAAAGAACTAGTTTTAAGCTAGTTTTGTTTTAGTTAGTTTCTTTTTTTTTCCTTATTGTATCTCTTTCCCTCTATGAGTTTTTTATGAGGATGAATTATGGACTTAGCTTTATGTGTTTCTATCTTTATGTGCACATTAATCAACTTTAATTCTAAATTAAAATTGAACCTAAATCTATCACAACCTCTAAAACTTGACTAAAATTGGCTCAAAATGTTATCTAAATATTTTGTCACCCTTTGTCAAGACATTCTTTGTGAATGTGTTGCTTTTATGCAACCCTAGCATAATTTAGTGCTAATAGAGGTAAAATTCCAAGATTTGCAATTTTTTGAAAAAGTCTTAGTTTTTCTCAAAACCCTGGAAAAACATGGTTTCAAGTCCACTAAACGCGGCTCATTAAAGTCGCGCGGTTCCTTAAGTGAGAAGGAACCACCGGTCCCTATAAGGTACCACGGACAGAAAGCCAATTTTTGGCTCGTTTTTGGTCTTTCTTCATCACCCTAACCCCTGTCAAGATTCCATGTTTACTCAATTTGGCTAAACATTCCTTAACACTTTACATTTGATTTTCAAACCTTTGCCTTGTCTACTTTCTTCTTATACCCCCACCTTGAGATTTCATTCTCACACCTTAACAATGCCTAACTCCTCCTTTCATAACCTTGACATTTCATTGTCACAAACCTCCTCACCCAAAGCTTCCTCATCCAAGCTTTCCAAGAAACCGAAGATCTCGGTTCGACCTATTTGGATCAAGAAAAATGAACCCTCTTCATCCAAACCACCCAAGAACCCCACCTTCTCTCCAATCAAGTATTGGAATGAGACCTACACTATTAACCCCATCACCGGAGAAAAGGAAAATCTTCCCCCACCACCAAAACCTTTTGACACCCCTCAACTCAATGACCTTTCAACCTTCCCAAACCTCACAAGGCATTGTGAAAACATTTCCTACCCACTCTCCTCACCACCACCAAACCCTAGGTGTGATGGCCTTCCCCCATCAACCGAATTTGTGTTGCATCATGGATCCTCGTGCTTGTGTCGATTTAAACAAATTGAACTTGCTCATGTGTATGAGAAGTTAAATTTTCTTGAATTCCTCCTCACTCGACCTCCTCTCAAAGTTTTCGTTCCCGTGGACAAAACTTCGAATGATGCCTCGTCGTCTTATTTTTCCAACTAAAGGGCTAAGCACTCTTGGAGTCAATAAAACTTTAGTTGTTTTAGAGTCAATAATATTTTAAGCAATCTTGGAAAATTATCACTATTAGAATAGCTTATGTTTTGTGGTTTATTTTCCATATCTTTTGCTTTAGATACTCATATTGTGTGTATGACTATCTACTTTGTTTGTTTCTTTCATATTTATTTAATATGAAACCTTTGTGTTGTGTTTGTTTTCTTTATTTGATCATTCTCTCTTTCTTTTGAGTTGATCATGGTTAATCTCTACAATTGATTATGGGTGATTCCATCAATTCTAAATTTTAACCCCTTGACAAATTTATCATCTTCATTGGTTGGATGTTTCTTTTCTACCTTCATTCCACCAATTGAACTTTGATTTTGTCATTTACCTCTTTGGACATACTTAGCAAATACTTGCTTCTAATTTGAGATTTCTTCTCCTTCTCCCTCTCAAGTTACTTAGTAGGTAGTGATCATATATACATTGGTGTTTCTTTTCTTTCTACTAACATTTGTGTAGCATGTCACCATAGCTCATACACTTGGTGCCCCAAGCAAGGGGGAGCAACCACCAAGGGGGAGCTACTAGCAAAGTCTGGTTCTCTTCAAAGACTTGTGCTTACCTTTTTGCTACGACGAAGGGGGAGAAATGATAGTGATAAACTTGTTAATAAATCGATATTTTGTGTTTCTACGTAAATGAGTTTATAGTTTGTCGTAATAAAAAGGGGGAGATTGTTAATGTATGTGATGCCTAAAAACATTATTAGTGTTAACTAATCTTTCTTAGTTTTGATCACAACAAACTATACAACACATTTAGTGTAAAACACAAAACAAATTATTTAACTAACACTATCATCAAGGTAATAATCACATCACTAACTTTTCTTAATCATACTTAGTGATCATCAAAGTGATTATCCTTAAAACTCACTTTTGTTAATATGACAAAAGATTTTTTAATAAAATTTCTTTTTAAGAAAATATTTTATTAAAATGGAAATGTAAATTTGAAAATGGCATATTCCATATGCCATAAGAATTTCCTTTGAAGGTTTAAAAAACCTCAGATATTCCTACCCCACTAAAAGATAAAAAAAGGAGCGGACTCTATTGGGCGGTACCTTAAATAGCTAGGCGGTTCTCTAGCGATATGGAACCGCCGGGCTAGTTAAGGAACTGCGCCCAACTAGCTATTGCACTTTGTCTTCTATAAATAGTGGATCAAATCTCATTTTCCAATAACCCTCTTGGACATTTTTCTCAGCCCCCTTTCTCTTTTCTATAGCATAATCATTAGTAAATGATCACTTAATGTGTTAAGTATGTTTATATATGATTATTCTCTTGATCCCCTCCTTTACCTTGTCCAATGAGAAGATCACTCACTCACTAGTGTTGTGATAAAGATGAATCCATGAATTAGTCATGTTCATCATGTTAGCCTTTTGTTTTTGTTAATCCATCTGTATTTATGAATACTTGGACTAGTTGTGTTCATCCAAGCTATTTGTGAATACTTGGATTTATTGTGTACATCCATTGCATATGTGTTTGCTTGGATTTGTGTTGTGTAGATCCAAGCTACATGTGTGTACTTGGATATGTCTAGTTGAGTTGTAATAGATTGTGTAGTAGTTCTCACTAAACTATAAAGTGATGTGGTTGTGTCTTGTGAGTTCTCATTAAACTTAAAAGTGATTAGTAGTTGTGTTGTGTGAAGTTCTCACTTAGCTTCAAAGTGAAGAGTCGTGAAGATTGGTTCTAGCTTTGGATTAGAACTCGACATCTAGCCTTGTATCGTAAAATGGTGAAGTAGGCAACGTCGTGAAGATTGGTTCTACCTTGAGATTAGAACGCGACATCTAGCCTTGTGTCGTTAAAATTGTGAAGTAGGCAACGTTGTGTAGATTGGTCCTAACTAAAGATTAGGTCTCGACATTTAGCTTAGTGTCGGAAAATAATGTAAGCGACGATGTAAGGCTTTCTCCGCCAAGAAGGGAGCTTGTGGATATAGTGGAAATCTCGAGTAGGTGTACTCGAGGAGTAGAGTAGAAATGAGGATAGAGCCTCGTTGTCGAACCACTATAAATTTTGGTGTCTTGTCATTAGGTTGTCTCTTTCCTTACTCTTTACTTATTTCATTATCATTATACTTACCTATTACCATTGCTAATGCATTTGAATTGAATCTAATCATTATGCAACTTGGCTTCAAGTAAAAGATAGTTTTGATACAAACCTAATTGAAAGTAATTTTAATTAGGTGACTAATCGAAGAGAAACTATTCAACCCCCCCCCCCCCCCCTTCTAGTTTCTACATGATCAAAATCAACCCAAAATCAGCTACAAACTTCAATACAGCTACTAGCAGGAACTGGATCAAACTGAACAGCAACAGGTACTCACAAAGCTTCCATTGATCAAGACCCCATATTGCTAGTCAGGAAATATATTAAATTCCATTCATATAGCATACATTATCTATGAGACCGCAGCCTCAGTATTTACTATTATCGGTATTTATTATCGGATTATTACAAGCCGCATGACATTGTTGCCTTTCTATAAAATACAACGGGTCGCGAGCCCGACAAATATGTGCCCATCTAAATCAGCGTTTCGTCACTCAAATCACGCTATATAAATATTCTCATACATAAATTCGCTTACCAATCAACGTGGCACGACGGGGATCAACCGTCAAGGCGCGAACTGGGGTGATCTTCCCCCAAATAGTACTATTATATGCATAAGCGTCTACCAACTCCCGGTAGTTCACAATTCATGCTAATTAGACTTATAGTGACATAACCTAACTTTTAATAATCCATTTCAATCATCCATTTTGGGTCATACAATCAATCGGGTCCATATCAATAAGCATACAATCAGGACTACTTGTGTCCTATTTCTATTAAAATTCGCATGTTATCTCCCTCGCGGATTTACAAAACATTTCATAAAACATTTAAAGAGTGCGAGGCTATGAACTCACGTTGGTTGGGAAAGGCGGGTTATCGGCAATTAGGATGTACGGTACGTGCCTCGATCACGGAAACTAATTGTGATGAAAAAGATGAGATTTATGATGAACAAGACTTGATCTTGTCATCAAATCTTATGAACTTAGCAAGACCACTTTTAGAAATCTCCAAGTATCTAAACTCCTTCTTGAAATCAGCCCTTGAACCTCATGAAAACTTCTTTTCACAAGTTATAATCACCTCCAAACAATCTCCTTTCAAGTAGCTTTCAACATATGTGATTTGTTGATAAAGTTGTAGGTTAAATTTTGATGGTGATGGTGATTTGGTGGTGGTTATGGACGGCCAAAAGATACTGGAAGAGAGAGTTGGAGAACTTTTTAGTTAATTTTTGCATGTATGTGAAGTATGAGAGAAGGTTTGGTGGTTTTGTGCCTTGCAAATTCATGTATGAGACAAGTTTCTCATACAAGCTCATGGTTTTGACAACAAGGGGTGTTAGCCCTTGTTGTGTCCGCCCATAGTGGGGGGGAGGGACAAGTGGAAACTTGTTTCATCCCCTATTATTTTACGGGTACTCCTCGATTCTAGTTTTCTCGATTTGCGTGCCCTCGGGTCGATTTACGAAAAACGTTTTTGCCGATTATGAAACTACGGCACAAAACGACTCTAATAAAAATTGTCTCATCAAAAATGGAGCATAAAAGCGTAAATACATAAACCTAGGGTTCCCGGTTTAGTCGTAAAAGACGTTAAATTATGCACGTAATCCCTAATTCCATCCTGTAAATTGTTGAGTTCGTGAACCAACACAAATATAAAATATAAAAATAATTTACGAGAATAAATTTACTACCTGAAAATATCAGGTTGTCACAGCATTTCCTCCTAAAAAGGGATCTACGCCCTCGTAGGTCCATTTCATTTCGATGCCCGTTTCTTATTGAAGTCAAAGAGGTGTGGGTATTTCTTCCACATTTTATCCTCTCGCTCCCAAGTAAATTCTGGCCCATGCTTTGAATTCCATCGAACCTTAACGATAGGTATACGAGTTTGCTTAAGTTGCTTTTCTTCACGATCAATAACCTCTACGGGTTCTTCGATAAAATGCAACTTCTCATCAATCTTGATCTCATCCAATGAAATCTTCTCATCACACGTAGCTAAACATTTCTTTAGATTAGATACAAGGAATGTATTATGGACACCATGAAGTTCTTGGGCTAACTCTAATTTATAAGCCACTGGACCAACTCTAGATAAAATCTTGAATGGTCCGATATAGCGGGGATTCAATTTTCCACGCTTTCTAAATCTTATGACGCCTTTCCATGGCGACACTTTCAACATCACATGATCACCCACTTCAAACTCCGACGGTTTCCGCCACACATCTGCCTAACTTTTCTGCCTACTTCGGGCTGTCAACAACCGTTTCTTAATGATAGGTGTCTAAACACCCATCCTTTTTACCACTTAATTACAATAGTAACCGAGCCAAAACGTGTATTTTATGTCATTTATGTCAGAATTATGCGTGGTTTGTATTTTTGTTGTGATTTAGGACGAAAAGGTGAAAAGTGGAGAAAACACGGGCATTCACGGGCTTTTATCGAAGGAAAAGACGAAAGACGAAGTCAAGAAGTCAAGAGTGCAAAAAGAACGGAAGTCCAAGACCAATTCTGAAGATTTATCGAAGAAAAAGTCAAAAGACGGAAGTTTACTAAAAGCCGAAGAACTCAAGTCTAATTTATTGAAGAATTACAAGACGAGTTCAAAGAAATCCCGAGACAAAGTCGTTAAAGTCAAAGAATTAAGAAGACTAACAAAGAATTAAGAAGAGAAAGGACTTAATGACGCAATTAAGGAAAGAAGAAAGAGGGGAGGAAGCTTCCTAAGCACCTCCTAATCCTCCCCTATAAATAGTCATTAGGATTTACATTTCATTCTTGTTGGCTAGTTTGACAAACTATGCTCTTCCACTTTAATTTTTGCACATTTAATTACATGTCATTTAATTAATTGTCTTGCACCTTAAATACATTTAATTTCAAGTAAGTTTCTTTTTAATTATTGTCAATCTTTACTTTATTGTTTGATCTCCTATCTACCTTTCTTTAATCTTTGATCTTTATGTTTATGTTCATGTTTATGTTTTTGAGTTTTTATTGATTAAAGTGGGTTTTGATTATTTTGATTAGTTTTGTTAGTTTTATTTGATTTGGATTGTTTGTTGATGATTAGTTGATGTCTATTGATTAGTATTGCTTAATCTTTTGGTTTAATTTGATGATATTTGTTTAGATTCGTGTTATCTGTTTGTTCCTTGTTCTTCGCTGTTGTTACTGATACCCAGGTACATTCCAGATCAAAGCCCCAAATATTCCGAGTGAAGGTGTTTGTTGAAAAAGTTCCGGATCAAGGGCGTTCATCCGAAATAAGTGACATATTCCGGATCAGCCTCTCATTCCGAATCAACCAAACATTCCGGATCAAAGGTTTAGCTAAAGTGTTCATCTGAAATATCCAACATTCCGGATCAAGGAGACATTCCGGATCAGACTTGTTCATTCGGAATAATTTAACATTCCGGATCAAACCTTTCATTCGGGATACCATATATTCCGGATCAAGGAGTTTTATTCGGAATAATTAATTATTCTGGATCAAGGTCTTCATCCGGAATCTTCAACATTCCGGATCAAGGGGATTCAAAATATTCCGGATCAGCAACATTCCGGATCAAGCTTAAGTATTCCGAATCAAGACTTTATTCCGGATAAGTGACATATTCCGGATAAAGGATTTATTCCCGATCAAGGTTTTTGGTAAATATTCCGAGTAAAGAAGAGCATTCCGAACGAAGGTGACATTCCGGATGAATGTTTATTCCGAACGAGGTATTATTCCGGATGAGCTGTTTTCAGGTTCTTTTTAGTTTCTGTTTTTAATTTTAAAGCTTTATTTTTCCCGCCTTTTTACTTAGTTGCACTTTAAGTTTAATTGCCTTAGATTTATTTTAGCCTTGCCTTAGTTTTAAGTTTTAGTTGTGTTTTAAGTTTGCCTTTAGGTTAGTTTTAAGTTTGCGTTATTTACTCTTAGTGCCTTTTAATTTTCGTCACGCTTTTAAATCCTTGTCATTTATTTTGAAATTAGAGTTAGATTTAAATTAACGTCATTTAGTTTTAAGTTTTGCACATTTATTTTAAAACAACCAAAAGTATTCTTTTTCACCAAATACAGCTGAGTCGCATAGTTAACCGAAAATCAATTCGTTAAGATACCGAGAAACGAACTTTTTCAACTAGTAAAATCTTAACATTAAAATGGCGTCGCTGCCGGCTCTTTTCGTGAATATTAACGGTTTTCTGTGAGAGACGCGTTGCTTTTTGGGATCCGTTCACTCGTGAACGTTATTTTTCATGTCAAAAATTTTCAAAAAATCCCAAAAACATTTGAAAAATTATAAAAAGCATTTCTTTTTCAAAGTTTTGCACCAAAAATATTCCTCTTTATCCTCTATTATGTTTAATTCTTTTCTTTACCCCTCTTATTTATAATTCTTCATGGATTCGTCTTGTGTACGGTGTGGGAGACCATGGCATGGTTTTCAAACATGTCAATGGTGTACTTGTGAGCGGTGTGGTTTTGATATCGACGATACACAATTTGGATTTTGTCCATTTTGCAATTCAACAAATTCATAATTCTCCTCTTACAATACTTTCTCACCTTCTCCCGTCTATGACAATCCTTATCCTCAAGATGCACCGGGTTTTTCTCCATACCCGTGGTGCTATATTTGTGGGGGCCCTCACGATGCTTCTTCTTGTGATCCGTCGAAGGTCTTTGAGAAAGTTCCGTGCTATCATCCCAGTGTGTATAACTTTGAGCCCCCACGTCACACCGTCACTAATCAACACTTTTGTGCACTTCCTCCTGAGCAAATGGCCACACTTTTTGACACCTTTCAAAAAGTTCAAGAAGCTTGCAACAAGATCATGGAGAAATGTCAAGCGGATCAGCAACAAGAGCAAGTATCTAACCTTAATGCTTATACTCCTCCTCTTGTGCCTCCATATTATTATGATAGTGATGACGATGAGAGTCCTATTTCGTGGAACGATGAGAATTCTATTCCTTCTCCCGACTTGCCGGCTCTGGAGCCTAAGGATTCAACCATCCTACGGGATGAGGATATTAGCACAATTCCTGCAAAGGAATCCGACGAATTCATAAAGTCTAGTGCTGATAACCTTGTCCCAATTCCAAGTGAATCTGAGTTGACATCCGACAGTGACGATGAGTATGCTGCACTTTCTTCTGATGATGTTCCTTCCACCAACACTTCGGGAGAGGATTCTTTGGCTTTCTCTAATCCTTTTTTTTGATCAAGATGATGATTTTACTTCTAGTGATGACGAGTCACTATCTGATGAAGACGTTCTAAAGGAAACTTTCAAGATTTATTCGAACCCTTTATTTGATTTTGATGACGCTTACATATCTAGTCAGGTGAATCCTCTCTTTGACGAAGGGATTGAGGACATTGATAGCTCTTATTCTCCTGCTATTACTGAGCATGCTTTGTTAACCATGCCCCCTTCTATCGCAGAGGTGGAGAGATTTGACTCTACTGGAAAGGTAACGCAGGTGGAAGGTAATTGTTCTCATACTTCTCATATTATATTACCACCTCATCCTACTGCGTGCACGCCCAAGCGGGTGATGTATCAATTTCACTCTCTGGGAAATGAGGATGAGTGCTTTGACCCGGGAGGTGACAATGACCATTCTATGATTGATAACCTTACGGCTTTGCCAATTGGTCCGCATCCATTATCTTTGGAGGATGACAATGTGATTCCTTTACCCACCCCACCTCCCGTGGATCAAGATTTCACATACTTCTCGTATGTTGAAAGGTGATAGGTGTGTAAACACCCATCCTTTTACCACTTAATTCTGGCTAAAACGAGACTAAAACACGTATTTAATATCATTTGTTTGGAATTATGCGTGGTTTTTGTGTTTATTGTGTTTTCAGAGCTAACCGGATGAATATTAAAGAAAACATGGGATTACACGGGTTTTATCGAAGAAAAAGACTCAAGACGAAGTCTATTGTCCAAGAGGTGCAAAAGATTTGAAGTCAATGGGCCTATTTGAAGATTTATCGAAGAAAAGGACCAAAGATGGAAGATTTACATATGTCGAAGAAACTCAAGTCTATTTAACGAAGAAATTAAAAGACGAGTTGAATTTAATCGACGACAAATCCCGAATCAGAATCGAAAACGTCAACTTTTCTGAAAAGACGAGAAGACAAGAAGAAAGGGAGAAAGCCCACTCACCAACCAACCACTAGGACTATATATAGTTTTTCCCTTCACACAATTAGGGAGCTAGCTTCATTTTTCTTTTTCCCAGTTCTTAGGTTCGGTTCATCACAAACACCATTAGGGTGTTTGGTGATTTTTTCATTTTCTTTCAATCTTGTAAGTGTTAATCATTACTCTTGTTACTTTTCCATTAATCTATCAATTCCATCTTTTCATTCATCTTGTTCATCTCCATTTTTATTGCAAGTTCTTAAGTTTTTATTTGATTCAAGTTTGATCTTAAAAAGTTGTTGATTTAGTGTTTTTATTGGTGGGATTTATTTCTTATAAGTATTTAAATGATTGTTGGTTGATTTGGTAAAACCTTTATGAGTATTTTGGTGTTTAGATTGAAAAATCGTTTAGTTTCTGCTGTTACTGATCTTCGTTTCCCAGATCTTTCCGAATAGGCATTTGGGCTCGTCCCCTATTCGGAATATCTTACTTATTCCGAATCATCTTTGTTTATTCTCTTACTCGGAATATTTCAAATATTCCGCATAGCCAGTTTATTGTTCCCTTATTCGGAATATCTTGTATATTCCGAATAGCCCAGTTTTTCCGAATAGCATGTTTTTCCGCATAAGCCATACTTTCCGCATAGAGGTTTATTTTCCGCATAGGGCCACTTTTTCCGCATAAGATATTTTTCCGCATAAGGTCCTTTTTTCTAATAGTACAATTTTTCCGCATAATTCATTTTTCCGAATAGGGCAAGGTTTTCCGAATAGAGATGTTTTCCGCATAGAGCAGATTTTCCGCATAAGGTCTTACATTCCGAATAGAGGAACTTTCTGAGTAAGCAATATATTCCGCATAGACATACATTCCGAATAGGGAATTTTCTGCTTGGTTATTTTTCATTTGCTGTTTAATTTAACTCTTTAAGTCTAACTTTACTTTTTAATAGAATAGAAAACCAAATCCACTTTTTGTCACCAAGAACAAATCATTCCACTTTAAACTGAGATCAATTCGAGAGGATTCCGAGAAACGAACTTTTCATCATAGAAAATCCTTGTATCAAATGGCGTCGCTGCCGGCTCTTCTCGTTAAGATCAAAAGTTTTTTGTGAGAACTTGGATTTTGGGATCCGTTCCCCGTGAACGTTACTTTTTCATAACAACTTTCAAAAACACTAAAAAATATAAAATTTTCAAAAATCCTAAAAAATTAAAAAACATAAAAACCAAAAATATTTTTGCTTTGTTTTTCTTTGTTCGTTCTTTTGCAGGTGTATGCGCACTCGATCCACGTCATATCAAGAGCCCGAGCCTCTCGATCACTTAGACATGGCCGGTGTACCACCTCCAAACAATAATAACAACAACAACATGAACAATAACAACAACAATGAGCCCCTTCCGGATAATCGGCCGATGATTGAATTGCTACAAGCTCATGTAGATGGCAACACGGATCTAATTGTCATACCACCGATTGCCGCCAACAACTTCGAGCTCAAATCAGGCTTTATCCAGATGGTCTCCGCTCAACCATTCTTGGGACGAACCATTGATGATCCACACGACCACATCAAGAGATTTCTACAACTCACCAACACGGTCAAGTTCAATGGTGTTCCACAAGAAGTTATAAGGTTACAACTTTTTCCCTTTTCTTTAGAGGGACAAGCCCGGCATTGGCTTGCTAAGGAACCGCCACAGAGTATTCTCTCGTGGACGGATTTGGAAACAAAGTTTATCAACTACTTTTTTCCACCCTCTCGTACTACCGCTTTGCGGAATGAGATCATAAATTTTGAACAAAAGTACGATGAGTCATTCAGTGAATCTTGGGATCGCTTTAAAGATCTTTTAAGAAAATGCCCACAACATGGTTTTACCAAAGTACATCAAATCAATACTTTTTACAATGGTTTAAGCATGAGTGACCAAGATTCACTGAATAGTGCCTCGGGGGGAAATCTATTGGCTAAGACTTCCAATGCTGCTTGGGACATCATTGAGAACAAATCTCGTGTGCAAACCAAGAGTGTTAGGACCAATGTTGCTAGTGCTAGCACTAATGACAGCGACAAGCGATTGGACAAAATCACTGTGCTTCTTGAATCACTTGTCACCCACACCATCAGCAACAACAACAGCAACAACGCCAAAAACGCTCAAGTGAACGCTGTCAGCCAACCTTGTGAGATATGCGGTGGTCCTCATTCTTACACCACTTGTACCGCCACCCAAGATTACCCTGCTGAGAATGTGAATGCGGCATATGGCACCTATCAACAACCTGCTTATCAAGCTAGACCTCAAGGTGACCGTAATTTGCTTAGCTACCGCAGCAACAACTATCTTTCACCACCTGGTTTCCCTCCTACCAACCCCAACCAACAACAAAATCTCAATCGCTCTCCTCAACAACAACAACAACCTCGACAACCATACATACCTCCTCACAAGCAGCAACAACCGCCTCAACGTAACAATCAAGTCTACCAACATCCTGCTTACCAACCACCCGCATGCAATGCCCCTCCCAACCAACCTACCGCTCTTCACCAAGAAGTGGAAACTTATATGAGGACTAACGATGCGATAGTGGGAAATCTTCAAAGAGAGGTGCTCAACCTGAAAGCCGACTTGGTAAAGCAAGGAAATGATTTGAGAGCCGATATGAGAAACACGTTGGATAGCCAAACTAATGACTTGAGGAACATGATGGCTAGTTTCTTCCAAGGTAATCAACCCTATTCTTCGGGTACTCTTCCGAGTAACACCGTTGCGAATCCAAGAGGGGAGATGAAAGCAATCACCACTCGAAGTGGCAAAGGTACCAAGGAACCCGAGCTTCCTATACCTCCACCGGTGGTTGTGACTAAGGAGAACGAGTCACCTGCTCCTATTCCTCATCCTTCTCCTTCCCCAATTTCTCCACCTCTTCCTTCTACCCCTCCTCCACCCGTGGTTGTGAGTGATCCTATTCTCCCAAAGCCTTCCTCTTCTTCCAATATACCTTATCCATCTAGGTTGAGGAAAGAGAAGCAAAAGAGCAAGGATGATATTCAGGTTTCGAACTTCTTAAAATGTTCAAACAATTGAATTTCAATATCTCCTTCGCTGAGGCTCTCGCTCACATGCCCAAGTACGCGAAAATGTTTAAAGATCTTCTGAGCGACAAGGAAAAGCTCCTTGATATTGCCAACACCCAACTTAATGAGAACTGCTCTGCAGTGCTCTTAAGGAAATTGCCAACCAAGCTTGGTGATCCGGGTCGTTTTCTTATCCCTTGCAATTTCCCAGGAGTAGAGAATTACATGGCCCTAGCCGATCTAGGTGCCAGTATTAATCTCATGCCTCTAAGTGTTTGGAAGCAATTATCTCTCCCAGAGCTAGTCCCCACCAAAATGACTTTGGAATTGGCCAACCGTACGGTTGCTTATCCAGTGGGGATAGCCGAAGACGTCATTGTAGGAGTCGAGAAATTCACCTTCCCTGCTGATTTTGTTGTCGTCGACTACGAGATGGACCCCCGTGTGCCACTTATTGTTGGTCGTCCATTCTTGAGGACCGGTCGCACTCTCATTGATGTTGAAGCCGGTGAGCTTATCATGAGAGTGGGTGACGATAAAGTAGTCTTCAACATGGGAAAGCTTTCTAAATAGCCTTATTCTTACGAGAGTGTTAATTGTATTGACGTTCGGCTTGTGAAGAACACTTCAAGGATGCTTGTAAAAATATTCCTACCTCTCTTCCCAATGTTGAGACCGTTTCCTCTATCGACTCATCACTATCTCTATTTGGAGAAAGTGATTTCCTTTGGAAAGATTTGGAAGCCACCATGGGAGATGTGAATTTAGACAATGACGATTCTACTGCCAATTGGGATGACGATCTCAGTTTCATTGCAAACCTCCTCAAAGAAGACAATCCTTCCCCTCCATCTCCCACTGTCATTGCTATCGATACTCCGAATTTGAAAACGCCTCCCGTCGAAAATCCTCCGGATTTGGAACTTAAGGAGTTGCCGCCACATCTCGAGTACGTGTTCCTTGACGAAAACAAGAAGTCGCCCGTCATTATTGCGACGGATTTGAAAGATGAAGAGAAGACTCGCCTCGTTGCCATGCTGAAAGCTCACAAGAAGGCTATTGCTTGGAAAATTTCGGATATTCGTGGAATTGATCCTCACTTCTGCACGCACAAAATTCTCATGGAGGACGACTATAAGCCCACCATTCAAAGCCAACGAAGGGTGAATCCAAAAATCCATGAAGTCATCAAAACAGAGGTTATCAAACTTCTTGATGCGGGTATGATTTACCCTATTTCGGATTCACTATGGGTTAGTCCAATCCATTGTGTGCCCAAGAAGGGCGGAATAACCGTTTTTCCCAATGAACACAACGAGTTGATTCCCACTCGTCTCGTTACTGGGTGGAGAGTTTGTATAGACTACCGCAAACTCAATGATTCCACGAGAAAGGATCATTTCCCTCTACCTTTTATGGACCAAATGCTTGAACGCTTAGCTGGTAATGAATATTACTGCTTTCTTGATGGTTTCTCGGGTTATTTTCAAATACCCATCGATCCCCAAGATCAAGAGAAGACTACATTCACTTGTCCCTATGGCACATTCGCTTACAAAAGAATGCCTTTTGGCTTATGTAATGCACCCGGGACTTTCCAAAGGTGTATGTTAGCTATCTTCCATGACATGGTTGAACAAACCATGGAAGTCTTCATGGATGATTTCTCGGTCTTCGGGGATTCTTTCTCTTCTTGCCTTGCCAATTTGGAACGTATGCTCAAGCGGTGCGAAGACACTCGCCTAGTTCTGAATTGGGAAAAATGCCATTTTATGGTAAAATAAGGCGTCGTGCTTGGACATAAGATCTCGAAAGCCGGTCTTGAAGTAGACCGTGCTAAAGTCGATGTTATCGCAAAGTTGCCTCCACCTTCAACCGTGAAGGGTGTGAGAAGTTTCCTGGGTCATGCGGGCTTCTACCGTCGATTCATAAAAGATTTTTCTCAAATCGCTCGCCCGATGACCCACCTCTTGGAAAAAGATACTCCTTTTATCTTCTCCAAAGAGTGTCTGGACGCCTTCAACTCGCTCAAGGATAAGCTTACTAAGGCACCCGTCTTGGTTACCCCTAACTGGGAGCTTCCCTTTGAGTTGATGTGCGATGCTAGTGATTTTGCTATTGGAGCGGTTCTTGGACAAAGAGTGAACAAACACTTCCAACCAATCCATTACGCTAGCAAGACAATGACAGGGGCACAATTGCATTATACGACAACCGAAAAAGAGCTTTTAGCTGTTGTCTATGCATTTGAAAAATTCCGCCCCTATCTTGTCCTTTCCACCACCATCGTGTATACCGATCATTCTGCGCTGAAGTACTTGTTGACAAAGCAAGATTCCAAACCAAGACTTCTTCGCTGGGTTTTGCTGCTCCAGGAATTTAAAATCGAAATTCGTGATAAAAAAGGAGCAGAAAACTTAGCCGCGGATCATCTCAGCAGACTTGAGGATCCTTACCAAGGAGATCATCCGAACAAAGAAATCAATGATTCTTTTCCCTTAGAGACCTTAATGTCTATAAACTCGAAGCCAAATGAAACCCCGTGGTTTGCGGACTTTGCAAACTACTTAGCGGGTGGAATTCTCAAGGAAGGGTTGACGTCTCAACAAAAGAAGAAGTTCTTCACCGACATTAAGACTTACTTTTGGGACGACCCTTACCTATTCAAACAATGTGCCGACTTGATTATCCGCCGATGTGTTGACGGACCGGCAGCGTCTGAAATCCTTGATGCTTGCCACAAAGGACCCACCGGTGGTCACTTTGGTCCCAACTACACCGCCAAAAAAGTGTTTGATTCGGGATTTTATTGGCCCTCCATATATCGTGACGCTCACGATATGGTTAAAAGATGTGATGTTTGCCAAAAGCAAGGCAAAATCACACATAAAGACGAGATGCCTCAGAATTTCATTCAAGAGTGTGAAATCTTTAATGTTTGGGGTATCGACTTTATGGGGCCATTCCCTTCTTCTAAAGGAAACAAATACATCCTTGTAGCCGTTGACTACGTTTCAAAGTGGGTTGAAGCCAAAGCTTTACCTACTAATGACGCAAGGGTGGTTTGTAACTTTTTGAAAGCTCTTTTCGCTAGATTCGGTGTGCCTCGTGCCAATATTAGTGATCGTGGGACTCATTTTTGCAATGACCAATTCGCAAGAGTCATGGCTAAGTATGGTGTAAATCATCGTCTTTCCACAGCCTACCACCCATAAACTAATGGCCAGGCTGAAATATCCAACCGAGGTCTTAAGCGAATCCTGGAAAGAACCGTGGGAGAGCATCGTGCCTCATGGGCTGATAAACTTGATGATGCTTTGTGGGCTTTTCGTACTGCTTACAAGACCCCGATCGGCTGTACGCCTTATCGTCTTGTGTACGGGAAAGCGTGCCACCTCCCCATTGAGTTGGAGCACAAGGCTTATTGGGCCTTGAAGTGGGCTAATTTTGATATAAACAAAGCCGGTGACCTACACAAGATCCAACTCAATGAGCTGAATGAACTTCGGAATGAGGCTTATGAAAATTCTTTAATCTATAAGGAACGAACTAAGCTCATTCACGACTCTAAGATCAAAAACCGAGAGTTCCATGTTGGAGACAAAGTCTTACTTTTTAACTCTCGGTTGAAAATCTTTTCGGGCAAGCTTAAATCTCGTTGGTCCGGCCCATTCACCATTGCCCAAATTTTTCCATATGGTACTCTCGAGCTCGCTCAACCTAATGGACCGAATTTTAAGGTGAATGGCCAACGAGTGAAGTTGTACTTTGGTGAGGACACCTCTCAGGAGGTGATTCCCTCCCTCACCATGTTCCCCATGAACTAATTTTGGGTCGAGTCAGGCTCGTGACTCGGTTATCAAAAACAAGCGCTCCTCGGGAGGCAGCCCGAGTATCTATCCCTTTAACCCCCTAAGTGTAGGGGAGGACCTATTTTGGTCGTTTGTGTTTGTGTGGTGATGTTCTTACAGGGATAACTGCAATCTTGGATATCTCTGAAGAACCGTGCTCCCGTGTTATCCGAAATCCGGTTCTATCTCTCAACTATCGTGATTCAATTTTCTTCATACTCACATTTGAAATTGATCACTTTAGTCGTCTCTTCCTTAACTCGAGTTAACCAACGTGCACAATGTCATAAGTGTAGGGGAGACTTTTCCCACATGCTTAAACATTGAGGACAATGTTTATCTTAAGTGTAGGGGGGACTTCTATCGAAGTTTTAAGTGGACTTTTCCATGAAAATGCCTTCATTGAACCGGAAAATCCTATTTTTTAACATTTTTCAAATTTTTTATTAACTTTGGCCATTGAGTCGTAATTTTTAAATTTTTATCGTTGCTTTCATATGTATATATCCCGCAATAAAGTCAAAAATATTAATAAAGTGGTGTAGCTAGTTTAGAAATCTTTGACATATTAGGCCCGTTGCGTTTATTTTGACTCAACCCGAATAGACTTATCCAAGTTTATTCTAGCTAGTATCCTTAACCATGAAGACCTTAATCGGTTTATTAGGCTAAGTATCCACGAGTCTCATTACTTGAGATTTTAAATTGTGGAGGACGAGAAATGATAGAGTCAATTATAAGTCGGTATTCTTGCACAAGCTCACTTGGTGTAATTATTTGCCTATTCTCCCATCACTTGCTAATAAATTATCTGCAATAAGTAAGGTCTTACGATTTGAAAAGTTACTTAGCTTCTAGCCCAAGATCGTTTAAAAGTTGCTCGGTAATGACAAGAGTTCATAGCCAAGGCATAACTTATGAAGCGGGGCGCGAAGATTGGCGAGTCCGAAAAGGCCCTAACAAGGCATGAGGATTCAATTTTATTGCTGAAGATCCAAAGTGATGTGAAAAGCATTATTCCTAAAGTCAATATGAAGGATCAAGACTCACGACGAAAAGCAATAAACTCACATAAAGATCATGGAGAAGTCTATCCGAAAAGACCCTAACAAGGTATGAGGATAAATAGATCCAAGTCCGAAAAGGAGGCGGATCGTTGTATCTCAAAATCCCAATTAGAGATTGAAGAAATAATCATGAAGTCGTGGTCAACAAAGTTGGAGTACCCCTCAAAAGTCTCCAAGTGAAGAAACTCTATTACGATGAGAAGACCATTATCTCAAGAACGTCTCTCGAAGATGTGAAGTATGAAGTACATGCCAAATATCGGCCCGAGAAAGGTCTCAAATCGTGAACCAAGTTATGCCAAGATATGAACTTTTTGATATCCCGGGAAGCAGTTTTAAGAGATTTTGTCCTTTAGCTAACTATTGATCAAATCGTCCTACTTTGCTTTCAGCCTAAATAAACTATCGAAATAAGTCCAAAAATGCATCTTCATGATCATTCTAAGACAAAAATAAAATATAAGAGATACACCTAGGAATAAGGGAGTTTAAGCATTTAATTAAGCCATGTGTGTAAGTGTTTGAATTGCTAACTTATAATAACAATGATCTCGTTTTAAGCTTAGTTTGGGGAACGTGAAACTTGAGGATGATAAATCTTCGCAGCACCAAAGCCCTAATGTAAGTCCTTGATTTCTTTACAAGTTATTTCCATCCTTTTGTTTATTTTAAAGTTTTAAGTTCTCTTAGTATTTTAATTGTTGTTTAGTAGAATTTAAATAAGGCCAAGGTTGATTGATTATGAGAAAAATGTAAAATTGCTTTATCACTAAGCATTGCATGAGGGCATGGCAATGGTTAAGTGTAGGGGATTTGATAGGTGTGTAAACACCCATCCTTTTACCACTTAATTCTGGCTAAAACGAGACCAAAACACGTATTTAATATCATTTGTTTGGAATTATGCGTGGTTTTTGTGTTTATTGTGTTTTCAGAGCTAACCGGATGAATATTAAAGAAAACATGGGATTACACGGGTTTTATCGAAGAAAAAGACTCAAGACGAAGTCTATTGTCCAAGAGGTGCAAAAGATTTGAAGTCAATGGGCCTATTTGAAGATTTATCGAAGAAAAGGACCAAAGATGGAAGATTTACATATGTCGAAGAAACTCAAGTCTATTTAACGAAGAAATTAAAAGACGAGTTGAATTTAATCGACGACAAATCCCGAATCAGAATCGAAAACGTCAACTTTTCTGAAAAGACGAGAATACAAGAAGAAAGGGAGAAAGCCCACTCACCAACCAACCACTAGGACTATATATAGTTTTTCCCTTCACACAATTAGGGAGCTAGCTTCATTTTTCTTTTTCCCAGTTCTTAGGTTCGGTTCATCACAAACACCATTAGGGTGTTTGGTGATTTTTTCATTTTCTTTCAATCTTGTAAGTGTTAATCATTACTCTTGTTACTTTTCCATTAATCTATCAATTCCATCTTTTCATTCATCTTGTTCATCTCCATTTTTATTGCAAGTTCTTAAGTTTTTATTTGATTCAAGTTTGATCTTAAAAAGTTGTTGATTTAGTGTTTTTATTGGTGGGATTTATTTCTTATAAGTATTTAAATGATTATTGGTTGATTTGGTAAAACCTTTATGAGTATTTTGGTGTTTAGATTGAAAAATCGTTTAGTTTCTGCTGTTACTGATCTTCGTTTCCCAGATCTTTCCGAACAGAGCCTTTATTCCGAATAGGCATTTGGGCTCGTCCCCTATTCGGAATATCTTACTTATTCCGAATCATCTTTGTTTATTCTCTTACTCGGAATATTTCAAATATTCCGCATAGCCAGTTTATTGTTCCCTTATTCGGAATATCTTGTATATTCCGAATAGCCCAGTTTTTCCGAATAGCATGTTTTTCCGCATAAGCCATACTTTCCGCATAGAGGTTTATTTTCCGCATAGGGCCACTTTTTCCGCATAAGATATTTTTCCGCATAAGGTCCTTTTTCCGAATAGTACAATTTTTCCGCATAATTCATTTTTCCGAATAGGGCAAGGTTTTCCGAATAGAGATGTTTTCCGCATAGAGCAGATTTTCCGCATAAGGTCTTACATTCCGAATAGAGGAACTTTCCGAGTAAGCAATATATTCCGCATAGACATACATTCCGAATAGGGAATTTTCTGCTTGGTTATTTTTCATTTGCTGTTTAATTTAACTCTTTAAGTCTAACTTTACTTTTTAATAGAATAGAAAACCAAATCCACTTTTTGTCACCAAGAACAAATCATTCCACTTTAAACTGATATCAATTCGAGAGGATATCGAGAAATATTTTGAACCCATATAAAAACGCGTGTATCAAAAGGACCTTCCTACCATTCAAGACTTATCCTCCTGCCTCTCCTTTTGTTATATTCCTCCGAGAACGAGGACAAGGTCTTTGATCCCGGTATTACATTCGAGGCTTCCCCATGGACCATTTAATTTGGGGACGAGTCAGGCTCGTGACTCGGTTAACAAAAACAAGCGCTTCTCGGGAGGCAACCCGACTATCTATCTATCATTTTCTTTGTTTTTACCATAAGTGTAGGGGGAGACCCGTTGGTGTTTGCTATTTCCTCTCTTCTTCTATTCAGGGATTCGAGCGCTCAATGATCCACTCTTGATGATTTTTGACGACCCGTGATTCCGTGTTTCCGTCTTCTCGGTTCTATCCTAAACTCTTTTCGATTCACTATTTTATATTTCTCAATATTAAAATAGGAATCTCTTTAGTTGTCTCTTCCTTAGCAAGATTTAAACAACGTGCACAATGTCCTAAGTGTAGGGGAGTTTACTCCCACATGCTTAAACATTGAGGACAATGTTTATATTAAGTGTAGGGGGGACTTCTATCAAAGTTAAGTGGCCTTTTCCTTGTATTTGTCCTCATTTTAACCGGAAAATCAATTTTTCGACATTTTTCAAAATTTTTGATCTATTTTGGCCTATTAGTTTTTCCCTTTGTATAGTTATTTTCTTTCTTTGCTAGAATAAATTTTTAATAAATTGGTTTTAATTTTCAAACGTTGTGAATCTTTTGACTCAACCCGAGTTTACTTATCTAAGTTTACTCTAGCTAGTATCCTTAACGTGTTTAAGTCAAGTTTTGCTAGGCTTTTATATAGGGAGCTATAAAACGCGAAAGTCTTAACTCTCACGGGTTAAGAACAAGAACTTTTCGCAAGTTCCTATAATTGATCCTAGAGAGTCGGTTATCAAGGGAACTTTAAAATGCGATTTCTAAACTTGAAAGAGTCTAAGAGTTTGCAAGATCCTATAGACGACTCGAAAACCCAAAACTTTGATTTAATAGGCTAAGCATCCACGAGTCTCATTCCTTGAGATTTTAAACTGTGGAGAACGCGAGATGATAGAGTCAATTATAAGTTTGGTATTCTTTCGTGAATTTATGTGAGTTAATTATAAGCCTATTCTCCCATCGCTTGCTAATAAATTTATCTGCAATAAATAAGGTTGTACGATTTGAAAAGTTACTTAGCTTCTAGCCCAAGATCGTTTAAAAGTTGCTCGGTATGGATTAGAGTTCATAGCCAAGGCATAACTTATTGAAGAGGGATGCGAAGATTGGCGAGTCCGAAAAGGTCCTAACAAGGCATGAGGGCTATATTTGGTGGCTAAAGATCCAAAAGTGATGTGAAGAATAATTTTTCAAAGATCAATATGAAGGATCGAGACACACGACGAAAAGCAAGTACTCCCCAAAAGATTATGGAGAAGTCTATCCAAAAAGTCCCTAACAAGGTATGAGGATAAATAGATCCAAGTCCAAAAAGGAGGCGGATCGTTGTATATCAAAATCCCAAATAAAGATTGGAGAAAAATGATGAAGTCGTGGTCCAAATATGAAGAATCTCTCAAAACTTCAAGTGAAGAAATTCCTATTGTGAAGAGAAGACCATTATTTCATGAACGTCTCTCAAGATTTGAAGTATGAAGTCGCTGCCAAATATCGGTCCGAGAAAGGTCTCAAATCGCGAAGCGAGTTATGCCAAGATATGAACTTTATGAGGTCCCGAGAAGCAGTTTTAAAGTATTTTGTCCTTTAGCTAACTATTGATGAAATTGTCCCACTTTATTTTCAGACTTAATAACTATCAAAATAAGTCAAACAATGCATCCTCGTGATCATTCAAGACAATAATAAAATATAAGAGATACACCTAGGAATAAGGGAGTCTAAGTGAATAATTGGCCTACATGAGTTCGTGTTAGTTTGCTAACTTATAATAACAATGATCTCGTTTTTAAGCTTGGTTTGGAGAAAGTGAAAACTTGAGAATGATGATTATTCATGACATTTCCAAAACCCAAGGTATGTTTTTGATTTCTTTCTTACTTTGAATGTTTATAATTTTATATCTCTTTAATAAAGGCCAACGTGGATTGATTATGATGAAAAGTGTAATCGTGCTTTGTAACTAATGCATTGCATGAGGACATTGCAATGGTCAAGTGTAGGGGATTTGATAGGTGTGTAAACACCCATCCTTTTTACCACTTAATTACAATAATAACCGAGCCAAAACGTGTATTTTATGTCATTTATGTCGGAATTATGCGTGGTTTGTGTTTTTGTTGTGATTTAGGACGAAAAGGTGAAAAGTGGAGAAAAAAGGGGCATTCACGGGCTTTTATCGAAGAAAAAGACAAAAGACGAAGTCAAGAAGTCAAGAGTGCAAAAAGAACGGAAGTCCAAGACCAATTCTGAAGATTTATCGAAGAAAAAGTCAAAAGACGGAAGTTTACTAAAAGCCGAAGAACTCAAGTCTAATTTATTGAAGAATTACAAGACGAGTTCAAAGAAATCCCGAGACAAAGTCGTTAAAGTCAAAGAATTAAGAAGATTAACAAAGAATTAAGAAGAGCAAGGACTTAATGACGCAATTAAGGAAAGAAGAAAGAGGGGAGGAAGCTTCCTAAGCACCTCCTAATCCTCCCCTATAAATAGTCATTAGGATTTACATTTCATTCTTGTTGGCTAGTTTGACAAACTATGCTCTTCCACTTTAATTTTTGCACATTTAATTACATGTCATTTAATTAATTGTCTTGCACCTTAAATACATTTAATTTCAAGTAAGTTTCTTTTTAATTATTGTCAATCTTTACTTTATTGTTTGATCTCCTATCTACCTTTCTTTAATCTTTGATCTTTATGTTTATGTTCATGTTTATGTTTTTGAGTTTTTATTGATTAAAGTGGGTTTTGATTATTTTGATTAGTTTTGTTAGTTTTATTTGATTTGGATTGTTTGTTGATGATTAGTTGATGTTTATTGATTAGTATTGCTTAATCTTTTGGTTTAATTTGATGATATTTGTTTAGATTCGTGTTATCTGTTTGTTCCTTGTTCTTCGATGTTGTTACTGATACCCAGGTACATTCCAGATCAAAGCCCCAGATATTCCGAGTGAAGGTGTTTGTTGAAAAAGTTCCGGATCAAGGGCGTTCATCCGGAATAAGTGACATATTCCGGATCAGCCTCTCATTCCGAATCAACCAAACATTCCGGATCAAAGGTTTAGCTAAAGTGTTCATCCGAAATATCTAACATTCCGGATCAAGGAGACATTCCGGATCAGACTTGTTCATTCGGAATAATTTAACATTCCGGATCAAACCTTTCATTCGGGATACCATATATTCCAGATCAAGGAGTTTTATTCGGAATAATTAATTATTCCGGATCAAGGTATTCATCCGGAATCTTCAACATTCCGGATCAAGGGGATTCAAAATATTCCGGATCAGCAACATTCCGGATCAAGCTTAAGTATTCCGAATCAAGACTTTATTCCGGATAAGTGACATATTCCGGATAAAGGATTTATTCCGGATCAAGGTTTTTGGTAAATATTCCGAGTAAAGAAGAACATTCCGAACGAAGGTGACATTCCGGATGAATGTTTATTCCGAACGAGGTAGTATTCCGGATGAGCTGTTTTCAGGTTCTTTTTAGTTTCTGTTTTTAATTTTAAAGCTTTATTTTCCCCGCCTTTTTACTTAGTTGCACTTTAAGTTTAATTGCCTTAGATTTATTTTAGCCTTGCCTTAGTTTTAAGTTTTAGTTGCGTTTTAAGTTTGCCTTTAGGTTAGTTTTAAGTTTGCGTTATTTACTCTTAGTGCCTTTTAATTTTTGTCACGCTTTTAAATTCTTGTCATTTATTTTGAAATTAGAGTTAGATTTAAATTAACGTCATTTAGTTTTAAGTTTTGCACATTTATTTTAAAACAACCAAAAATATTCTTTTTCACCAAATACAGCTGAGTCGCATAGTTAACCGGAAATCAATTCGTTAAGATACCGAGAAACGAACTTTTTCAACTAGCAAAATCTCTAACGTTACTTAATCTGAACTATCATCTCCGTATTCTCCCGAATCAATTCCGGTTTTGTGATCTGGGTATACCCAACTTCACTCCAACATACAGGAGATCTACACTTTCTACCGTATAAAGCTTCGAACGGTGAAGCCTTAATACTAGCATGATAACAGTTATTACATGAAATTTCTGCCAATGGCAAATGTTTATCCCAATCCTAACCAAAATCTATTACACATGCTCTTAACATATCCTCCAGTGTATGTATCGTCCTTTCACTCTGCCCATCAGTCTGGGGGTGATAAGCAATGCTCATATTAAGATTTGTTCCCAAAGATCTTTGGAGGGATCTCCAAAAATTCGACGCGAGTCGAGGATCTCGATCAGAAATAATCGATACAGGCACTCCATGCTTACATACAACCTCCTTAACATAAAGACGAGTCAGCTTCTCCAGTGAGAACTTCTCCTTAACAGGAATGAAATGAGCTGATTTGGTCAGTCTATCGACAATGACCCAAATCGAGTTATTTCTAGAAGAGGTTCTAGGAAGCTTAGTGATGAAATCCATCGTGATTCGCTCCCACTTCCATTCAGGAACTATTGGTTGTTGAAGTAGTACTGATGGCTTTTGATGTTCAGCTTTGACTTTTGCGCAAGTCAAACATTGAAGAACATACATAGCAATATCAGCTTTCATATTCGGCCACCAGTATAACTTCTTTAGGTCATGATACATTTTATAAGAACCAGGATGAATGGAATATTTAGATTTATGGGATTCTAACATGATTAAATCTCTTAAGCCTCCATACTTAGGTATCCACATACGACCTCTTAAGCATTTCACTTCGTCTGCTCTAACCTCTAAAGGATCTCCTTCACCTCGAAACCCTTCATTATCAAAATTTTCCTTCTTACAAGCTTCTATTTGTGGATTTCTAACTTGATCAGGCAAATTATTGTGCACAGTCAAGACTAGAGAACGTACCCTGATCGGTTCTCTATCCTTTCTACTTAATACATCGGTAACAACATTTACTTTACCTGGGTGATATTTTATATCACTGTCATAATCACTTAACAGTTCTATTCATCTTGGTTGCCTCATGTTTAATTCTTTTTTATCAAGAATATACTGTAGGCTTTTATGATCTGTGAATACCGTACATCTGGTGCCATACAGATAATATCTCCAAAACCTAAGAGTAAAGACTACAGCTCCTAATTCCAGATCATGAGTAGTATAATTTTCCTCATTTTTCCTTAATTGCCTAGATGCATAAGCTATCACCTTTTTCTCGCTGCTTTAAGACAGCTCCATAACCTCTAAGAGACGCATTACAAAATACCACAAAATCCTCACTACCTTCGGGTAATGATAAAATAGGTGCACTACATAATTTTTGCTTTAATACCTGAAATGCTTCATCTTCTTCATTTCCCCATACAAAAGGTTTATTTTTCTGAGTAAGCTTGGTCAGGGGTTTAGCTATTAGAGAAAATTCTATAATGAATCGTCTATAATAGCCAGCCAATCCTAAGAATTGTCGCACCTCCGTTGGCGTTGTCGGTGCAGACCAACTCTTAATGCCTTCAAACTTTGCTGGATCAACATGAATTCCATCTTTGTTAATCACATGACCAAGAAACTGAACAGAATCCAACCAAAAATCATATTTTGAAAACTTTGCATACAACTTTTCATCCTTTAACAAATTCAAGATAGTCCTTAAGTGTTCTCCATGCTCATTTTTATTCTTAGAATAGATTAGAATGTCGTCAATGAACACGATCACAAATTTATCCAAATAGGGTTTGCACACTCGGTTCATTAGATCCATGAATACCGCCGGTGCGTTAGTTAACTCAAATGGCATCACTTGAAATTCATAGTGTCCATAATGAGTTCTAAATGCAGTGATGGGAATATCTTCTTCACGGACACAAAGTTGATGATATCCAGACCGTAGATCTATCTTAGAATATACACTAGAGCCTTGTAGTTGATCAAATAAATCATCAATCCTTGGTAAAGGATATCGATTTTTTAATCGTCAACTTGTTCAGCTCACGGTAATCGATGCACATACGGAAAGATCCATCTTTCTTCTTAACGAACAAGACTGGAGCTCCCCAAGGTGACGAGCTCGGTCGAATAAAACCCTTATCAGACAACTCCTTGAGTTGTTCGGATAATTCCTTCATTTCGGATGGTGCTAATCGGTAAGGCGCACGTGCCATCGGTGCAGCACCAGGAACTAGATCGATTTGAAATTCAACCTGCCTTATCGGCGGAAGTACAGGTAAATCATTGGGAAATACCTCAGGAAAATCACAGATAATAGGAACGTCTTCCAATCGTTTCTCCTTCGACGCATTCCCGGTCACTTGAGCTAAGAACGGCTCACAACCGTTCCTGATGTACTTTTGGACTTTAATACATGAAACGATTTTCAAACGGGATTCACCTCGATTACCATCAATTAATAACGTTCTATTCTTAAGAGGAGTTTTAACCTTCTTTTCTCCACATAAAATGTCGCATCATTCATGGATAACCAATCCATTCCAATAATAATATCAAAACTACCTAGTTCAATCAACATCAAATCAATCGGGAAGGAATGGTTCAGGAGATTTAAAGAGCATCCTTGCAATAACTATTAGTTCTTACCAATTTACCATCGACCAATTCTACTTCGTAACAGGTATCTATCTCAATAGGTTCAATGTCAATAAGGGCACTAAATTTGGTAGATACAAAGCTCCTATCAGCACCCGAATCAAATAGAGCAACAGCATAATGATTTTTGAGTAAAAACGTACCAGTAATGACATTCGGATCCTCCTTCTTAACCTCAACCGTCAGAAGTTGATAAACACCACCCTGGTTGTTTCTTCCTTGGCCATTCTTTTTCAATT
This sequence comes from Glebionis coronaria, assembly GCA_025667525.1. Taxonomy (NCBI): domain Eukaryota; kingdom Viridiplantae; phylum Streptophyta; class Magnoliopsida; order Asterales; family Asteraceae; genus Glebionis; species Glebionis coronaria. The sequence continues at coordinate 152,172 of JANFOE010001114.1, read as the reverse complement.
TTGGACAATCTGGCTTCTTATGACCCTCCTCTCTACAATTGTAACAAACAACTCCCCTCTTACACTTTTCTACCTTATGTCCTAGCTTTCCACAATTTTGGCACTTCCAGCAATCACCATCATGCCTCTTATTACCACATTTTGGACACTTTTCATTATTTCGCGGTGCATTGTTGGTCAAAGCGTTTGCATTTCCTTTCCTTTGGTTTTGACGGCGATTGAAACTTTGCCTATTGTCACCTCGACCTCCACGATCACCTTCACCCTTTCTTTTCTCACCAGCATGTGCTTCATCCTCCTTATCCTGAATGATTTGTCCAATGAGCTGGTAAGCCATCCGAACGGCATCATCAATGGTCAATGGCTTTGACGATGTCACATCCCCTCGGATGTTCTTGGTCAACCCCTTAATGTATTGCTCAATCCTTATCTCCACAGGTTCAAACAACCGGGGACACAACAAAACCAACTCATGGAATCGATTTGTAAAACTATCAGTGTCCACACCTTTCATTTTCAAGTGAGTCAACTCTTGTTCCAACCTTATGATCACACTACAAGGACAAAACTCTCGTGTCATCCATTTCTTAATTTCAGCCCATTTAGTAGCATTAGCAACATCAATGCCCATCAGAGTCGATCTCCATCCAAGTTACCTTCAAGCACCTGAGATAAAACATGCGAAAAATTAATCAGAGAATGCCAAGTGAATTCATAGAGTTTAGTAAAAACTGTTATATAAAACAGTTATGTAAATCAGAAACACAAGCATAATATTAGTAATGAGACCCATATTGCTAGTTTATTATTGGATTATTACAAGCCGCATGACATTGATGCCTTTCTATAAAGTACAACGGTTCGCGAGCTCGACAAATATGTGCCCATCTAAATCAGCGTGTCGTCACTCAAATCACGCTATATAAATCTTCTCATACATAAATTCGCTTACCAATCAATGTGGCACGACGGGGATCAACTGTCAAGGCGCGAACTGGGGTGATCTTCCCCAAATAGTACTATTATATACATAAGCATCTACCAACTCCCAGTAGTTCATAATTCATGCTAATGGGACTTATAGTGACATAACCTAACTTTTAATAATCCATTTCAATCATCCATTTTGGGTCATACAATCAATCGTGTCCATATCAATAAGCATACAATCGGGACTACTTGTGTCCTATTTCTATTAAAATTCGCATGTTATCTCCCTCGCGGGTGTACAAAACATTTCATAAAATATTTAAAGAGTGCGAGGCTATGAACTCACGTTGGTTGGAAAAGGCGGGTTATCGGCAATTAGGATGTACGGTACGTGACTCGATCACGGAAACCAATTGTGATGAAAAAATGAGATTTATGATGAACCACACTTGATCTTGTCACCAAATCTTATGAACTTAGCAAGACCACTTTTAGAAATCTCCAAGTATCTAAAATCCTTCTTGAAATCAGCCCTTGAACCTCATGAAAACTTCTTTTCACAAGTTATAATCACCTCCAAACAATCTCCTTTCAAGTAGCTTTCAACATATGTGATTTGTTGATAAAAGTTATAGGTTAAATTTTGATGGTGATGGTGATTTGGTGGTGGTTATGGACGGCTAGAAGAGAGAGGAAGAGAGAGTTGGAGAACCTTTTAGTTAAGTTTTGCATGTGTGTGAAGTAGAAGAGAAGGTTTGGTGGTTTTGTGCCTTGCAAATACATGTATGAGACAAGTGTCTCATACAAGCTCATGGTTTTGACAACAAGGGGTGTTAGCCCTTGTTGTGTCTGCCCATAGTAGGGGGTGGGACAAGTGGAAACTTGTTTCATCCCCTATTATTTTACGGGTACTCCTCGATTCTAGTTTCCTCGATTTGCGTGCCCTCGGGTCGATTTACGAAAAAAGTTTTTGCAAATTATGAAACTACGACACAAAACGATTCTAATAAAAATTGTCTCATCAAAAACGAAGCACAAAAGCGTAAATACGTAAACCTAGGGTTCCCGGTTTAGTCGTAAAAGACGTTAAATTATACACGTAAGACCTAATTTCATCCCGTATATGGTGAGTTCATGAACCAACACAAATATAAAATATAAAAATAATTTACGAGAATAAATATACTACCTGAAAATATCAGGTTGTCACATTGCCAATCAAGGTTGAATTAAACATCTGCCACCATATAGGCATCGGCCATCGTTCAGTTTTAGCCTGTGTATCAAATACTTTTAGGTGATCTTCCAGATCACCAGATTCGTCATAGGTTTTAACACACGCCGGCATACGACGCTTCTTTTCCTCATAGTAGTTTCGTATGCGAAGGGTGAAGGCGTCCTCTATGTCGTCGTACCACGGAATGGAGAGATCTTCCTCCTCTTCATCACGATAGTAGGGATCACCGTAGCGTCCTTCATCGTCCGATGGTGGTGGAGGGGAATTCCTAGGTCCGCGATGCCTGGGGGATGGTCATCCGAGTCAGACCCCGAAGGGTCATGATAGGGGGTGCCCCACCTTTTGGTTGGCTATGATAAACACTTCTTTGAGAAGAATTAGGGGCTTTCTTCCCATCAGAGTTCATCCTATTCCATACATGGTGTGGCGATTATCCATAGGAGTTTCCAACACCAGGCGTCTAGTGGAGCCGTCGGATATGTCCCCTTCTTCCTGGGCTTCTTGCAATTCTTGCATGATGCGATCCCCTATGCGCTCGAACGCATTCCGTGGCCGAGGTGTTTCCTTGAAGGAAGGTTGTTCCTGAGTTCGCGTCTTCCTTCCCCTCTTTCGAGCTTGAGGGGAGTACCGTGCGCAGCGCTGCCAAAGTTAAGCCCGGACTGGAGATTCCTTCCCAGATTTAACCTTTTCGAGATGCCTGGCATGATTCTATCGAAATTTTGCGTGAGTACGCGCTCGAGGTCCTCATCATCGAGTGAATCAACTTCCAATTCTGCCTCGACCACTGGTGGCTTTTGCGGCTCCTTGGTAGGGGCCTTTGGCGCAGCTCCCGGATCGGGATTATCCAAAGTGATGGTTGGTGGTGGGGTATTATCGGACGTACCTGTCCTACCGAGAGATTGAAACGTGTTTCGACTATTCAGCCCTCCTGCTTGGCCACCAGAATGCTGGGCGGAGGTGATTATCCCATCACCCGCGGACTTCCGATTCCCAGGATTCGTGTTCCTTAGGTTTCCCTGAAAGTGTCCCTTCGTCATTGGGTGAGATCGAGATTAAGATTGAGTTTATTTTAGTGTAGGTCCCACGGATGGCGCCAACTTGTTGATACAAAAGTTGGATGATCCTTGCTTAATTCGAATTAGGCTTAATTTCGGTAGGCTGGGCTCTGGCTCTTGCACCAAGTGAATGTCTTGTTGAGATCATGCACACTAAAACAACACGCGTTAAGCTTATCGTGGGCGCGTGTCCCACGATTAGACTCTGGCGTGAGAGTAAGTAATCGATTAAGGGTTAAGAATCGGTTGTAGGTTAAGAGTATGAAGAATGTGATACCTTTGTGGAACCCTTGGGGTTCCTTATATAGGCGGTGAAACCCTAATGGGCTGTCACCGATACTTCGGCCCCAAGCAAAAGATAAGTGCCATAATTAGTTTTATTGTTATCTTCTAGTTATGGTGAGTGTATATCCTATAATTTAGGATAAATCCCAATCCTAATAAGATTGTGATTCTGTCTAACCTTGTACCGGTCGTGTCGGGCCGTGGGTCGCACACATCTATGCGACCACTGTTCATCTAAGCCCATAAGCTTAAATGACATTAATCCACCCATCAGTAACGGGCCGGATGCGGGTAGTACCCGTGGGCCAGGTCCATGACCCGGTTGGGGACTATACATCATCAGGCATATAATATGGTATTTTATGGCATTTGTTAGCATTTAAAGCCCAAAAAGAACGATGAGACCATGTATAATTGCAGTCTCGTCAGTAACTGTTCTTTACTTGACTCTTGAGATAGTGACACATAATTGGCCATACTCTTTACATTATCAGGTACAGTGTTCCCTCAAAATCTTTATTCTCATACTTATTAACATTGGATGATACGGATATATAAATGTCGTGTCAAAGTTGTAGTGAATCTCTATCTATACTTTTATACTGCTATGTAAAAGATGTATATTCACATCCTAACTCTGATTTTAAACCCAAATATAAATCTATAGATATGTTCTTAACTTCAAACCCCAGTTCAAACAAAAAATTAAGATAAAAAAGTTAGGATTTGAGCCATTAAAGCATATTTTATCAAATTGATTTCATTCATCTATTTTTTTAACAAAACTTTTAGCAATTTATTATTAAAACATTTTTTAAATAAAATTATTTTTTTATCTATTTTTTTTTTATGATTTAATTAAATCATATTGTCTAAAATTTTATGCTATTTATTTATAATCTATTTTTAAATACTTTTACCAATGTTCAAAGTTTTCATCTTTAATGGTTTTATTTAATTTTGTTTCAATTTTTGTATAAATGTAACTTTAAATTAAATACAAATTTGGTGGCTAAGAATGTAAAATTTGTTGCTAAGATTATTTTCTTATACCAAGATTTTTAAGTTGAGGTGCAACACCATTGACACATTTCAAACTTCGTTCATTTTATCCAAGTGTGAAATCAAATAGAAGAGGATTATAAATATTTAAATCATGTTAATCTTGTTTTATTCGGGCTAAAGTAAGATTCTTTAAGTTTGAACAATTGAAGAAAATAACAACATACTTGTCATTATCTTTATTACCACGCATAGTGACATCATGTAAGAAAATATGGCAAATAAAAACTTTTAGTGGAATAGTCAATGATTGTATATGTGAAACTATTTTTTTTAAGTTAGGACGGGACACCTTAGATCATTATTGATATATTTTTTATATCCAGTTATGTTTAAGGTAAGTATGTTGTGAAGTTTCACATATGCGAATGTGGAAGGTCGGAAAAATTGGGTTGGGAACGATGATGGGTCATGAAAGTGATGGTCATTACGAAATTACATAATCTCGAGAGAGATGATACACACATCAGTTTAGATGAATAAATATGGTTGGTTGAATGCTCTTATACTCTTATTATGTTTGCAAACCATCGTGTAGATATCATGACCCTTTTGGTTACCAAAAATTAGTTACAAACTGCCAAATGGCAACATAAACCTACATATATTGCATAAGAAATTTCTTACGATTGAGAATTTTCTATGTTTACACTTTAAACGGAAACATATGAGGTTAATCACTTCAAAATGTATTCAACTTAACACATTTTCTTTTTTTGTGTAGTCACTTTTTTTTATTATTATAGTATCCAATTTTTGAATTTCGGTTAAGTTGTGTATCTGTGACTTATTTAACCTGTTGGAGCACGTTAAATTAGCGGTCGTTCATTTTTTATGGCAATGTTAGTCCTTTTATACTAACGAACGTTTGTAATTTCAATTTTTAAAAAAATTCTAAAAAAGATAAGTTTTTTTTTGGAAAGAATTTAAAAATAATTAATTCTTTTGAAAAAATTTAAAAAAATAAATTAAATTTCCAAAAAAAAATGTTTTGATCTTTTTCTGAAAATATTATTTTCCTGAAAACAAAACCTTTTTTTTTTGAAAAATAATTAATAGTTTCAAATATTAAGTTTTATAAAAAAAATTTGTAAAAAAAAAATGCTTTAACTTTTTTTGGAAAAAAATTGATTTTTTTATCGAAAAATAAGTGATTTTTTTTTTTTGACAAATAATTTAAAGTTAAATAGTTTAAATTTCTTTCCGTGCTTCTTCGAAATTTTTAAAACAGTTAAAAAATAATATGCGCTTTTAAGAAAAAATAGAAAATTTAAATTGTCTAAATGTTTTTTATACATTTTTACCTTTTCTTAAGATAAAATTAATTTTTTAAAGGTTAAAAAATCTAAAAGTTTTTTACTTGATTTTAAATTTTAAGATAAACTTTTGTTTTGAAAGTATTTCCGGAAAAAATGTAAAAACGAAATTAAATTGTTTCGGAAAAAATGAATTTTTTAAATTTTTTTCCAAAAAATCAAAAATTATATTTTTTTAAAACTTTTTTTTAATTGAAGTTTCAAACGATCGTTAGTAGAAAGGACTAACATTGCTATAAAAAAAATAATGATTGTTAGTTTAACCCGCTCCATCAGGTTAAACAAGTCACCGATACATAACATAACTGAAATTCAAAAGTTCGATACTATATTAAAAAAAAGTAGACTACACATAAAAAAAAAATGTAAAATTTGATACATTTACAAGTGATTAGCCCAAACAATATGTTGTTTCTATGATCCGCTTAAAGGTCAGACGAGATTTCTTATCACCCGCTCTTGCACTATTTAATGCTTATTCATAAACTTTGCCAACAAATTCTTCAGGGACAGAATCACAGAATATGTTATTAGTTATGTGTTTGTTAAATCATGCCGCCTCACAATATTGTTATTACTTGTAACTTTTGTTCCATCGTATTGTTATACAGTGTATTAGTGTTAATCAACCTAAAGAAGAAATAGAAACATTAACTTGGCTTATATATAAATGAAACACAGTGCCTACGAACAAATGCATAATAACCGCTGATGTGATTGTGTGCGTAATTGATAGCTCGTCATCAACTCACTAAAATCAATTTTCGGAAACTCAAACTCATACAACCTACTGAAATAACCTGTAAATGAAGATTTATTATATCAACTTAGGACCATAAATGATTTGAGCTAATACATGAATGATTCACTGGTATCAATAATAGCTTTGTAATTTTACCTCTTCTTTTTGTTGGAGATGCTAATTTACGGACACCTCTGCCACTACGTCTTGGTTAGACTCTTCAATTGCCGTATCTTCTGCTTTAGATATTACTTTGATATGTTCCTTGGTATCAATCTCTTTAACCGCGTCTAATAATTGCATCACAAATTATATTTAGCTTTCTATTTCCATCATAAATGTGTACAAATATACCAATCAAAGATTTATGACTATCTGATGATCTGCATCAAGGGTTAACTAATTTACCTTTGGACTTAATTCTCCACCTGTAAGTGTTTCACATTTTTTGTCCGTTGCTTCTAGATGTACTCCGTTTATCCTCACTTTGGATGATTCTTCGGGAGTACTTTGACCTTCAATATCTGTGTATGATAAATGAATTCAGACACATTCTAAGTTTACCTGTTTCTGTACCTTTTTACCACTGCGGGTGCTATTTTTTTCAGTTGCTACAGAAATAATGTACCAAGCATAACAAACACCAAGTCAATATAAGATGTTTGCTTTCCTAGAACAACAAATGAATAAAGTGCTATTGAAAGACGCATATTCCCGGAACTATAGAATATAGTAAGGATATTTTGCTCAACTCGTAGTAGAGCTTGATCCAGGAGTTTCAGTATTTACAATTTTGAAATTTCCACTAACGGGGTTGCTTGATCGAGTCGTCATCAACCGGCTTCTGACATTTGTATTCAGACATTGTGATATACCAAGCTTTGTTGATAGAAACACTTTTTATCTATTTTCACTTGTAAAGGGATTGAATGTCGATACTAGTGAAACGGATCATAGTAAAAAAATTCTAATACAGGAACGAACACTTACAGTGTCCAAGGAGATGTTGCTGGCTATCTTCAAAACTCAATTAGTCAATCGAGTTGACAAGTAACAGCCAATAAACGCAAAATTAAAAATTACCTGGAGATCAACCAATGACATCTGGAACACACGATGTTTCATTCCTTTTGGGGCACACTCAAAGGAGATCTGAAGTCTTCCAAACAAACAATATGTTTAAATAATAAAAAAAATCTGCCTTTGAAAAAAGAGTAAAAAAAGTGTCGTACCTTATTAATTCCTGCAAAAAAAACTAAAAAATACATTTACATAATTAAAGTTATATGGGTTTTGAGACGAAGATACATGGAGATAAAAAAAAATAGTCAAATAAATATATGAAGATCAAAAAAATAATATAGCTGCATTAAAGTTTTGAGAAAAAATATACCTTGTTTGATGTGGGGCATTGTTTGATGTCGTCGAAAACCATTAACCCCAACCTGTAATTCTGCATTGTTCTTAAGAAGCATTTCAAGGACATTCTGCATAAATAAGAACAAAGAGTGATTGATTCGTTATGAACTAGCTTAATTTATAGCTGAAAGTAATGGATTTTTTGGAGCTCTTACGCGAGCTGCTTACAAGTGACGTGTTTTGATTAGCTTATATGTTCAGCTTGTTACTTCTTGAAACATGGAAAATCCGATAAGCTCACTTCTTTCATAAACTCATTAGCTCAAGTCTGTTGCGTGTTTGAGTCCATAAGCAAAAAAAAAATGACCTCATTAGGTGAAAAATAGGAAGGTTATATGATATTTTCTAGCACCCGAGCTCATTAGCATCTGATCTAGTTTGTATCTTGCTTGTTTTATTTTCATTAAATTATATCAATTGCAATTCAATATCTAAACCTCTGAAATATCCAAACACTACATTCTGAAGCTGCAGCTGTCTCATTGTGTTGTAATCCAAACGTAAAGAACAAACCATCGAATGTAAATTTTGTCCTCGACCGCTTTAGAAAAAACAAATTTATGTCATCGGCATGAGAGTTTATGTACCAACTATGATGGATTATGTACAAATTCACTAACCGTCCAGAATTGAGATCTAAAGAATGTTACACAAACTCACCATATGTGAGAGATCATACCAATCGCATTTCTTCCCACACCTGATAACAACAGCAACATATGCTTTCTCAGTGTCACCTGCAATTAGTCATTTCCAGCCAACAGTCAATCAAACAAATTCACACATCTATATTATCTACACTCTATACTGTTTTTTACTCCATTACATGTTTTTTGAATGAGAAAATGATAAGAGCTTCAACCATTGATATGCTCTTCTTTATACATATAAGGGCGGCTCAAGTGGGTTAGTAACTGGTTTCTTTCGAGCCATTTGACTCATTCTCATTGAGATATAGAATCTACTTGACCCATTTAAAATAAATCACAACCCAAGCTAACCCATTTATAAGTAAATTGGTCAATATCACCACATCTAATGACAAGTGTGAAACTTTAGAATTATACTAAAGACATATGCCCCGTTTGGAGAATAGTGGGCAGGAGAGGGGTTGTGTTAGCCAGAATAGTTGAATTATTTATATTGATCTATGACGTAAGTGACAACTAAGCGGATTTGTAAGTGGATCCATCCATTACGTATTCTCTACATGATATGAAATATAAATTATATATTGATCATATTCAAAATTCAATATTGTTACCATTTGTATCAGCTACTTCTCTAAATGCCAATTTTCATTATTCGATAAAAAGGAGTGCCACATTTTCTTAGACACCAAAGGCAGGTTTTAATACGCATATTCCTTTTTAAAAATGCAATCTCAGAACATCCATGTAATTCGCTAGTAAGTTGCCAACACAACTAACACATTTTTTATTCATGGATCTACAAATGCTTCATATGCAATCTAACTGAAAGCGTGACATGTCCAGCCTATATATGACACATGCACAGTGACATATAACATATGTATTGTTTAGCGACCACTGAATTCACAACCCTGGTAAATAATACAAATTGAACGACTTTGATATGAATCGTTGGGAAGTCTACAGCAAGAGTTGAGGGGTCTAATTGCCATTAACTATTAGTTAATGGTTATTATGTTATTTTGGTTTATTTTTGGTATTGTTTTGAGGAATAAGTAATCTGCTCCTATATTAGGAGGGGATCACCACAGGGTTTAGGGGAGGAAAATCGTATTTTACTTTTATCATTGTCTGTTAGTTTATTTTCTTTATCAATTTGTCTTTAAGCATCCGACTACGGTTGCTCCTTGTTATCAATAAAGTGTTATTAGTTTTGAGGAATAACTAATAGTTAATGGCAATTAGACCCCTCAACTCTTGCTGTAGACTTCCCAACGATTCATATCATTACCCCCGCCCTGAAAAACCACCTTGTCCTCAAGGTGGAGCTTGTTCCTCGTCACCCCACCTTCTTTCTCATTCTCCTCATCATCATCCACGAGAAGAACCTGAAGTGTTTTCTCCGGGCACCGATGTCCTGGGAAGTACTTCTCATCACAACGATAGCAAAGTCCTTTAGCTCTCTTATCCGCGAACTCCGAGTCGGTCATACGTTTAAACGGGGCCTCCCCCGTACCTACCCCTGCAGTCACAGCTAGAGGCCGAGAGTTATCACCAATGGTTCGGTTTGCAGGTTTGGGGGTTATCTCCTTACCCGTTTCATCAATGATTAAGGTTAAATCCATGGCTTGGCTCAAACCCGTGGGTTTCTGAGTTCTCACTGCCGTACGTAGCTCGTGTTTTAACCCCTTCATGAAGACCCCCTCAAGTACCTCCTCTGGTAACCTTGGTAATTGTGCAGCCATCTTCTCAAACATAGTTATATAGTCCCGACCGGTCCCGCTCTGGCTAATGGCAAAAAACTGTTCGTATAAGCTACCCCCTTGTGAGGATTGAAAACGAACTAGCATCCGTTGCTTCAACTCTTCCCAGCTCCGGAATGGTTCCCTGTCGTCACTCCATCGAAACCAAGACAGGGCTGGACCCTCTAGACATATCATGGCAGCCTTGAGTCGCTCTCCTGACGTCACGAGCCCTTGGATGTCAAAAAATCTCTCAGCCTGGTAAACCCATTCATATACATCATCCCCGTTAAAAAGAGGCATCTTAAGTTTTCGCAATCGATAATCAGCACCCGGCACCCACCCCCGTTCGTTCCCGTGAACCGGTGGCGGTGGTATTGTTCGGTTTGGCCCCGGAAAAAACCCACCAGTGTTTCCCAATGAAGCATCTGTGAAACTTTGGAACATCCCTTCGGTATTCACCGGTAGCCTGTGGTTATGGCTACTACGCTGCCCTGTCTGAAACGACCCAATAAGATCACCATTCGACCCATAGGGAATCGGAACTCCCTGCGGGTCAAAGGGAAGGCCAGAAAAACTTGTATACGCGGCTGAAAACGGTAGAGTTGGATGTTGTTGTTGTGCGAACAACGGCTGGGTGAAGGCAAAGGCTGGCTGTGTGGATGTAGTGGTGGTGTGAGGGTGTTGCAGCGACATACTGTGGTAGGGCTGCAGCGGTTGGGTGTGGATGGGCGGCGTTGTGGTGGACGGCAGTGTGGTGGTCGGCGGTGTGGTGGTCGCCGACTGTAGAGTTTTCAGCACCCGCATGATCTCCGCGAATTGTTGATCAGATTCAACCTTATTTTTGTCCATCTTTTCTTGTAACAGAATCCTGTGCTCCATGGCGTCTGCTTGAATCGTTGCCTGTTCCGTTTTGTATTGTTCGAAACTGGCTTCCAAATCGGTAATTTTTGTCATCGTGGATCAGAAATTCCCACAGGTAGCAGAATGAGAGGCTCTGATACCAATTTGATATGAACCAAACTGATAACACTTTATTGATAACAAGGAGCAACCGTAGTCGGATGCTTAAAGACAAATTGATAAAGAAAATAAACTAACAGACAATGATAAAAGTAAAATACGATTTTCCTCCCCTAAACCCTGTGGTGATCCCCTCCTAATATAGGAGCAGATTACTTATTCCTCAAAACAATACCAAAAATAAACCAAAATAACATAATAACCATTAACTAATAGTTAATGGCAATTAGACCCCTCAACTCTTGCTGTAGACTTCCCAACGATTCATATCAGACTTAAAGCCAATTTGACCCATTAGAGATAGAAAATAAGACCTGTTTGGTGCTACAGCCTTGTTGTGGGCCACACTATATTTGAAATCAGAGTATTATTACTCTGAGCTGTTGTGGATGTTGGCCTACACTATGAGGTGGTACATCAGGCGGATCTCTGCTATAGATGGTTTATCCATAGGTGGAGTCATGTCTACTCGCGGATAGAAATTATCAAACTGATTCTGAGGTGGCATGAATTGGTTAGGTCGAAATCCATGCCCACCACCTGCATTCATTGGAAAATTTTAAGGAGGCCCAAGGTTTTCGAGCCATCATATCGTGGTTTGGTCTGATATTTGCCATTTCCATATGTCACACACACAAAGAAAAAAGAGGGCATAAACACACCATAAACCTTTAATGGCTTTTCTACATTCAATAAACCGCAAACATTTGTCAATAAATGAATAGTTACCTTCCTCCATAAAGCAAGAACTAAAGGGCTGCGAGTTGGGGCCATCGCGAACCAGCTTGTTTCAGGCTATTGCCTAGCCTACCCATCTAGCCACCCTAAATATTGCTTTGGAAAAGTAAACCCTACCATCTCTTCATAAGTCAAAACATTTCTTTGTGTCGTTGTACGAAGAGCTTTTGCTTGCCTAAAGTCTCATCTTTAACGTTCTGAGTCAAACAGCTGGTACCCACAAAATATATAAGGAATCAATAGAACCAATAAAGTCTCCTTGTGAGATATTTTTTGAGAGAGTATTTGTGAAGTACCTCGTTCCATCAGCATCCTGCCTCTTCATAGGGGATTTCTCATTTGTATTATTTAAGGGGATTATCGTAACATGTTTACAAACGAAATATGACACAAGATATTCTTTTATACGACATTATATGAGCGACTATAAATTGAGCATTTCTTAGAATTTAGTATTGTATCATAAGTATTCACCCTTGTAAGCCAGTAGGCTTATTACAGAAAGATTCTATCATGAGTATATCAGATTTACACCAAAATGCACCACACATACAGTCAAGCCAACTACAGTAAATAGATGGCTCAAAACTTCCACAGCCCGAACAAAAAATAATATTTTTACGTGCTTTCTTTTTACTTGAACTGAGTATAAAGTTATAAATGTTATTTAAATTTTCGAATTGATGGTGCATCATAGACTCCAGGGGCGGTTCAAAGACTTATGAAGGCCTAAAGCAATATTTAAAAATGGGGCCATTTTCCTCATTTGCTATTTTTTTAGTAAAAGTGATTGGATTGATAGTCTAACTAAAAGACCAAGAACGCTTAGTAAGTCAAGAACCAAGTAATATTTAACAAACAAAATCACCAATAGAGAAATCAAACATTGTTGTTTAGATTATCTAGAAGTAGGGCTAAGATGAGTCACTGAACCAACACAATCGAGCTTTTATATGTTCGCTCATGAACATTTATTGCAACAAAACTTACATGGATACTGAAACACTTAAACGAAATAAATATTGCTCGTGTTCATTATATAATAAAGAACTTTCTTCGTAGTGATTTATTAACGTATTAAACAAAAAGTACAAAAAATACATGATCTAAAGAGTATAAAACATATAAGAGTATCATTATTTTGATTTTCAACCACTGTATAAATAAAGATATAAAAATGAGTAAGTGCGAACCTTCTCAAACTGAATAGGTTTCATGACATAACCAAACGAAAGAATCTTTCTTCGGCTCTTTAGCTTCTTGATTACTTCATCAATAACTTCACTATGATCTATAGATGCAGATGATAAATTGGTGACATTCTCATCTGTCTCGATTTTTACATCTTGTTTTGGTTAAAAGTCAGGGACGATGACCTGATCAACAGACTCGGACAATTTCTTAGGATTCTTAGCCCAGTTAGGAATAGGAATATGATTAACTAAAAAAGCATAGGACCATTGCATCATCAATCAATGCCATTAGTCTGCATCCCATCACCTTTGAATAACTTAAAATATTTTCATGGAACTTGAAAAGCTAAAAAACGAGGAGACAACATATCAAACGAATTCATCTCAACTTCAAACGAACCCAAGACCCATTAGCAGACTCACACACACTAAAAAATATTAAAAATGAACTCACGAAGCATGGTCGTAAGAACTTAGAATGCCTTGGTGATGCCAAGGGTACCTTGGACATTCCAAACAATTATCAGCTTCGTCAGCAGCTGCAATGGTTGTAAAACTCAACAGCCCTTCATATACCTGCTTCTAGAAGAGCAATTGCCCTCAAAGACTTTGCACCAACAGATCCTCCAGCTCGAGTAGACATCTCACCACAACTTGTTCAGTTGGTTAGTAAAAATCAAGTCTGCACAGATGGTTCACCAATTCCATATGATTCAGAATTCGGGCGATCATAAAAGGCAAGTCATAAAACATGGTTAAAAGCCAATATTTTTCTAAGCATAATTGAGTTTGCATATCCTAGGAGGTTAGTAAACCAGATATAGCTGCAGACATTTTAAAAAACAAACGGAAACTAACTAAACCAAAAAAACAAACAGAATGAAACGTCAAATTTGGTTTTCGGTTACCTCTGTTACTTATACAATTCTGACAAGGCATTCATACTTTGGGTAATGACAAAGGAACACAAGATGAAGAAATATTGGCATAAAGAGTTGGAGATAGCAACTACAATTGCACTATTGTACACCGTTTGCATCCAAGTCCTAAGGATACGAAGACGCAAAACAATATTCTCTCGAAGAGTAGTGAGGTCCATATATTCAGAATGTTTAATAAATGCACTAAATCCTTCCATAAGGTCTGGGTGCTTTCCAAGTAAACTGACACCTGCAAATACAAAAATCCCAAAGTACAAAACAAATGCTGATGTTAGTGGGATATCCAAAGTTACTTACTGATGAAGATGTTGGTAAAAGAGTAACCATAAGATCAACAAATGAACCATGAGATATGTATGTACAAATACAGAAGAAGATATTGTACCTGGAATACGGTTCTCGTATAGGTTTATTTATATTCTGCACACGTCCGATATCATGACACCGCCTATGTGTCACAAATTTTTTCCAAAACAAAACTTAAGTCTATAAAATTAAAATTCTATACATGATTACCCAAAGCTAATAACAAAATTACATGTTTATAATCACTATATCTGATAATAAAAGGGCAAACAGCTTATGCCTTGTTGTGAATAACCTCATAAGCTGAAAAAGGAGGCCCATATTCTGCATAAAAGGAGCTTATCAAACCCCTCCTATAAATTGTATAAAAACATATCTGAATAAGGAAGAGTTGGTTAAATCCTTACATAACACAATTGCAGATATGTTGGCCACCACTGCTTCTACAAAAAAAATAGTAACATAAGGGACTGAATTTGTGTGTCGGCTTTGTTAATTCTCGGCTTTAGTAAGCATCACTTTGTGTGTGTTAGAAGGGGACAAAGTTCACTATCCCATCAGCAAATGTAACTCCATTGGCAACCTCAATTGTGGCTAAAAGTTTCCGCACTTTTTCCTTATTAAAAGGCGATTAAGACATTTGATCAATAGTCAAAACATCTTTTGTACGGAGGGAGTACTAAATTTCCCATTATGGAGTATCGTCATAACTCATAAGTCCTTTCTAGAATTATATAATTCAGATTGTTTTCAAAGACGGCATCTAATATCATCTTCATATACTGCAAGAATATACTAACAAAACCAAGGGACTGTTTCAAATTAACAGATGTGTATGATTAGCATTCAAAAAAGATATAAATTAATACTGCAATTAAATTATCTAAAGTAGAAAGGACAAACCTATTATTTCATATCTCCTTGTGTCGGTGTCCAGATTAAACAGGTTTTTACACCTGTTCAAAACAGTCCAACTTTATGCCAACCAAACATGTTATCAGATGGGTCATAACATTCTTACTTTATATTTTGCTTCAGTGTTTCTAAGTTGTTTTGATCTTCACGTGCAATCACTTGTGCATCTGTCTTAAGAGTTCACTATTTGTGCATTTGTATTAAGGTAGAGGTGTCAAATCTTGCCCATTTTAATAAATATGGGCACTTTTTGCCCATTTTCAAAAAAAGATGGGCACTTTTTGCCCATTCTTTATTATTAATTATTAATTGGCTAAACGGACGCATATGTAAAAAACTTATGGGTTTAATGGGCGCACATGTAAAACACTAATTAGGCTACTCGAAAGATATTTTATATTTAATTTTTATCCCCGACTTTTAAACAAGTAATTTTATTTATTAATTCTACGTTTTTATATATATTTTTTCTCATTTTAGCTTGCGCCCGTTTAGCCCGCCCGTTTCGCCCGCCCGTTTTGCCCGCGTCCGTTTGGCCCGCCGCCCGTTTAGCCCGCCGCGCGTTTAGCCCGCCAGTTTTGCCACCTCTACATCAAGGTATGTATCACTAAGTCAGTACGGAAACACTTACCTTGATCAATATCAACAAACTCTTTCACCATCTAAGTCGTTGATATCCTCCCATTATAAAATTTCAAGCAATTTATTCAAAACCAAGGAACACAACAAAAACTTGAAAGGCCACATAGATACCTGATTAATACATAAGTTATAATAGTTTAGGCTTACTTGACAAATAGTAGGCACAATCAATATTGCAGGTCTTGTGGTGGGAGATCCTATATTACAACTATATAAAAATTGAAAAACGATGAGTGATAAACCACCCCTTTCTTATGTTGCACTGCTAGTGTCATTTCGAATAAACTATAACATGCCCAATTATTAAACTATCAGCGTTTAGAGGAACTGTGGCGTTGATTTGGTTTCCTAAACCGGCCCAATAAGGGCAGCCTGGACATTGAGGGTGTTTGGTTAAGCTTATGAGTTTGGCTTAGGCTTATATTATATAAGTCATTATGGCTTATATATAATATGCTTATAAGCTCATTATTAGTGTTTGGTTTAGCTTATCAAATTTAGTAAGATAAAATGACAAAAAAGTACATAAATATTAAATGATATGGTTATTAAATGTGGGTATAAATGTTTTTTAAATATTATTACTATATAAGCCTTAAAAGCCACACATTTTAGGCTTACCAAAAACCTCATATATAAGCTTATAAGCCTATTTAAATAAGCTTAGCCAAACACTTAGTTTCGGCTTATAAGCTTATATAAGCTAATAAGCTTATAAGCCCACTATATAAGCTAAAATAAACACCCCCATTATTTAGTGCTGCTAATGTGAGATGTAGGTAGGTATTGTAGACTTTTAGAAAATGCACACTTTTGAAAACCATCTATCGAGATGATGATTCAACAAACCTGTAGTGGAGTAAAATAAACCAAGCAAATCTCGATTACAAGGGAACTTCTTTTATCTGATAGAAGCCAATGATCTCTATCAATCTAAAATTATTACAAATATAACGCTGGTAAGATTATTTTTGTTTTCTAAACCCTGGTATAAATTTGTATATTGCGAAAATCATTGATTATTGTGACTTCCCATCTTAATATCAGATACTTAGGTCTAAACTTCAATCGGATGATAAACTTAATTGCGAGGATTATTACTAATCACGATATCGACGGATGCCCAAGATTTTATGTTTTATTATTTGTTGTCTCGATGTTTATATTTTTGACGTTTTTATTTTAATTGCGTATTAAGTCGTACTGGGATCATATTATTATCATATTTTGAGTGCATTTTAACTTTTGAAAAGTATTTTTACGAAACCCGAGCCTCGTAAATATTTTCAAAATTGGCAATTTACATTTTTTACCTTGTAAATTATGTGATTGCATTTTGGACCAAAACTATCACAAATTGGCAAAAATAACCCTCCAAGCCCACTATATAAACAATTCCTACTGAGAAAAACACATACAAAATGTGTGAAAAAGAAATCAAACCCACCCCTCTCTCTTTTCTTTTCTTGCCGTCCTACACACACAAAAACCCTAATTTTTCTTCAATCTTTACAATGATCTAATCAAAAATAAAAGAAGACCCATCTCTAAAATTTCAAGGAGATCATTTTGATGTAAAAATTTATAACATGCAACAACTTCAAATTTTGATGATGACCCATGGTGATCTTATCTATTTTCTTGTTATATAATTGTTGTTAGTGCTATTATATATATATTTTAAGTAGTGCATGTTTAAATTTTTGAGTGGGTAATTTTTGAATGATTATTCAAGAGTGTTATGGATTAGATGATTTGTTTAAGATGATTGTGGGGTGATATTAGGAGTATGAGATTGATTAAAATGGGTTGAAAAAAATTGAGTTAGTGTGATTTTTAAAAAGGTATTTTAGATCAGTGGGAAAAACGTAAATTTTGGGTAACTTACTGTTTGAAAATGGTTAAACTAATAGCATAAGGTTGTAGAAAATTTCATTAGCTTCGATTTGATATAAAGTAGAGCTTCTATCTCCAAACGAGCGAGAAGTTATGATGATTTGATTATTCGTGTACCAGGAGACGAGTATCGACACAATCCGAAGTTGTTGTCGATATTTGGATCGAATCTCGGGAACTATAGAATGAGTTGTGAAAATGGTCAAGGTCTGATGTTTGGTTCAAAACTTAGGGTTGTGAGTCTATTTTTAAACTCAAGTGTCGGATTTGTAAACGGGATTGTTTAGAATGGTCAAAATGGTTGTATGAGTCGTTGACGTAAAACTGTCCGATTTTTGTAGTTCAAAGATGTGTCGGGCAGGGAACTTTAAAAGTAAAATCTTTGATGGGCTTTTAACAGGTCTTTCTATATATAGTAAGTGATATCTCTGAGTAGTATCATAAGTATTTGACGTGCTTAAGTGGGGTAAATGAGCTCGTACATTTGGTGTGTACCGGCAGATTTTGATCGAAAGAATTAACTAATAGAATAAACATATAGAAGGAAGTAATAGTATCACTTGTATTGTTTTCTTTCGGGTTTGTCGTGATTTCATGATTTTGAGTTTGATGTTATTAAGTATGGATTTTATTCGAGTTTATTATTAATGACCGCACCTTATTTGATAGGTTGCGGCTTTTGTGTTTATCGGGCATCAACTATCGTCGAAGGTCGTCTTGCTACTGCTATTACTCAAGGTGAATCTATAGCCTCGCTTTTGTAATTGTTTTGAATGATTTTAAAACTCGCGAGGGGGATACATGCTATTTGAAAGAAAAATGAACACAAGTCATGATTGATTGCTTGGACCCGAATGTTGCCTTATGTTGCCCGTTGTTGCCTGGAATTGTATAAGTACCTAAATTGCAAAAGTCCCTAAAATTCATGAGCCGTTAACTATCTTCTGACTTGATGTTGTGAGTTAGGAATGGTCGCTTATTCTAATGATAGTACTATTGGGCTGACGACCCTATCTGAGACCAGGGCTTTATGCTGAGTAACCTCTGGGAAGGATAATTTTACGAGAATGAGAATGTGGTATACTTGCAATTGATACCCTAGTAGGGCACTGGAATTCATCTAGTCATGCCGGCTTTAGGCGTGGGTGACTAAGTTAAGGGGTCGGTGTCATGAGTTTAATACAATTCTTTAGCTATTGCTATATGCCAGATTGCCTGATTAATAGATTGTATACGTAACAATTCTATTAAATGATCTTGATTGATTTTTCTCTTGTGTTCAAATGATGATTTAGAAAACCTATAGACTCGCTCAACCGTTGTGTTGATGATTTTAAGCATGTATTTCAAGTGATTGAAGTTGATGAATTGCGGAGCTTGCTGGAGAAGGATTGAGGGTTGCTTTTGTGGTGATTGGTCTAAAACAGATTTTTTTCCTTTTTCTCATAAAAATAATAATGTACGGTTATGTACTTTGGTAAATAGTTTGTTGATTGGATAAAATCTTTGAGGGACCTAAATGTTACTCTGATATTTCTAAAATTGTTTTACATGGGATCGAAAGTTTTAGACAATGGTTAAATTATATCCTTTAATATTTCAAACGTATCATTTTGAGATTGTTCAAAGTGTCTTGTGTAACGATGTTTGTGTTTAGCACCCAAATGTGTATTTACGCTGCGCTATGTAATTTGGGGGTGTTAAAGATTGGTATCAGGGCTTTTTAGTTATAGCGAATTAGGTCGATTTTTGAAAAATGTCTTAAACTATAACTTTGGTGTCGAAAATATTTTACAAAAGCACGCAACTTCTCCGCAAGGCTCCGGTAAGATTATTTGTTTTGTATTGTTTTATAGATAGATGTATCCCTTAAAACTGAAATGATTTTTAAAAGTATTTATTAAGTAAAGACTATGATGATGTATTAATGATGTATTGATGCTGTTGAAAGTACGTTGAGTAATTCTTATCATAGTTTTCTTTATGTAATGCATATGTATATAATTTTAAATAATGACCTTATATACTGCCGAGGGTCTAGGACAGTAGACCAGATGTTGAACAATTTTACAACTGATTTCTTGCGACTAATATCGGGTATGAGGAAGTTTGATTAGCTGATGTATGATAGATATGTGGTTGAAAATGGTGTGATTAGAAGGTTGATGTGAAAGAAAAGTTGTATTAAAGGTTGTATTTGGTATGTGGAGATTTGAGTTGTTAGGACTTGGAAGATGGATGAGATTGCTAGTCCTAGTTCGATTTTGATGAATTTTTGTGCTTGAATTGAGAGGTTTAAAGAGAAGTAGGTAAGTTTTGAAAGGATGAGTGAGTGGGAGTCTCATGTGAGATCAATTCTGACTCGAGCTTGGAAGTTTAGGAATATTGAAAGTCGTACTGAGATTTGCTTTGTGATTAATCTACCATGTATGAGTGAGTATTTGAATTTTGAGAGTGAGCTGCCATCATGTTAGGGATTCGACTTTGAAGTGCGAAAAGGGAAATAGACGAGTGTATTGAAGCTGACAACAATGATAAGGAGGATAAGGAGCTGGTGTCTAAGGAACTAATCGCGTGATGGATTTCTTTGTATCTTATTTTCTTTTTGTGATCGAACTTATTTAAACCTTGTGTCGTAGCGTTGTGATGGAACTTATTATCTTTTAAGTTTGTTCGGTAAATGATTGTAGTGACATACATTGCCACTGCCTTGTTGAATCCTCAACGCAATCTGAATTACCCTCATGATCTATGTTGTGTCTTTATTAACTCTTTTGAGTTTTGGTTGACGAACCATTGTAGTTATGTTGTTCGTGCATGTAGTATCCATGAGATGTCCTGATAAAGAAATCCTTCTTTTATTTGGATATGTATACTTAGCATGTTTCTTTCTTCTGTGATGATGGAAGAAGGAGTAGGGGAATCATATCTCTGTCATTAGTGGATAACCACGTGACTAAGTTTCTTGAAATATGTCGCCAAAACTAACGACTGCTACTGTGAACACTATGGTCGAACAAGCTATTGTTAGAGCACCTGAAGCTGATCGTGATGCAAGGAATCAAGATGCTGGGGTCAGTTGTGCTGGAGATAATGGTGCTACAGTTGATGCTGCTGAGAATAATGATGTTGCTGCTGAGAATAATGATGATGCTACTAAGAATAATGATGATGCTGCTGATCCAGATGGTAGTGTTGTTGTTGTTCTGTAAGTTTCAAGAGAATGTACTTATGTTAGTTTTTTTGGAAGGGTGGTTCTACGTATTTTTGTGGTATTAGTGGTGCATTAGAATTTCATAAATGGATTGATAAGATAAAGAGTATTTGTGAGAATAGTGGGTGTTCAGGAACTAATAAGGTGAAATTTGCTGTTGCTATATTTCAGGATGGTGCACTAAGATGGTGAAATAACCAAAGTGGCTACTTTAGGATTGGTTGTGGTTAATGGTAAGACATGGACCGTGATGAAAGGACTATTGAATGCTAGGTTTTGTCCTGAGTAGGAACTAGGATAGTTGGAAGACGAATTGAGGCAGTTAGCGCTAAGGAACGATGATATTACTGCTTACTAGGAAATTTTCTGAGCTATATTTGCTATGTCCTGATACTTTTGTGAATGACTGTAAGGCAAGGAAGCAGTACATTAGAGGATTGTCTAGTGATATCAAGGGTGAGATTATTTCTTCAAAACCTGAATCTTTCGATGAAGCTGTTCAGATGGCGCATGATTTAATGGAAGTAAAAGTGCAAGATAGGAAAGATAGTATTGTTGAAAACAATAAGAGAAAGTGGGAATCTGCTCAGTCCAACCAGAATCGAGGTTAGAATCGTGAGGATTACAGTAATAACAATAACCAAAGATAGAACCGAAACCAGTATTTAAACTATGGAAGGAATGAGGGAATTCGTGTTGCCACTGTGTTTGGAAGTAACAAAATAAATATCAAGTGCGTTTGCTGTACTCTATACCATGTAGGTAATTTTACATAATTGCGACTAGAGTTAGGACAACCTGGTCAGAAAGCTGCTAAGTGTAGGACAAGAGGATTAGTCACTGGAATTAGTACCTCTGGAGTAGTGATATGATTTAGCCGTGGCGAGAAAGGACACAAGCAAGGGAATTGTCCAAGAAAAGGAAATTGTCAAGATAGGAATGCTGCTGCTCCAGCTTACGTTTGAATGATGATGACAAACCTTAAGGTCCGAATGTTGTAAATGGTATATTCTTATTTGATGTTCTGTTAGTATGTTGTTTGATGTCAGATCAGATAGAAACTGTAGAAATGTAAAGATTCAGTTGTTTTATCAATGGAGAATTAGTAAGATTGACAATTAACTATGATGTGGAGTTAACCGATGGAAAGGTTGCTAGTGTTAGTTCTATACTAAAAGTGTGTTCCTTGAATTTAGGAAAGTAGGTGTTTAGTATCGACTTGATGCTCACAGAGTTGGGATCTTTGGATGAAGTTTATGAGCATAAATTGGTTAGTGGTGCGTAGTGCTGATGCTTGAGATTGGACTAATCTTCGCTATAAATTGATAGCTGCTTATTTAGATTTTGCTAATAAGCTGAGTGTTGACTATGAGAGGTGATGAGTGAAATTTCCGTTTGAGAAGTATCTTGTTTGGAGATGAGGAAGTATGTAGAAGAGGGATATGATGTATTCCTAGCTCAGGTAATTAGTGATAGGGTAGTTGAGGAGAAGTTGGGAGATCTGTTAATGATTCAAGAATATTATGAGGTTTTCCTGAGGTTTTGCAGAGTTGTTTCCGCCTCATGAAGTGGAATTCGTGTCGATTGAGTGTTGCAAGCGATAGGTGTAGTGCTTCTGCGTTTTGTTGAGTAGTATTTGTATGCCTTATCATTTGGCATCGTCAGAGTGGAATGAGTTATCCGGTCAACTGTGAGAAGTGATGGATAAGGGATGTATTAGATTAAGTTTCGTTACAATGATGATCGTCTGCGTTATTTGTCAAGAAGGATGGATTGTTTCATATGTGTATTGATTATCGAGAACTTAACAAATTGACAGTCAAGAATCGGTATCCATTACCGAGGATTGATAATTTGTTTGATCCTTGCAACTGGTCTGGATCCAGTGTGTACTCAAAGATCGCTTTGAGTTCTGGTTATCATTAACTGAGAATTAGGGAGGAAGATATTCCTATAGTTGTTTTTCGTACTTAATGTGGTTACTATAAGTTTCAAGTGATGTTTTTGGAATTGACGAACGCGTCTGCCATATTCATGGACTGGGTGAATCTTGTGTGTAAGATATGCTAGGATGAGTTAGTCATTGTATCTATGACGATATTCTATTTTATTCCAAGAGGAAAGGAGGAACATAAGTATCATATGAGGATAATATTGGGATGGTTGGAAAAAGAGAAACTGTATGTAAAGTTTCCTATGTGTGAATGTTAGCTGAAATATTTGCGTTTTCTAAGGCAGTCGATTGACAACAAAGGTATTCGTGAAGATCTTACCAAGTTTGAAACAATTAAGGATTGGTCGGTACCAACGACACCGACAGAAATCTGTTAATTCCTTGGTCTAAGCTGGGAATAATCGGAGGTTTATCGAAAGGTTTTCACTGATTGTTGAACCATTGGTTAAGCTGACTAAGAAGAATTGGATGTGTGAGTCCCACTTATACATCTAAATTGTAAGTTTCGAGATCTGATCCTTATCAGACGAGGAAGCTATATTCTGAACACTGAAGGGTAAGTTGTGTTCTACACTGATGTTGTCATTGTTGGTAGGATCTGAAGTATTTATAGGTTGTAGTTTATTTTGATGCGTTTCATAAGGGTTATGTAGTTGTGATATTTGCTTTGAGATTGTAGAAATATTACTTGTATGGAATCAAGAGTGTAATAATAACGGATTATAAGAGTTGTTTCATAATTAATTTGTTGGGATGATAAAGGAAATGAGTAGAGGATCACCAGTTTTATATATTTCGAGTACTTGAGTATCTTGATGGTTATGACTGTGAATGATTATGACTACGAGATTCGCTGCCATCCGGGAAAGGCGAATGTGGTAGCTGATGCACTTATCAGGAAGAAAAAGGAAAAAGCTTCTAAGGTTTGAGTTTTGGTAATGACATGGAGTGTGGACTTGATAGAAAGGATATTGAAAGTTTAAGTTAATGGTCTAATCTGAGAAGGATGTCAAGGTAAGTGATTTCAACATTTTGTCAAACTTATGCAAAGGATTTGGTTGTAAAGTCAAGTGAGACATGGTGTATTGAGCATTCCTAACATATCTAAGTTGAGAGAGTGAGACTTAGTAATGAAGGAATCTCACAAGTCTAATCGATACGTTCTGGTTTGGATAAAAGTGAAAGTTTCGTTGAGTACTGCGTATTTACAGAGACCGATGGACAAAGTGAAAGGACGATTCAAATATTGGACGATATACTTGTGCGTGTGTGATTGACTTAGGCATTGTTAGAATTCTTATACGACAATGATTGTCATGCTAGTAAGGATGTTGTACTGTTTGAAGGTCCATAAAGAACTTCAATCTGTGAAGGTTAAAGATCGTGAGTTATGAATGTAAGTTAGGTTTCGGTGCATTATAGAAATGTAGGTGGAATTGAATGACTGAACTAGAACTGATGTTGGTAACTGTTGATAAGATTGTATAGGTTAAGGATCATTTATTGGTAACAAGGAGTTGTCAGAAGAGTTATGTTGGCAATCGAAGGAAATCGATGGAGTTTGAAATTGGGAAAGGTGGTTATGCTTAAGGTGTCGTTATGAAGGGTGAAATTTGTTTTGGGAACAACAAGGAAAGAATTCAACTTGAAGATAAGTTGCATTTCCATGAAGGAACTGTGAAGAGTTCTTAAGAGGTTGAAGCATAGTAAGAATTATATTATGGATATACAAGAAATCCAGGAGTGGAATCTCAATTTGTGAAGGAAGCATGAGGATTTCTTTAAGGAAAAGAGTTCTCTTTTGTTTTTAAAGTATGGAATGTGAGTATAAGAGGGGCTGAGCGTCGAGGACGTCGCTCTGTTTTAGGAGGGTAGGATGTGACAACCCGAACCCAGGTCATTATTTAATATTATTGAATATTATTTTACGAATAATTTTGAAATTTTTGATGAGTTGAATGATATGACGGTTGATGGTTTTATTTAAAACCGATGTTGGAAGTCTTATTTTTATCTTTTCAATAATTGCGGGGATTATTAGTAATCACGATATCGACGGATGCCCGAGATTTTATGTTTTATTATTTGTTGTCTTGATGTTTATATTTTTGACGTTTTTATTTTAATTGCGTATTAAGTCGTACCGGGATCATATTATTATCATATTTTGAGTGCGTTTTAACTTTTGAAAAGTATTTTTACGAAACTCGAGCCTCGTAAATATTTTCAAATTCGACAATTTACATTTTCTACCTTATAAACTATTTGATTGCATTTTGGACCAAAACTATCACAAATTGGCAAAAATAACCCTCCAGGCCCACTATATAAACAATTCCCACTAAGAAAAACACATACAAAATGTGTGAAAAAGAAATCAAACTCACCCCTCTCTCTTTTCTTTTCTTGCCGTCACCCTACACACACCAAAACCCCAATTTTTCTTCAATCTTTACAATGATCTAATAAAAAATAAAAGAAGACCCATCTCTAAAATTTCAAGGAGATCATTTTGATGTAAAAATTTACAACATGCAACAACTTTTAAATTTTGATGATGATCCATGGTGATTTGATCTATTTTTTTGTTATATAATTGTTGTTAGTGCTATTATATATATATATATATATATATATATATATATATATATATATATATATATATATATATATATATATATATATATATATATATATATATATATATACATTTTAAGTATTGCATGTTTAAATTTTTGAGTGGGTAATTTTTGAATGATTATTCAAGGGGGTTATGGGTTAGATGATTTGTTTAAGATGATTGTGGGGTGATATTAGGAGTATGAGATTGATTAAAATGGGTTGAAAAATTGAGTTAGTATGATTTTTAAAAAGGTATTTTAGATCAGTGGGAAAAACGTAAATTTTGGGTACCTTACTGTTTGAAAATGGTTAAACTAATTGCATAAGGTTGTAGAGAATTTCGTTAGCTTCGATTTGATATAAAGTAGAGCTTCTAGCTCCAAACGAGCGAGAAGTTATGATGATTTGATTATTCGTGTACCGGGAGACGAGTATTGACACAATCCGAAGTTGTTGTCGATATTTGGATCGAATCTCCAGGACTATAGAATGAGTTGTGAAAATGGTCAAGGTCTGATGTTTGGTTCTAAACTTAGGGTTGTGAGTCTATTTTTAAACTCAAGTGTCGGATTTGTAAACGGGATTTTTTAGAATGGTCAAAATGGTTGTATGAGTCGGTGACGTAAAACTGTCCGGTTTTTGTAGTTCAAAGATGTGTCGGGCAGGGAACTTTAAAACTAAAATATTTTGATGGGCTTTTAACAGGTCTTTCTATATATAGTAAGTGGTATCTCTGAGTAGTATCATAAGTATTTGACGTGCTTAAGTGGGGTGAATGAGCTCGTACATTTGGTGTGTACCGGCAGATTTTTATCGAAAGAATTAACTAATATAATAAACATATAGAAGGAAGTAATAGTATCACTTGTATTGTTTTCTTTTGGGTTTTTCGTGATTTCATGATTTTGAGTTTGATGTTATTAAGTATGGATTTTATTCGAGTTTATTATTAATGAACGCACATTATTTGATAGGTTGCGGTTTTTGTGTTTATCGGGCATCAACTATCGTCGAAGGTCGTCTTGCTACTGCTATTACTCAAGGTGAGTCTATGGCCTCGCTTTTGTAATTGTTTTGAATGATTTTAAAACTCGCGAGGGGGATACATGCTATTTGAAAGAAAAATGAACACAAGTCATGATTGATTGTTTGGACCCGAATGTTAATGGAATATGTGTTACATAAGCTATGAATGTATTTGACGTGAGCACTTTGATTAGTGTTTCTATCTTAATGGAATATGTGTTACATGTGTTACTTTATTGATAGCTTATTTAACATAGAAGTTATATCAGCAGGTTCTACAAAATTGGAAATTGATTATATCAGCAGACTCATATGTTTTGAGTGTTAATTGGGTTAACTTGTACCCCCAAAAAAACGACAAACTGTGTTATAATATGTTACTTTTTGGGCAGCCTATTTGACATACAAGTGATATCAATAGTAGGTTCTACAAAAATAGGAATTGATTAATTCAACGGACTAATATGTTGTGTGTGTTAATGGGTTAACTTGTATAAAAAATCATCAAATTGTGTATCATCCTACTCATCTAACCAGCGAACTAACACTGGTGATACTACATCACATTATACTAAAATGGTTTAGTTAATGACATTGCGAAAATAGTAATTTTACACAACCTCAGGTCTTATCTATGCTTTGTATAACCTCGAATGCAGGTTAAATAGTCTACCCGCACGCTTAGTATAACCTGGAATGCAGGTTAAAAAGTCTACTGAATTTGATGGTATCCTAAATGATGCATCGTTTACCGTTTTATCTTTAACTAAAACGATAACACGCTTCATTTTAACTTAAACGGTACAATGATACGCCTAACCACAACATGCATCATCATACACTTTTACCCCAAACACACATTTAAATTGCCCATTTGATAATTATACTTACTTTTGATTTATCTAAAATGATTCGTGTTTCTCGTTCTATGGACAACTTAAATGGTACATCCTTCAACTTAATCTAATCATACATACATCTACCCAAAACGCCCCTTACTTATATCAGTTAACTAATTGAGTCAAACTAATTCTTTCCAACTACTCGTACCAAACCATATTAATCATAAGGAGTTTTATCCAAAAACCCAACAACTGATACATAAACTAACTAGTCTTTGACACAAGACATACCTTAACTAACTCCTCATACATATAATCGTATTACCCAAACATCCCCCCTAGTCTATGTTTTATGCTATCCATTATTAACCAGAAAACACAAACACATAACCTAAATGTCTTAACCTAGACTTCCATATGATACATTTCAACATGCGCGCTTCATACACCTGTACTAACCTATACCAAACCCAATAACACACATGTTTCATAAACATACTATATAAATACAAAACAAAACTTATA
This sequence comes from Glebionis coronaria, assembly GCA_025667525.1. Taxonomy (NCBI): domain Eukaryota; kingdom Viridiplantae; phylum Streptophyta; class Magnoliopsida; order Asterales; family Asteraceae; genus Glebionis; species Glebionis coronaria. The sequence goes on along the minus strand of JANFOE010001114.1, from coordinate 123,894 downwards.
CTAAAATGACATGCACAAAATTATTCCAAACCCATACTTAGATAAATATTTCAAACAAATCTTAACACAATAGCTAATGTAGACCGGATGCCAAAACAATAATATCATTATTAAATTCTTCCGAACCTAAAGACCCTAACATCTTCTTGTTGTTTTGCAGTCAAATTGGGTAGCAGACGGTGAAGTGACACCAACGCTAAACGCAAGTGTATACTATTTGGAACAGGTTTCGTCATGGCACTCACGGCAGGCACATCATCTTTACACTTATTACACCCACACCCCCTTCTCTGACACACCATCTACAATAATATCATCAGTTGGTACTTTCTCATTGTCAACCCTTGCCCTTTTCCCCTTCTTTTTGTGTCCCAGCAGAACCTGATTTACTACCCACATTATAATCAGTAATATTACCATCATCAAGGTTCTCTTCATCCAAAACCTTTTCTTTTCCTTTATCGTCATCCAAAACCTTCGCTTTTTCGTTATCTACAGCCAAAACCTCCGCCTTTCCCTTACCTATAGCCAACATGACCTACGCTTACCTCTCCCTTTCTTTGTGATACCTTCATCACAACCTTTTTTTGCAGCCACGGTTAATTATTTGACAATATCCGCATCGGAAGATTTTTTCGTCGAACGTTTGCGTTTGACATTTTCAACCTTCCCAACAAACTGACCATGTACCTTCCTCACCGATACCCTATGCATACTGCGTCAAATATCCCGTATCTTTATTTTCTTGAGGTTACCGTCACAATCAGGTGTACCAGCGTTATGTTCCTCATCAACAAAATCTACATAAAACATAAGTACAACAATATTATTATGCTTAGTTTATAACTATAGTTCATACAATCCCCAAACCACTAAACTATCAAACAAACTATTTCACAATTTGTCACACTCGAAATGTGTCACATACTCAATCATACATACAACCCATTTGTGCATCACCATAAGATTCACTAAACGTTCGCATCCAAACTTATAGAAAACACTTTTTGTTATCAAATATATATCAACTACAAACATCAAAACATAAAGACCGATACTTTTTAATATAAAAGATTATAGATTCTTTAAAAAAACGTTGCTACATTAGTATAAAATATACATAGCTAAAAAAGCATGCCAATTTTAAACAAATAATAGACAATCTATCAGATCCTATGATGAGCATTTCGACCCAAATCCTGAATCCGAACTGTATCGATTCCCGGTACCGAAATCTCGTTTGGTATAGTACCGAGACTACGAAATAAGGTGAAAAAAATTCAGGACCACTAATTCGGTATGAGACCGGTACCAAATTGGGAGATTCCCGAAAAAAGGGAAAATCCTGATTTTCCGGTACCGATACCGATACCCGGTATCGGTACCCGTTATCGATACCTGGTATCGATACCCGGTACCGGTACCCGGATCGATACCGGTACCGATACCGATACCCGGTACTGATATCCGAATCCCGTTCGGTACGGGATAGGTACATAACTTTTAAAATCGGTAAAATATCAGGAGCACTAAATCGAGATGGGTCCGGGTCGGGATTGGTACCGAGCTCATCCCTATACATCTGTTACTACAACACCCAAACACCCTAACACCTTCATACCTAATGGGTCGATGGTACACGGGCTGTTAAACACATAAAATAACGCATCGCATAAGCAGAACTGTTGATACATTTATCTAGTAGTTCCAAAATGATAAATTAGACTAATAAGCGCTGCAAATTGTAGACAGAACTGTCCATGGTTGCTATATTTTTTATGACTAGTTCTACGCTGATACATTAGTCTAGTACCTTAGTCTAAATTAACAAATAAAATCACAAACATTTTTCTCTAACAAAAATAATGAGTTTTAACAAATTTAACTGATATATATGAACAACTAAACCTGATACATTAGCATAAAAACTCAATTGGATACATTAGTATACAATCACATACCCAAACACCCAAATTAATCGGATACATTAGCTGATACACACCCAAACACCTACCTAACAAAAATTATTCATGGTACATAGGCTATTGCAACTTCTTACCTAAATTATCCAATACTAACAAATTTTTTCACAAACTGATAAACCAGATTAACAAATCAAATCACATACATTATCCCCAAAAATAATAATAATGAGTTTTAACAACTCTAATTGATACATGAACAAATTACACAAACTACACGTTAACGTACCTTGTTCAGATTAATAAGATTAGGTGCTACACAAATATCCCAAAATTGATTGACATGATATTTTGCTGGTCGGTATAATCTATGCAAATAATTGGCGTAGATAGAATGATGTCTTGAAAAAAAAGAGAATTTGATGTTAAGATTTAGTAACGGGTATCTAGCGGGCCATTATTACAATAAACCCTGCGTTTTTCTTTCATTTTAAAATCATACATAATACCCTCTAACTTGGAAGTTATTACAAAATACCATTAATCAAGTATAAAAATAATCTTAAATAAAACAATACATCTAATGGTTTAAAATGCTTCTTACTTTAATAATTTTAAAAAGTCACACTACATTAACTTAACTATATATATATATGTATATATATGTATATATATATATATATATATATATATATATATATATATATATATATATATATATATATATATATATATATATATATATATATATATATATATATATATATATATATATATATATATATATATATATATATATATATATATATATATATATATATACTAGTGGCAAAACCCGTCCGATGGACGGGTGTGACTTCTGATTGTCGTTTAATTTTTCATTATTTGGTAACTATTTGTTTATAAATTTATCTTTTAGTATAATTGTCTTTTAATGCATTATCAGTCGACATGACTTGTATTTGTTCTTTTAGATTTTTATTTAAGGAAATAACTGTTTGTAAGTTTATTGGGTTAGTATCCGTTTGTATCTTTTTAAGCATAGTGTTGATTATTCAATGCTTTATTTAGTATAGTTTTTTTAAATGCATGATTAGTCGGCATGACTTCATATATAATTTATCAGCCTTAACTTATAAAAGCATCCATTATGAATGGTCTAAAATAGGTTCATAAAACTTGAAGAGGGTGGCAGGAATTTTTTTTAAATCTTAGACTTTTTCACAATTAATGTACATGTTGTGTAATACCATTATAAAGTTTTAAGAAATAATACCACAGTGTAAATATGACTATTAATTTAAAAGGTCTAAAACTTATTTACGTGACATGAAAAATGTAATTCATAAAGCTTTATTATATTTTACTATAGTGGATACCCTAAGTTATGTTATGTTATTTTTAGATTCTTTTATTTCTAAAACCGTCATATTTATTCACAACATAATTTTAAATCGCAAGATAACGTCCATATGCATTTTTATAATATAAATAGAATTATTTGGATTTTTTTTCATGTAATCAAATTGATCACTTTCAATTAGAAAATCTAAATCTCGTGCACACATGCATTATTGATGTTGTGTGTTTTTAAACAATGTAAAAATCGAACAACGCCAAAGTCTGATTACTTATAATTTCTTTAAATAACCATTCACAAAAATGTTAGCCAAAATATACATTATATAAATCTTTCATTAAAACTTATTAAAAACCTCTTCGTTTTAATACATATAAAGCATTGTATGCCTACGGTAAGTTCAAGAATGTATGTGTACGTGCGGGTGATAGTGGGTATACCATGCCATGGGGGGATCCTAACACAATATAAAGGAAATCCAGTGTAAAACTTAAAAGTTCCTAAGGGTCTTCGTAGCACAATCCAAGGTTTCAGTGTAAGGATATTTCCTTTGTGCATGCATATTATGAATTTAGGTTTTAGCGTAATCAAAAGGCAAACTGCAGGCTATAGCAAAGAACCCTAATATTGAACTTGCACCTACAAAGAGGAAAAGAAATAGCCAAAGAAATAAAACCATGTGTATGATCAGAAAATAGTCTTAACATGTATAATATTGAAAAAAATAAGATTTTTTTTAAGTATAGGGTTCGTTTGGTTGGAAAGAACAAAATGTCAAATGAATGAAATACAGGACGTAACGGAATAAATGATGTAATGATTTATTATTGTTAGTAATAATGTTTAGTTGGTAGGATAAGAGGAGATGTAATCGATAAAAAAAGACTAAGATGCCCCATTGTTAATAAGAAGTTTATTAAATGTTGTTAATTAATGATGATTTTTATGTCATTTGATTTTATTACAAGACATGATCAAAGAAAAGGAGGGAATTCCTAAAGAATGAAAATGGTGTAATGAGTCATTACATGTAATGAATCATTACGTACTATAATTATAAACAAACAGGATTTTTTTATTCAATCGCAATAACCCTTTCTATTACAGTTTTTATTATAGTCTACCAAACGCTATGTTAGGAATAATTCTAACTTAACCAGAATTGTAGCACCCTTGCTAAAACACAAATTATCCTTGAAAAAACCGATTATTTAATCATAAGAAGCAAGCATTTCCAGGGCGGACCCGGGATTTTAAAAGAGGTGTTGCACAAAAAAATTTAAGTCAACTACAGTTACGTCGTAAGAAGCTAAGGTAGCACAAAAGAATTTAGATGTTGCACATACCAAAAAATTGACATTTATAAATTTTTTTTGCACTTCGTGGCCTCAGAATGAGTGTAGCTCCTAAAGGTTAAGTACATGAAAAATTCAACACATGCTAATAAAGCTCTTGTTTACTGATGTTCATCAATGTTTTGAAACCCGAGTCGACTCGGCCAGCTGAACCGGTTCCGGTCGAAAAAGGGTCAAATTGACCCGGGTCTTATATATTAGAAACCCGGTGTGACCCGCCGGGTTTAAAGCGACCCGGGTCGACCCGGTTCGTGAGACCCGACCGGGTTTTTATTTTTTTGCTTTTTTTATTTTTTCCGTGTTTTTTCGCGATTTAATTAATGTTTTTGCAATGTAACTTTGTTTTTACATGCTATATTTGTTAGTAAATAAGTTTTTGGATAAATATATGAAATATTTATGATTTTTATATAAATATTTTTCGCAATATTGAAAATATATATATAATTTATTTTATAGAAAATCAGGTCGACCCGGCGGTCCGACCGGTTGAACCGGTGACCCGGTCACTCGCCCGGGTCGATTCAAAACCCGAGTTTCAAAACATTGATGTTCATAAGACGAAGGCTTATGTTTTTTACCCAACCAAAAGTCAAATACGCAATGTCAAACAACCCTTACGAATGATGTTCGAGTAATATTAATAAAAAATCGTAGACGGTATCTTTGAGCATTAGTGTTATTATTGTTAGCACGAGTTACATCTGGACTTAGGCTATTTGGGATTTGACAAAAATGGTTACCAGAAAGTTCACAAGATGTCCGAGTTAAAGTATATATAGCTGATGTCTTGCTTTTTTGACAATTGTTTCCATCGCATCGGATGATATGAACTATGAAGGTTGTTTAAACCCTTTTGGAGTAAGGGAATCTTGGCCACCCAAGTAGGATTAATTATCTGTGCTCGGCCACAAAGTACAATACATGCTTTAAGATATTCCCACCATTAAATAAATCGTAATCTGTGATCCCTAGCCATTCCTCTGTTAGTGAAAATACCATTTCAAAAAAATAGCAAATCTGATAATTAACCGTAATTAAACATCTTTAAGATATTCCCACAATTAAGTAAACCTTTGGTACTGTTTAAACATCTAATAAGCACAAACACAATTTACTCAACATTGATTCTTTAATTTAACAAAAACATATATGCAGATAAACTAAATATAAACAAACCTAAACACTTACTGCTAGAGTTTTTGCTTTAAAGCTTCTTTGCATCGTCTTTAGGTTTTTGAAGGTGTTACATGAATGGTGGGTGTAAATGGAAAGTCCGACACAATTTTCTTGAGGCATTATAAGATCCACAACCTTCAAATCGACCCCACACTACAAATAACATTACAATTTATTAAATACCACATAAACTTTCCCGTAAAAGTATGCATTAGTAGAACTTATCTCATGGACTTTATCAAAACATATATGCTATACGTACAGGTGAAGCCAACCAATAAACATTGTCAGCGCTAGTTTTTAGCCATATTTCTAGAAGCCAGTTAGCATACACCATTTAAATTACCTTTTGTGATCCAACCAATCCACCAATCAGACCGATGTGATTTGTAAAGTCATCAAGAAGCAATCACAGTAACATATTGACAACTCGTGCCAAAATCTGAATATCCCTTTGGAGATGAAAGATACAACTCTTGTTTAAGACTGCGCATGGAAAGAGCACAATGTGGTGATTTCAAGTTTTCAACCTTATAAAAACATAACTAATCAATAGTTATTAGCAAAGTGTATAATGTATAATACAGTTTTGTACTCGTATTAAACTAATAATCAATTAACTTTTTGAGATCTAAAACAGGAGAAAGAAAAGGTTTTGCCTTTGTAGTTGTTGTCAAAATAGAATAGACAAGAAATTTACTAAAGGCAATAGAAAAGACTACCTACTAAGGCAATAGAAAACACAAGAAAATTACTAAAGGCAATAGAAAAGACTTCAGATGATTGCAGACTGTGTAATACCACCGTTGTATGCGTGAGGTATCTAAACAGAAGGGGTAACTCTACTTGCATCACATTTAAGAGAAAGATATTTTTTAGCACCTATCAACCCAGTTGACCTGTTAATCGTTTACCTCTACAATTAGAATTCATTTTCCTTTAATCTTTTTTATAGCATTCCATGTTTGTTCCCATTGTCATCATCAGTTTTTTATACTACTAACTGGGCTTTAAAATGCGACAAATACATCTTAAATTCCATGTTTCAAGACCTTTATAGCTACATCCGATAGTGATCCGTTTAGTCTTGCTGCATACCTACAAATTATATGTCCTAAACTTTTACAAAAAGTTTCAGGTAAAGATATTTAATTTAGATTAAATATAAACATGATCAATGATGTTTTGCATATTTGGAAAATCATAGCAAACCCGAGATTCTAGAAATTGGAAGTTAGATGCTAACTGTCCAATATGGAAGTCATAATCCTAATTTAAATCTACATTAAGGTCATAGCAAAACATATTTATAGCCCATACCAACATCAAATCCAAGTAATATTTTTATTTTAGAAGTTTCTAATAACATACAATCACGATCATGCGTACCTTACTTTGATATGGTGTTGCTACAGAGCCCGAAAAACTAAATAACAACCATTAAAAGGCTGTTGTGTGTCTAATTATCTGAAAGCTCGTTATGCACCTGTTTGGTTTGCAGTTTTGCTATCAAAATTGGTATTTTGTTACTTTTTTCCCTGTCAAAATGGGTGTGTAATTTACTGTTAAAACAGGTGTATGGTTTTATGTCAAAATGGGTCTTTGGTTGTTGATTTTCTGTGAAAAAAGGTTGTTTCGTTTGATATCAAAATGGGTGTTTGGTTGTTGATTTTTCTGTCAAAAATGTCTGTTTGGTTTGATATCAAAATGAGTGCTTGTTTGCTGATTTTTCTTTCAAAAAGGGCTGAATGGTTTGCTGCCATAATGTGTATTTCTATACACACTGGAAGCTTTTCGTAGGATCCAATAGAAGCATGCTTTAACTTTCCTTGTGCTTCTTTGAGTTTATTTAATTGTCACCGGCAAATACTAAAGATATAAATAAGGGAAAAGTAAAAACTCAGATTAAGTGACCTGAACGGATTCATATGTGTTCCAACAGCTTCAGTTAACATTCTGCGTTTTTCTTAATAAGATCTAAGTTCTTCTTTTGGTTGATCATATACCTTAATCACGGATATCGTCAAAGTTGTTCTGATCTCAGCAAGTTCTTGTTGCTGTTGTGGGTCAGCGCCGCTACATCCAACTCCTACTCGTTACCTTCTTGCTCCTAAGAAGACCCTCTTGTTTTTCCAAAGCTATAAAATAGCATACCTTTAGTTAACTAAGGTGAATAGCAATAAAGAAATTCTGGTCTACACTCTTAGTGATTTCACAATGGTATCGCAAAAGCTCACAATCCATCCGTTCAAACGTCAATTCCATTATGTCAAATTTTGCTATTTTATTTGACCCGTGAGTTTGCGACACAGGTACATAAGTAAATATAACGTAAAAGCCAAGACTGTTTATAAAGTTTGAACAAAGACTAAAAAATCTTATTGCATGGTAGCCAAAATTGTTGTGGCTCGACCCAACAGCCCAAGCATAGCATGTTTCGTCAATACAAAAAGTTAAACTATTTTGACCCGTTTACAGCTTCCTCTTATCAGCAAACGGATAAGTGAGCTTTTTATCCTCAAATATATCAAACAACATAAAGACATGCATTTTTGATTGATTACAATGTATTAAAGTGGTTCCGAATTTAAGTAACACAGTCTTAAATGTTTATTTGGTTCGAGTCTCATACTACGCATGTCCCTTAGGATATTTATTTTTAAGTTCAGAGTAAGGTTCATAGATTCATGAGCATGGTAAGCTTGGCACAATTATCCGTATCTCGGTTTCTCTAGCACTTGGTAGTAAAACTCTATATCATAATTTTACCTTAATCAGTTAGGTCCATTAATCAGCCTGCTAAGTGTGCCACCCATCTTCAGTGTCTACATAATTTCGCTCAATAAAAGGACTTGTAAAAACGTAACTCTCTTTCGACAAAATCTCAGCAAACATTTCTACATAATTTGAAGTCTGCATAGAAAAGCAAAACCTCCTATTGTTGTAGTACTTTTGTATGTAAAAGAGGAAATTAACAACATCATATAATTGTTCATTATCTACTTTTCTCCTTTATATCAACTCGGACATTTGGGATAGTAACAATAGGCATTACGTCATATATCAGTTGTTAGAACAATAATTTCTCAAATATGTGAAATACATTAACAAAAAAGAATTATAACATGATGAATTATATAATAAGGTGCATTTGCGTAGAAGCACACAAACATGTCTGAAGCTTAGAACTTAAAACAGACACGGAAAAAGCACATTTAAAACCTTAATATCTCTATAACAAAAGCATAACATACATTTGTAGGTTTATTTTAAAATTCTGTAAGCTGAACAAACCGGCTCTCAGTGGTTTGTTGGAGCGACTCTGAATGGCCTGTGAAGCTTTACTTAAACTGTATTTATCGGTTCGCCCAAAGATTTTGGCCAAAGAGAACCGTGCACAATTCCCCATAAACTTTTTATAACAAACATACATCTCCTCAATCGTACTTCAGTCTCAAGTGGCTAATTTACTTTAAAAAAGATAGTATAATCAATGTATAGGTTACAATTTAGTTTTTCGCAAACACACATGTAGCACACTAAAAAACTATAGAAATTGAAAAAAATTTATAAATGAAAAGTTGTGTAACAGGAAGATGTTTAGAGACCATCTGATTTGCATGTGAGAGAGTTCTATCAATTTCATGTGCTTACTTTCTACGGTACATGCATATTACGACTAAATCTAGATTAAACAACCTAAGAATCGATGAAGCTAAGAGCAAAAGATCAACGATTTGATATCAAATAACAGACTAACAGGGTAACTAAAAGTGATTGTACAGCAAAAATATTTCTTTAGTATGAAATGGGTCAAATTCATTTATGTTGGTCGCCTCATCCCAGGAAGTAAATGGCTGACCTTATATGTTCAACATGATCTGTCTGATTCTAAGCCATGGCATCTCATAGTGCTTCAGCCTCCATGTTCCTAATGTATATCGTTTCTAATTGATAAGTTTATGCAAACAGGCATAAAAATTCTAGCCATGTGGCCGGTTGTACGCAACATATCAGATTTAATTTAGTGGCATATTTATGTTCTAGCATTGAAACAGATTGTGTGGTGTTTTTGTGTGCAAAACATGTAAGGCACTTACGGCATTCGAATGTTTGGTGCTAAAGTGTCAACAAAGCAATGTTTCATTAAAGCAAGAACAGGTCCAATAACACAAAAGACAATTATTTTGGTTGTGTGAAGCATGTTAACTCTTTCTGTCATGTATTTGTCATTCGCTATCGAGTGTCTGACCGTCTACTTGCTTTAACATATTGTAGAATCACTCTTTATAAATATGTTACATATACATACTCATTTGGATATAATTCACTATACAATTTTTTTTAATTCCCACTTTCTTACAAAGTTAAATAAATACTCAACATCACAAATCTATTCAGAAAATCCTATAATACCAAAAGGATTACTAATTAATAATGTACCCGGTTATTGCACATGCAACCTTGTAACTAATCCTAAAACTATAAAATCAGTCCAAAGGTATACAATATGAACTACATAATTCTTTTAAAAGCTATATATACATGTTTCAGTTTCAAAGCCTAGATGTTATGAAGACTATTGTTGCCAAAATAAATTAGTCACCGCAACGCACCAGAAGTCTGAGGATAGCCCCGCGATTATATCTTTAAGCCTAAAACCGTACCCTCACGTGTTTCCCGCCTCTACAAATACAACTTATATGATTGCTAGCATGATAACTTTGATTATGTGACCAACGTTTTATTGTTGTATCATTTATTTCTCATTCATTGATTGTATTTGTTTGCATCCGTTAACCCGATTGAACAAATGCTACTGCCTAAAAATAATTTAAACACTTGTTTTGTGTCAGCACCTGTTTGTGAATCACAATCAGTTAATAAGCTATCCCAAACAGTGGATAATCACGTAAAAATTGTGATTAGACCCAAGTGGTGGAGGTTTATTAATAAGCATCATTACTAAAGAAAAACAACAAAGGGACGCTTCTCCCTGTTTTGACTCCTCTCTCTATCTCTAGAGTTCCAATTCTCTTTAATTTCATATATTAGTGTTTCATATGAAATCGCTTTCTTTACGCAGGTGCAAGTTGTCTTTTTAATTCCATCTGAGTAGGACTTTGTTCTTCCGGTCTTATGATTTTTCCGTTCTTAGTGGGAACTGTTGTTTTACGTTGAGTTGGTGAGTGTTTTGGTGTGGCTAATTTAGCAGTCTGTATCACGTTTATTTTAGCTACTTCAGATAGAGGTTTAAGCTCGATTGCATCACCGGATGCTAATCATTTGGCATAAGAGCTATCGTTTGACAGCTTTCTGTCTAGGTTCTTCTATCTCATAGGCCTAATTTTATACGGGAAAGTATTAAGTAGGAAAGTTCAGGTTGACCTTGTAGATATTTAGTTTTGTTTTATTCCTAAAACTATAAAATCGGTCCAAAGGTATACAATTCTAAACTACATAATTCTTTTAAAAGCTATATATACCCGTTTCAGTTTCAAAGCCTAGATGTTATGAAGACTATTGTTGCAAGAATGAATTAGTCACCGCAACACACCAGAAGCCCGAGGATAGCCCCGCGGTTATATCTTTAAGCCTAAAACCATACCCTGACGTGTTTCCCACCTCTACAAATACAACTTATATGACTGCTAGCATGATAACGTTGATGATGTGACCAACGTTTAATTGTTGTATCATTTATTTCTCATTCGCTGATTGTATGTGTTTGGATCCATTAACCTGACTGAACAAATGCTACTGCCATAAAATATTTTAAACACTTGTTTTGTGTCAGCACTTGTTTGTGAATCGCAATCAGTTAATAAGCTATCCTAAACAGTGGATAATCACTGTAAAAATTGTGATTAGACCTAAGTGGTGGAGGTTTATTAATAAGCATCATTAGTAAAGAAAAACAGCATAGGGACGCTTCTCTCTGTTTTGACTCCTCTATCTATCGCTAGAGTTCCATTTCTCTTTAATTTCAGATATCAGTGTTTCATATGAAATCGCTCTTTCTTTTCGCAGGTGCAAGTTGTCTTTTTAATTTCATTTGAGTAGGACTTTGTTCTTCTGGTCTTATGATTCTTTCGTTCTTAGTGGGAACTGTTGTTTTACGCTGAGTTGGTGAGTGTTTTGGTGTGGCTAATTTAGCGGTATGTTTCTCGTTTACTTTAGCTACTGCTTCAGATAGAGCTTTAAGCTCGATTGCAGCAGCGGATGCTAATCCTTTGGCATATGAGCTATCGATTGCCAGCCTTCTGTCTGGGGTCTTCTTTCTCATAGGCCTAATTATATACGGGAAAGTATTAAGTGGGAAGGTTCAGGTTGACCTTGTAATTATTCAGTTTTGTTTTTACCCGTTTAACCCATTATAGAAAAAAGCAGATTTAAAACAAACTTTTATTGGTTAAAAGGGTGGGAATTACCGCATCTACTTGTACAATTATTATGTGGCATGCAAATGAGAAACGAACCTGAGCCTGCCAAAGAAAATCTTCCTTTGTATCTTCCTCTCTGCAAACTCTATTTCTATCTGTGAGCTTCTTGAATTGTTTGCAATTGAAAGTTGTTCTTTCAATGATGCAATCATTTCTCGGAGTCCTTCACATTCATTGATCAATAAATAAAGGTAGATCAGAAAAAGAGAAAATGAATATGTTACAGAGGTTTCGAGAAGAGTATATGAAATAGTATTGTACCTTCAGGTCAATGCTTAAATTACTCTATTATCGTTGTTCTCACATGTCAAAGGGATGGTAGAGCATCCAATTTGTGAATCGATGTCTAGGAACGTCTTATATGCAATAAAAAGCGAAACAAATTATTACTACGAATACCTCAAGCTCAAAGGACTTTTTGTTTAATTGTGCTTCTAGTGCTAAATAAAATCTCACTTTCTTAGTTGTTCGTAATAATTTGATAAAAGAACCTAAAAAATTGCTTGTTGGGGGCCCTTCACGAAATTCCAATCTACACATACATTAGAAGTGTGGCCATTATTATTGGGCTTTAGAGCTTATTTGTTTCAACTTATTATTAATAAACCCATTCTTACGGCGTATATTCCATCTTATGAGCTTAGTAAGACTTGAAACAGGCATTTTTTTTAACGGTTGAATAAAACCCTAAAACCCTAAATCCTAAATCCTGCTTGTTATCTATTTTTCAGGTAAACTTCTAATGCGATGCATAGGTTGAATCTATAGATGCATACTAAACTTCCAATAAAATCAACACATATCTAATTTTGTGTTTGGAGAAAACTGAATAAAAGAAGTTGATAAAACTTACTTTGAGACCATATTCTATGAATCTTCAATGAACATGTCTAGGTAATGTGGCATAATCACAAAAAACCTGGGTAAAGATTGTAGATTTAATTAAATCATCCAAACCATAATTTCAATCATCATCATCATCATCTTGGTGGTGGTTTTCAATACTAAACTTGATGCCAAAACATAAAACACAGCTATCTTTTTAATCAACCATGATGCTGGAGGTTTTGCATAGTTATAAACGAATAAATGACAAATACCTAATATGCTTTACATTATCGAAGATAGAAACCCGAAATCATCTGCAACCTAATCGATCATGTTTTTAGGTCGATTAGGGTTTTCTCTTGACAAGACCCTAATGAATCACCTTAATTGATAGTTGTTGCCTGCGCACTTCTCAAAACACCATTGTACACTTACCCACATGAAACCTCTCCAATTGAAGACTTTGTACCATTATTTCTTTCAACTCATCTGATTGAAGAGCGGTGAAGACAATAGATTGGATGATACGAATCAATAATGAATGATAGTATGGTTTACATAAAAAGATATACGAATAATTGACGATCCATATATGACTAATGGATCGTATATTTTGTGTTAATGTAGGGAGTGATTTGAAAATGTTTGAATTAATTTTTTTTATGGACCGTATAATAGATTTGTTTTTCAAATATACAACACAACCTAAGCGACGGTCCACTGGTTAAGGCCTGTGTGTTTGAGTTGTGAGACTCGAGTTCAAATCTCTTAGTGGACAAATTTTTTACAATTTCGGGATTTGATTCTTACTGATGACGTGGATTAGCAACATGATAAGTGACGTGGCAAATCCCTCCTCTTATATATAATGTAAAGATATATATATATATATATAACAGGAAATGCCACATAAGCACTCAATAAATCTATGTCGTCACTTTCTTTCTTTATAATTTTTGGAATTTTTAATTTTTTTTTAATTTTTGATATTTTAACATGTTGAAGTATTCAAAAAATTTGCCTTTGGCAAGATTTGAACCCGGGTGTATTGGTTCATAAGAAAGCGCATCAACCATTAGACCATAATGGTAGACGTATCATGTTTGAAAAACTAATTATATATCAACATTCGTAAAAATTTGTAGTCCACTATATAGTATACCCCATCAGATCAATGGAAAACACATATTCGAAAATAAAAACCCTAATATTATCTCAACGATTTTTCAAAACCGTATCATTCATATCTTCAAAATCATGTGTTGGTGTTATTTTTTTTGTTTTCCTCATTCAGATTATGAATTCATACATCCGACAACCACATAGTTCCTCACCTTTTTGAGCACGAATTAAGGTAAACTTCTGAATATCTGTATTATAAATATACATTCAATATGTCAGATCCTTAAAATATGTTACTTGCAGCCAATTTTGAGTGTGTTTGGACATGTAAAATTGTGAATCTGGTACCATGTCCTTGATGTAATTCTTAGGGCTATTGAAGTCGTATCTGTTATAGACAGTTGTTCCGAAGAACTTTGTTTCTATAAAAAGAATAAACAACTTGAAACTACTGAAAAGAATAGATCGTCCTTGATTTCACAGCTTAAAGAAGCACTCCTGTGTAAGGTATGATTACATTACAAGTCTTCAAATGTGAAAAGTGCACATACACATTGTCTTGCTCATTAATGTATAGTAGATACAGATTAGTTTTCTGAAAAACAAATACCGCTACCAGATTCTGGATCATTGTTACAAAGAACAAGGTAGTGATCTTGAATCTATGATTTTTTAGAGCCTTTTACTTATGTGGATTGTATTTTTTTAACATAATTTGGATTGTAGTTGATGTGCATATAATAATGATGTTGTGCAGGGTTGTGGCTCAATATATAAAAGAAAAGTCATCAACTACCCCTTCTTCTCCAGACCAAGCAGGATGTGTTGGTATGAATAGCATTTTAAAAGGAAAAAGTAGAAAACCCAAATTATAGATCTACAATTTCTTAGTATGCTGCACTTTTTGAAGCACAATTTGTTTTTTCAGGATGTGAGAATTGGAGATCTAGAGCTACTCAAAACCATAGCATATAACTTCTCCACCACTTTCACATCACACGAAACAAACAACCTAATTGTGAGACTTCGCGACAATGTGACTCCTACTCGCGTATCTCACTTGCAGACATAGAAGAAGCTGACAATGGACTCAACAAACCCGGTGGCTGATGCTGAGAGCATAGTATCCAAGGCCATTCATGATGGTTCCATTGACGCGAATTTAGATCATGAAAACGAATGGATGGTATCTAAGGAAACTGGTGACTTATATTCTACAAATGTACCTCAGATGATCCTGTTTCTACAATATATAGTTAGGATACTGTGTAAAAATAGAATTCTACAATATTATTACTTTTTATTCTTTATTTCAGGAGATAAATCTAGCGAGCAAGTCCAGTTAAGATCTGAACTTGGTAAACCATTACAAGAGCTTCAAGACAGTGCACGTAAAATAACATAGGTACGTTTCACAAAAAATACTCTAATCTGGGAGTTTTTAACTAAATTTCGTTAAATTAATACATTATTCGTGAATGTGCAGATACAACATGAATGCAAATTGGAACTTATTCTGGATGAATACGTGGAGGCGGTATTTAAACTTTCTCGATAGATGTCATATATTGCTGATAAAAAAAAGTGTTCCTTTTAGTCTATCAAATTATTAGGTTTGTTACAACTTTAAGGTTGGAGAGAAGGAAGCAGTTTTGAATAAAAAGGTTGAGAGTTTCTTTCCAAAATGATTATATATTTATTTAAGAGTATGCGTAAAAAGTTTTTGGAATGAGAGGATTTGTGATAACATACTTCATTTTATAGAATGCATCTCATTTGATTTTTCATTATGGTAATACCTAATAGGTCTTCACACCAACAGCTTCTGATGACTAAAATGCAACAAGTAGGTTTAGTTCTAAGAATACATGGTCTTAAATTTTACGCATCATCACAACACCAGTAATTTCGTTCCATTTATAATATTCTGATTTAAATCTTATTATATTCACACAAACTAATTGTTTTGATTTGTTTTTTTTTCAGGTTAGACCCATCTATATGTGCGGATTTGGGTTCCAGAACATCATAATTAAGATACTATCCACGACCAATTATTTCAAAATATTTACATGCGCAGAGGTATGATATTAGAAAATGTGTAAATAAGCGTTATTGGTTATGTTAAACATCATATTAGGTTAATTTTTCCAACCTGGTGTGTATACATATCCTATCAATCATGTTGGATGTGAAGGCTGAGCTTTGTACTGATCTTGAGCTGACTCAAGGTACAAATCGTAATTTTGGATATTTATCTGGTGGAGAGCTGCATAGGTTTTCCAAAGCTTTTATAACCATACAGAAGGACAATATATATGTTTGATGAGCCTTCATGTTATCTTGATGTGAAACAAAGGCTTAAAGCCGCCCAAGTTATCCGCTCCGTGTGTGAACTCGACAGGTTATCTATCAATTTGCTGTTATTTTCTCGCATATGAGTATTAGCTGATATATGATTGGTTCTTATGCGAAAGTCATAAGATTTTCTCACGTGCCTAATGAAACACAGGGTCGAAATTTGTGTAAATGCATTAAAAATCCTAGATCACTTATACAACACCAACACTACATATTGTTAGGAAAAATTACATTGGGTCAAGTCAGGCACACATAATTACCATTTTTGACCCATTATCTTGGCGCTAAGTTTGCCAGTTTTAGCAAGACCAATTTTGTGATCACTAACATCATATTTATTCACAAGAATCTATACATATGTGTCTATATTTAGGATTATTGTGCCATTTCAAGTCACACGATTTGTACTTTTTCATTTGCCATTGTTTTTATCACTTTCTACCAGCCCTAATGTTATCTACTGTTGTACCACTTACAACGCAAGCACTATCCCGGGCCAATATTACATTAAAATTAATGCTACTGAACTTATTGAGTCATCAAATAATGTCACTTCTCTTTCATCTGGCATTATTAAAGGAGAAATCACTGGAGCATCATGGTTGTCCGATGTCACAACTCTTGCTGTTGGTTATATGTTTATTTCTTCTCTTATCACTCTCTACTTTGGATCTGTTGCCCTAATAAGATATACCAAAAGCGATCCTTCATGGGAAGGTTTTATGGTATTGATTCAGTTGCAGAAGAAATCCCTTCTCCTTTCAATCAGTTCTTGTCTGAAACATGGCTTCTCAGTTGGTGACACAAGAGATTTGCATATGACAAGTTTTTTGTTAGATCTAAGTTTTGTAGTGATGACAGGACCAAGACTGTTAGTTTCCTTCTGATAAACTCCCTCTTTACATATAAAGTAGGTCTTTATATTATGAATAACTGGAATGACTTTGCATGTTCTTAAAGAATAATGAATTTATAAGATCGTTACAGCTAGATTTCAACTAACAGATTAGTAAATTGTTTATAATATCTGTCTCATGTTTCTTTTCGTTTTAATGATTCTGATTTCATATGCATACAATGTCAGGAATACGTTAGACAAAGGGAACAACAGACCAGAGAGCAGTGACAACACGTGTGATTCTCTTTCACTAAGTATGACAAAAGGTAAGCCAAAAATATCCTGCTAATCAGATGATGTTTCGGATGTTTTATTTAACATTTTTTTGGAGAAAAAAGATTTAGTGTTTTAAACATGTTGGTGTCTGAATTTGCTTATATTATCCCTGTAAGTAACAAGTGCAATGGTTAGGAGTCTCTGACAGACTGAAATGAAAGGCATTATTTTAAGACTGCTTGACCCGTTTCGTTTTATTACGTAGTAATATCTTTAACTCTACCTATTTTCCCTTCTAACAGAAAATAATTCTCAAGTTGACCCATTTGCATATAGTTCATATTTGTAGGAAACTGGTGACATATATGAATAGGAGCAGAACTTGGACCAATTTTAAAACATTTGATTTTGATATCACAACACAAAAGAACTTGATATTACTGAAAAGAACTTGATTATGATGGTGACACAAAAATTAAAAGGAATAAGCATATGAACGGGTCATTTGAATTTTGGGAATGCATACACCATATTATGTTTGCAACAGGCTATCACCGCTTAAGAGGAGCAAATGTTCTCTTGCCTTTGGTTTCCATTGGACCGGAATGCAAATGAAGCCATCAGTAGATAAACTAAAAAGGGAGATAGAACAATTTGGCAACCCTCATTGTTTTCCCTCGATTGAGTGAATCCAAACCAAAATTAGCTGATTATTATCCCTTCTCATAAGTTTGGCGTAATCACTTCATGATTCTTTCATCTTTGCGTCGGGGGACGAGTCAACAAATGCAACACCGCAAGTATTATATGTAAACTCACATCTTCCTGCTAATACTGATAATTTGCATTCTTCATCTACCAATAAGTCAAAGTAATAGGACCATGACCATCCATTGTAAAACATAACCTGACTGCTGGTGATAACAATTCTAAGGAGGTAATATTTGGAAGCGACTTATAAATACAAAATATATGCATTGTTTACATAATTTTAATGTTAATTCATTATACTGATCCGATTTCATTAAAAGTTTAATTTTCATGTAAAATAAATAGAACTTCTTTGACTATTATTGACCTTTATGTTGGTACAATGACACAGGGTTAAAAGGACTTGAAAGAACTTCATTGATATACACTGATTCCAAGGATGCTTACATATCTGCTGCTACAAATGGTTTCAACATCTTTATGCGTTCAATACCAAAAGTAATCTTACTACAAATACAGTTGCGTGCTTAATCACCATGATCTCGCCTAAAATTGCATATAGACCTTGGCCAAGTTTCGTGTAAGGTTTCTTTGTGATACAACGCATTCGGTCGTAGGTGTACCCCATTAGGAGTATTGGAAGAAAAAGTCCAGTTAGAATAATGATTACAACATATGTGGTATGCGGCGGGTGTTTGCAACAAGAATCACAGATTTACGATTTTATATTACCCGAATCTCGACATGAAGGAGTCTCATCCTATGTTGATAGACAAGGTGAAATGAATTCAGACGCTGGTAAGAACCTGTTTGGCATGCTTTTGTATTACTTACTATTATTTTATAAATACGTATCATTTGTTCTTACAATGTTACAGGTTCTGAAAATGTATATGTTGCTCCATCTACACAACTTTGCAGTTTCGGATTATAATATCGGCAGTTAAAAAGGAAGTTGGAAATCCATTCTTTCGGGTCCCAAGACGAACGAATTTCGGTAGCTGCTACTATTGTTTCTAATCTACCTTTGTAATTTGGTTAGTTTTGGTTATTTCTGCTTTCCAACTATGTGGCCTTGGTTTTTTATTTTTGTCGGCCATTCCACATCCAGTTGCTCCTCCATTTTATTTTATATAAATGATGCTGGGGTTTCTGATTGTAACAGTCCTACTTGAAAAAGGAAGTACACAGAAGGTATTTCTATCGCTTTGTTTACTTAATGCCAAATTTAAAGCCATTTTGAGTCATGGTCAGTTGTATGTTGCAATGTCAAGAGCGATGTGTAAAAAGATAAAGGAGCGGATGTGTTTGGTTAAATAGGACTTTCATATTATGTAGGTGTCAAAGAATAAATTGAGGAACGCTTTATTATATATACAAAGGTTAGTTTAACTTAATTTGAAAGTTCATCCATGCCTTCTCATATATTTATTTTTATAGTTTGTATGGATGACCATAGATTTAGAAGAGTTTCAACCCATTCGACCTATTTTACTAAGATATAATACAACCCAATTCGTCCCATTGATAAGTAAACAAGCAGATATTGTCATATTTGTTACTGAATAACTATACCAATTGCCATTTTTTAGTGTAAGCAACTCATTGTCAGTTTTGGATATGTGATCATAGGTGGTAACGAAGCATCCAAGACTGTAGTTATAGCGGCAGTGCATTTAAAAACAAGGTGACATTACAAACGTGAACCATATAAGAAGTGAAGGCTATACAGGGCCCTAGGTTCTACACCTCCAAAGCAGAAAGAAAATGAATCCAAACATTTAATAAATGCATCAGCCAATACTTCTCCCTGATGTCTATAAGTTTAATACAAAAGTTAACAACCATACTTAATGGCCGAAGTCACATTAAATAAAAGAGTGGCAATTTCGACTCATTCACATGTAAAGGGGTCGATTCGGTACGTATAACATGGGTGGCTTCACGTGTACGTATAGCTATATGATTCAATAGACTACATAAGATAAGTTCTAATGCATATATTTAGTATGGGAAAGGTTATATGGTTTTAATAAATTTTAATGTTATTTGTAGCATGACGCTAATTTGAAGGCCATAGATCTTACCGAGCAAACAATATTGCACTGTTCTAACACCTCAAGAAAATTGTGTCGGACTTTTCATTCACACCCACCATTCACTTAACGCCTTAAAAAAGCTTTAATGCAAAAACTCTAGCAGCATAAGTGTTTAGGTTTGTTTATATTTAGTTTATATGTATATTTCTTTTCTTAAATTAAATAAGCAGTGTTGAGTAAATTGTGTTTGTGCTTATTAGATGTTACACAGTACCAAAGGGTTTACTTGATTGTAGGAATATCTTAAAGATTTTTAATTATGGTTAATTATCAGATTAACTATTTTTTTGAAATGGTATTTTTTTAGCAGAGGAATGGCTTTGGAGAACGGATTACAGTTTACTTAATGGTAGGACTATCTTAAAGCATCTATTGTACTTTTTGGCAGAGCACATAGAATTAATCCAATTTAGGCTAGCGAGAGGGGCATTAGAACAAAATGAAAGATACAATGTAGAATTTCATTTTTCTCAAATACAAGGCGGATTCTGAGTCATGGAGAGGCCTTGCAAAATGTTTATTTGACATTTATATCGAGGTACATGTCTTTTTTTAATGATAATGGGATATATAGAAACTCACAGGTAGCAATAAACGTGGTTAAAACTGACTAAAGTACACCATGACCATACACACAATTCAACATTATAGGGTTGCAAGTATGAGGTTTTTCCAGCAGAATGCTATCATTGAAGTTTATAACTTTCGCAGGTAGGGGCACTTGGGTGACGAAGATGCCACTGATCCACAAGGCTTTAAATGGCCTTCATAGGTCATATGATCCAATGCGATGGCAGCAATTGTAGAAGCCATTGATTTTGAAGCTGGGGTAACTGTGACAGTGTCATCCCTTCTTCTCAAAGAATGCAAGATCGCTTTACCTAGCTCTTGAAACAAGTGTGTAATGCGCAAAAAAGTGACTTCATCATATCACGACAAGAAGAATAGTATGAACTTTGTTTGTTCGCTTCCACTGTACCACCACCACTAGCGACATCTGAGGTCCCAGATGACGGTGATTTCTGGTTGCCTTCAAGAGGTTGTGGTGTCCCTGAACCACGCGTGAGATCATGATATAGAGTAATTATATCAAAAATATGTGATTCAAAACTCCAGCTCGACATTCTTCTCCAATTCTCCTTAATAGAGGATTGAGTGCCTAAAGAAATTAAATCTTTGATCCTCACATTATGAAGTATTGGGTCTGTTTGCCGTGACCCATGGGCAGAAGCAGCACTACCACTCTCAGTTTCAAACATGGCATCTTCAAGTAATGCAATTTGCCATATCGAAGTGAAGAAAACTCCAACATCTGGATTAGCTTTTAGATCAAGCAGAAACAATCCCGAAAGAGCATTGAATCCCGCTGAAGTTGTCTTCAAATAATCTCGGAGAGACGAACAGAAGGCACGTATGGTAAAGGATCTGAATGATGCTGAGTGAAGCTCTTAAAAATCATGGTGATTCAAAACTCGGTCTCGACATCCTTCTCTATTTCTCTTTAATAGAGGATCGAGAAACTACCTAAAGAAACTGAATCTTTGATCCTCAGATTATGAAGTATTACTATAAATCTATCAAGTTGGTCATGTGCTTTAACGATGCATTTTGATGAATTTCAACCCACTCACCCCATTCAAACCGAATAACCGATCCCTCTAAGGCAAACAAAAAAATTCATTCATTTTACACATTTGACCCGTTACTAATATGTATATATATGTTTAATAAGTAATTAAATTTAGTTTCTTTTATATCAGATGTGCATACGTAATACAACATATGATATTTCAGTTTTCACAAATACAAGTGTAAATAATTTACGTTACTACATAAACCAGATTGTTATTTTGAACAGTGTTGCAAGGTGAATAAGTCACATGGTGTATCACATTTGTGAAAAGCTACACAGAACTTGAATATATATTTAAGCAACTGGTCATTTTGGACTGTATGTAGGACCATACTATTACCCATGATTTTAAGCAATAGTAATCATGATATATAAGGTGTTCGTTTTACTAATATACAATATAATAAACTTTACATGATACTTGTCATAATATTATATTGTTAGTATGAGAACTGATCATAGAGGGAACCTTAGACGAACCACTTAATTAATTAATTAGATGCACAGAGAACCGTCGTGTCATAAAAGTAGTGTCATAGTAAAAAAGTAATGACATGTCAGTAAAGTGGGTTTTTGGTGTCATAGAAGGTATGTTAGCCTCGGTGCGAGAACTTTGGCACCAACACACGAAGTGGTGCATCATAAAGAAAAGTCACGTAATAGCTTGACACCAACAAAAAAATGTGACGATTTCGGCTACTCTTAAAACTTGAAATGCCAGCTCAATAGAATAGTTCAAACTAAAATGTATTTTTCAAATGAGTTGAGTGACCAAATTGCCCTTGGGTCTAACTTTTCAGTTTGGAATGTCTTCAATACCTCTATTTGCGTGTATATTCTACAAATAAACACCTAAAGTTACTTGAATTACTTCATATAATTTATTTCACCACAAATTTATTTCATATTTTATTTTGTAAATCGTATTCAACCTCACAACTGAATTTAGAGAATAGGTAAATCGAACATTTTCCCTTTAGAACATGAAGAACAAAATTGGATTCTAACGCCACACTACAAAATAATAGACATTTACTTACTAAAAATTTTACTTACTAATAACTTTTACAATTGTTTAAATCATTATAACTTTTCCTTACTAAAACACAATGAATATAAAAGTAAGCAAAAGAAACCCATAGTTTTTCTTTACTCTTTTTCCTACTAAAAAAAGTCATTAAAAGTTTTACACTTTTGCTTACTCTTTTTTGAGTAAGAATGGACTTTTAGTGCTCTCCTATATTTCTTACTTTTTTCTTAAAAGTATGAGTTGATAAAAATAACTTTTGGTGACTCTTTTGAATAGAAATTGATAAAAAAAATACTTTTAGCGCCCTTCCCCTTATTGCTTACTTTTATCACATTTAATTGAGTAAGCCAATGTTATAAATTTTGTAGTACCAGCACCTCCAAGTCTTTTTTTACTGGCTCCGCGTGTCTCTACCTACTGATTAACTTGGATCTTTTAAAGAAGGTGAACATTCCTGGTCTAGATACTGAAAATTTTAGTGATACTTAATTTTTAGATATGTTTAAATAGACTCTCTTTACGAAGTGAAGCAAGTGAAACTTCTACTTGAACTTTAGAGAAGATATCCATGGGAAAACTTATAAGGTAACTTCAACGTATAAAACGTCATTGCAGTTCAAGAAAAACATATGAAACGTGGTTGAGAAGTTTGGACTGGGACAAATGTGAAAATTAGATTAAGTGTAGCCATGTGTGTGAGCTTGATTAGTTAGTATGCCTCTTTACATGTATTAGTGATTAGTGCTGGTTAAATTATATATAAATGAAAACTTATTATTTTATGATAAGTTAATACTTTATCGTCCTAAAGTAATAGTTCTATTTTATATTTTAGTTTGTTTCAAATTAATTGTCCATTACTAAAAATAGATAACGTGGTTTGATAAAGTTTACTATATCACCATTGATTGAATGTATTATTACAAACCTCAAAGTAGACTTAAATTAATTATCTAAGGGTAGAATTATCATTGTGCTAAAAAATAAGAGTAAGAAAACTATAGTTAATGTATTTTTCTTAAACTGTGTGTTTTTTCGAATGATAATAATTTTGGGACAAAAGGAGTATTAAAAAGTTAAAGAAATTAAAGTTAATATTAAAAACGAGAATATATAATCGATTATATCAAACAGATCTAAATTTAGAAGGATATAGATGTAATTTCAAGTTTTTACAAGGATATATATGAAATTCTACTAAAAAGAAAAATCAAAATTTACAATAATGTTTTAAAAATAATAACTTTTAATATTTCTATTACTTTTTTTTGAACTTTAATATTTTTATTGCTTAATATTAATAAATAATAATAATAATAATACAAATGTTTTTGTTACTTAATATACATACATTAATTACAGAACAAACTAAGCAAACATTGCTACTATGCTTTAATTTACAGATAAAAAACTTACAAACGGTAATGTACAGGTCGTAAGATGTTTTTTAGTGTATAATTTTTATTAAAGATACAAATTTTATACTTACTTCAAAAATAATAAAATATACTTAATTAGTACTATGTTAAACACAAACGATTTCGTAAACATTGTTAATATGAATATTATATTTTATAGAGTATTCAATTTTATAACATCAATATTTAACTAAACAAAAAATTGTAAAGGTTAATTACAAGTCATGCCAGGCCAAATATTTTGACAAAGTAAATAATAACAAGAATGTTGTTTCAACAATAAAACACACCATCATCTTACTTTATTCTAGCAAGTAACTAATAATTACAAGTGATACTCACCCACTTAGTAATATAAGTAAGATAATAAAAAGAGAAAAAAATAACATTTCAACTATGTTTTAAAATAATAAAGTAAAAAAATAGAATTTTTAAACACTAATATTGAGCTAAATAAGAAAAGGAAAACGACTATTAGACGTCATACCCGTCCATCGGGCGGGTTTTGGAACTAGTATATATATATATATATATATATATATATATATATATATATATATATATATATATATATATATATATATATATATATATATATATACTAGTGGCAAAACCCGTCCGATGGACGGGTATGACTTCTGATTGTTGTTTAACCTTTTTTATTTGGTAATTATTTGTTTGTAAATTTAACTTTCAGTATAATTGTCTTCTAACGCGTTATCATTCGCCATGACTTGTATTTCTTGTTTAATTTTTTATTTACAAAAATATTTTTTTGTAAGTTTTTTATTTATATCAGTATTAATTTGTATTTTTAAGCATAGCATTGGTTATTCAATGTTTTTTTATTATAATTGCTTTTTAATACATGATTAGTCGGCATGACTTCAACTATACTTTTTTAACCTGAACTTATAAAAGTATTCATTATGAAAAATCTAAAAAATAGGTAAAAAAACTTATAAGGGTGGTATGAAAATGTCTTAAAATTTTATGCATGTTCACAATTTAAAGCACATGAAACTATTATAAAGTTTTAAGTAATTTATACCATGCTCTAAGTTATGTCATGTTATTTTTAGATGCTATTATTACTTAAACCGTTATATGAATTCGTGAAACAAAAATTTGAAATCGCAAAAGAGCATCCGTATGCAATTTTATAATATGAATAGAATTATTTTAAATTTGAGTTTTCATGTAATCAAACCGGTCACTTTCGGATATCAAAATCTCATGCATACAACATACATAAATTATTAATATAGTATGGTTTAAACAATGTAAGAAACAAATACCGTCAAAGTGAGATTACATAAAATTTCTTTAAAGAATCATTAATCAACAAAGATGTTAGCAAAATTCTAAAAGGAAAACTAAGACCATATCTGAAAAAGTGACAAAAAATCATATCAGATGGTTGATTAATAGTTAGTCATGCCATTCATCATTCTATTCCATGGCCAACTATATTTGTAACGATTGTTCCTGCCATGTCCGCCTGCAAAATACAATGAAACATCAGAACATTTGCATAAAATATTAGACCTCTGACACCTCATGGTCCTTCAAAAACTGCTCCTGAGTTTCTAATACTCCGTATAACTCAAATAGGTATCTTTATTTCCATACTATGCTTGGACTCTAAGCTAAACTTTGACAAAAACTGACGTTTTTATTTTTATTTTATATATTCCAAGGCAATCTATTATTTTAGCAAACCTTTCACATCTAAGTTTTTGGACTGAGATTTCCCCTTCTGGAGTCTTGTATGATCTATATAAGGTTTAACACATGCACACTTAAATTCAACATGCGTCATCAGAACTAAACCCTTGTGAAGAAGATATTTAGTTTGCAATTTCTTTCATGTTTTACATTCCTGTTTTCAATGAAGATTATCCCAGATTTAGTCTTTTTCTAAGTTTAGTAGGCATCAAAAGAGTAGGACTACTAACAGTATACAAAGCTATTTAGGTCATGTCTATAAGAACTAAACCCTGAGTCAGCACGAAAGTGTACTTTCAGTGCACTATGAACAGCTGTAATAGAAGAATGCAATACAAATAGTCTCTTATTTACACCATGAAAGAAATCTTAATTATTTACTGCCATAATAGTTTAAATGAAATCTTAGATATTTGGAATTAAATTTATAGCCACCCAATCCGTTTCAGCTTGCATGAAAATTGCTTAGTTGGCCCTTTGCATGAAGGATAAATATTTAGAATTATGAATTACAACAGGTCATTTTTGCATACTTCCTTCCATTAAGTTTCATGAAGATATGGGCTAACCTGAAAGAATGAGCGCCCAGTCGCCTACCACTTGGTCTTGAGAACTTAGTTCCCCCCTTCAAATTCAGGTCAATGGTAGGTGTGTTGGTTACCAAAATGCAATGAGGCAGCTGCACATTCTCGATCTCACTAAATATATATCACTGTAATTGAACTTAAGAATAACGGCCTATTACTAAACATAGCTGGGTATATACAATTATATTCATCAATGTTATATGTTACTTGAGAATTTAAATGAAAGATGAGTAGTCTGTGATAGTAGTATTGAAGAAGATACCTCAGTGACCATATCCACATCCTTGCATTCTGAGTAGTTTGTAACACCCCTTTAATCATCGAAAATGCTTTTTCAACTTGGATTATGCCAACCTTTCCGTTGCAATCAGAAGATGATGCAGTTGCAAGATACCAATTTCAATAGTTAATATATTATTGTAGTAAGCAACTTAATTAAGCCAAATCATGCCAACCACCAACGAAAGAAAAAAAATATATAATATGAGGATACTAAAAATTTAGGCTCTTGCTCGAGTTTGTTTGTATCCAATGTAGAAACTACAAATGTACCACCTTGTCCCGCTCAACCATCAAATTCAATGCATAAGTAACTAAGTAGGATGAAATAACAATTGAGTTTAACCTTGAGATCAGTGCTAAAAAATAAATATCTGCACAGTCTGCTTTAATGTTTCTTTTTATAATTCAACAAAGAACAATGGTTGGTTCCAATGCAACTGTAAGTATACTGATCAAATTACAGATTTAGCTTCATAAAAAAAGGTGAAAGATAAGAAGAGTGCCTATGAAAGTTGTGGTTGTGTGTGGGATATATTTATGTTCAGCTGAGGTATTTTTGTTCAACTGTAGTTACTGATTTTTTTGGGTAAAAACCCTCTTCGGTCACGGGTTCCCTTGATTGGGTAGAAAGTTAAGATCAAATAAAGTTAAGATCAAATTTAACTATCTTTGTTACCTCCTCTGAAAGTATCTATATTGTCATCATACACCTAAAGTTACATGGCCAGACAAGTCCTTCCTCCTTGTGAAGTACCTTAGAAAAATTTCATTTTCCAGTTCAACAAAGAGTTTGAACTCCTGCCATAGTTCTCCAGCAAAAGAGTGATCATCGAACGCACCGATATTAGAAGTTGAAACCTCGCGTGAAGAATTTGATGATCTTTGAGTTGTGTTTTTAATTAAAACCTTCTTAAACAGAGATGCATATATCAAATAGAGAATATTGCTTTTTTTACCAGGTAAACTGTCTGTAATTGGATGTGCATAATTTGTCACAAATCTTCTATACTTTATGGTTGACCTGCTTTTTATCTACTTGAATAAACACGTTGAGCTGTTTTTTTTCTTCGGAAAATGAAACTCATTACCGATTTTCGGAGTGTTTATATTACTCATGTCAAGTTCGAGATGGGCATAAAAAACAGGTAAAGGGGATTGAAACTTAAGGGTAATGATGACTTGAAAGATATTGCATTTAACAGTAGAAGAGGAATGGGCTGGGTAACAAATAAAATAGGTAAATCAATACACAAAAGCCTTATCTGATAAAAATGAGTGCTAACTCATATAAGCATACCATGCCAGTAAGAAAGACAAACTAATTATTTTAGTACAAGATAAATCAATAATACGCTATACGAATAAACATGTACAATCTTAGTGCCACCAAATCCTAGTTTATAGATACTTCAATTATCATAGATTAACTTAGACAAATTGACAATTACATTCAGCTAATAAGAAATAGTTATGATGAGAAAGAGAAGCCAACCTCTGGAAACTTATAACTGATACCATGTTCAAGCTCTAGTCCCTCAGTCCATGAGCTTTTTGTTGGACTTTCTATCGCACTGTGAATTTTATATATCTCATCTGCTTCGCTGCAGATACAAAGAGAGAAGCAAGAATTTAGTTGCAACATATCCGAGTTAAATAATCCTAGACTAACATTTACTATTAGATTATAAAGCATAAATTTATCAACCAACCAGAACCCAACTTATAGTTCCCGTGCATAAAGTCCAGTGAATGCTATCCGCCGACATCCTAACAAACAAACCTAAGATGTCACTGCCTTTTATTCCCGTCCATGTTTTAAAACAAATAAAATTTATTCACGTCCATTTTCAGGTACATCTTATTTCACAAGATATGAGGAGGTCTCACAAGTTTGATCCGTAAAAAGTGTCATTTTCATTATCGCTGAGCTATGAAACACCTAAGAGTAATCCTATCTACATCTTATTAAAACAGACCTAAGATGTCACCACCTTTTAGGCTTTTATTCACGTTCATGTTTAAAAAAAATTAGGAAGTTACAATTAAAAGAACAACAAAAGGAGTATTTTTATAGCAAGAGGATTTTTAGTTTCATGTACATCTTATATTCACTACGTATGAGGAGGTCTCACAAGTTTGATCCCTAAAACGTGTCGTTTTCATTATCGCTGAGCTATGAAACACCTTAGAGTAATCCTATCTACATCTTATTAAACAGACCTAAGATGTCACCACCTTGATGCCGCATCAGGTCACACCAAAGCAGTAGAAAATACAGTCCATCCTTTATAGAGTAACACACCTTCACTCAAATTGATACACTGTAGAACCTTAGATTACATGTAGCATTCTTGTTTGATTCGCCAACTGAAATCAAGTATAGCCTAACATATTCTTAAACCAAAAACATGGAATGAATGGGATATTAAGATATAACAGGGTTGAGAGTAGCAGCCTCGACAGTAGGTATCACAACCAATACATGAGAAAATTCAATGGGGTGG
The DNA here is from genome assembly GCA_025667525.1 of Glebionis coronaria. Taxonomy (NCBI): domain Eukaryota; kingdom Viridiplantae; phylum Streptophyta; class Magnoliopsida; order Asterales; family Asteraceae; genus Glebionis; species Glebionis coronaria. Next base: position 94,218 of record JANFOE010001114.1, on the reverse strand, counting down.
AAGACGAAGGTGAGGCCTTCAGTTGAGGCTTCTTGTCTACTCTTAGAGCCTTTATCATTCTTCCATTATGTTCTTATTAGCATGACAGTTCAGACATGTGAAGCATAAATGTTCCATAAAACTGGTCATACTGTGCACACAATTACAACGTTTTTTATTAGTATCTGGAGATATTTGGTGTATAAGTATCCGGACGGTTGCATACTACCTACAAACTCCTACATTGTTTTATTCTCAGACAAAGTTTCATTAATATTAGTTTTGTGATCGTGTATAACTATTAATAATTCATAAATGATAGATATGTGTTACCTTAATCTCTGTTTTAAGTTTATTCTTCTCCTCGTCTAATTGATCTAGCTCAGCTCCTACATTTTTAAGATTATTGAAAGCATTCTGACTCTAACCTTTTGGAACGTTCATAAACCCATCATCAAGTAATCTTTTGCAAGTTTGGCTGTTGTGTGATTCAAATGTAGAAGCTTTGTTAGAGCAAGTTCACCTGCAGCTGAACTTTTGCTCAAATTGGCTAGGTTGCTGCAAGATTTTAAGAAAATGTAAGTTGTTGCACGAACTAAAGCAGCTTCTATTGTAATAGAGGGTTACTATTTCAGCCGCCTGGCAATTTCTTTGTTCTCTTGTAGTTTCTAATTATTTCCTTAATCATGCACTGACCAACCTCCAAGCGCACTTGGGTGTTACTGTCATTCTCATTTGTCTTCAAACGGTTCCTATGCTCATGACTCCAACTTTAAAGTTATGGAAATGGTTTCGTTTATTTACCCTAACCAAATATAAGAATTTTAAAAGACACTGCCCCTCTACATATTGATCATTATCAAGTAAATTCTGAAAAAACATAGAGTTAATAAGACTAATCAATCCGACATTTCATTCAATATCCAACAATGAAAAATCCGACTCAAGTGTATACAATGTCAAAAAAAATATCTTATATCAGGAAGTGCTTACGTCAACGATGGTATTATGATCCCTTGGAGGCGTAAATGCATCCCAATCCGCAAATCCATCATTCACACTATAAAATTTAGAATCTGAAGTTAGCAACTAAATCTACTTTTATCTTTTTAGAGCGCCATGACATTTACTAATTTATGTAAGGGTATAGATATGAGGATTAAAGATCTGCTACCTAAAGACTTCATTGGTGAGCATTCAAAAGAGTTTCAAAGGCCAATTAGAACATAAATGACCCTCCAAAATCATATGCACTTACTCAATATGGCCTTGAACTTAGTTATCCCATACCAGCGAGACCAAAGGTTGGTTCACTTCAGCTTATCGCCCATTGTGCTTCTGTACAACAACTTCAACAGTTGTTATCAGCATGGAAGGGATTCAGATTGTCAAATAGTTTCTAAAAGATATTTAATATATGAGGTACCTGGTATTTTTCTCCTCATCTTCTGCATCATGAAATACACAAGTTAACTCACGAACATGACCTGCCATCTTTAATTCAGGACCCATTTGCTCCACTTTCTGATAAACGTCTCTTGTAAACGAATCTAGCTGTTCACCATAGTTGTCCCAATATGCAGCAAAGGTTTTTTGTTCTTTAAGAGATTGTCTCGTCTCAAGACTGTTCAAACCAAGTTAATCGTCAATATGTGGTTTAATCTTGCTGTCTGCTTCCTGATTATTTACCATCATAAATGAACATATTAGTAATGATAGTGGAACATGAAAAATAAATATGATGAAAATTAAAATGGCGGGTTCACCTGAAAGCACGGGTTGAATGTTATTAAGGAGAATGGTGAAGGCCAAAAGAAGCGAAAGCTTGCTTGCGGCTGCCAAGACTTCTTCACTATTAGTCAATATTAATGCTCGCTGGCTCGCTGTAAAATATTCTGGTAAAGCAAAGCCTAAAAAGAGTAAGTTATCTGTGTAGTATCAATTCATGAAAAGTCATTTGAAACGAATCAGTTTCATTCCTAAAAGAGCTTAAACTAACATTGTAATGAGAATCGTACTAATGAACTGTACCTCTTGAATGTATATAGAGAGCTCTTGGTCACAGTTGAGCAATAGCATTTGTTTGGCATCTTTATCCGTAAGAGAGTCGTATGCCTTCTCACCGCACCCAACAATCTCATCCCTGCAGAATATATTGTATAAAGTAATAAGCAACTATCCATAATTCGATTTCTGTTGCAGCTCATAACACACTACAGAAAGAGCTATACTCTTGCATTTTTATTTGAAAAAAGAAGAGGCATAAATTGCTATCACACAAAATATATTGGTTGACTCTGAGATACCAAAGAATGAGCAGTAGATATTTTTCATTCCTTAATTACAAAAAAAGGGCTTGATACCCTCTTTCGCTGCTAAAGCATAGACTTGTATTTTCTTATGAAACTCTTTAGCTGTAGGAATGCAACAGTTGCTTTGGCTTTTCTCGCATCTTCTTCTTTTCTTCCTTTTGTGTCTGCTAATCAGTACTTAGAAATCCAACATCATACAAAGTACAATCACAGTTTTGCTAATAGTACACTTTTGCGGTTCATATAGAGTTACCGACCTCTCTTTAAACCACTTGGGTTGTTTCTCGGTACAGGGGTTGGCCTGCCAATGGATAGATGATGTGACCTGCACTGAACCCAATGAAAATGATAAGAAACAGGTTATGTCACGTCATAAAATGATAAGAAACAGGTTATGTCACGTCATTTTCGGTAATCTAGGATCAGTGGCTATAAGTTAGATATAGTCACGTTTTGGCTACAAGTGAATTTTAAAATTGATTATATTTTACCAATCATTTTTACATGCTCGTAAACGAATAAATTTTCAACAAAATACCCGTTCTTTGTTTCTTATCTAAACTAATGCAACCTTGCAGTAAAAGAGTGCAACAGGCCACATGTTTACACTGCCATGGCTCAAGAATATGTCCCTCTCATTTCTCTTCGCTTAGGATCTCGACTTCTTGTGGTAGCCTGGTTCCTAGAGGCACCTAAGGAAGTTCTTAAGACACAAGATCATAATCATTCAGGCCACAACACTCACTGAACCACCCCCTGAACACACTCCCTAAACCCGACCACTGAACTAAACCACTTAACAAACCCATTAAAAGAAACGAAGATTCTGAAACGATAAACATTTACCTGATTGTGTTGTAATGAGGGTCTGGCACTATGAGCCTTTTTTTCGTTTACGTCTAAGCATCGCATATCAGAGACATAATTTTGTGCCTAATTCATGTTCAACTTTTTTCTCGCAGAAGGTCTTAAATAAGAAAATACAAACATTAAGAGAGAAAGAAAAAAATAAGCATTGAAAAAGCTTAATGGCTGTAACTTCATTATTTTCCATGTACATTAATGTTTGGTTGTTTTCGTATTGCTTAAATTTCATACCTGGACAAGGAGCAGGACATCGTAGCTTTCTAAAAGGAACAACATCCAATTGTGCCCATGAACAATCTACAACAACCAGACATTTCCTGGTTATCATATCTGAATATACTCAAGTAATGGTCAGAACACGATGAATTTTGAAGACATAAAAATCAGTTGCTGAAGCTGCTCTAGAGTCAGCTAAGACGACCATTTCTTCTGTAGAAAGTGTTGCCTATTTAGCGAACAAACACTCAATCAGTCAAATCAATCGCATGAATTTATAAATGGTTCAAGGACATCTCTTGAACAGGCTTGGTTATAGGCATGAACATTAAAAGTGAGTTTGTCAATTGGCCAAAATACAAAGATTACAATTAACATACGTGTTTCATATAAATACCCATTTTGTCAAGAAGCCTCTTTGGTCCATTGGCTATATTGCTGCAACACATATGGGTAATAAAAAAATATAGGTGAAAAACAAAACTGAAAACACTAAAAGAGGCTTCAATCTTCAAAAAAGATATCAAATAATAATGACTGAGGAAGTAAATACCTGAAGGTTATATAACACTTCCTAAAGTATTTGTTACTGAGACAGATAACAGTCCTAACATGTGTTATATCTACTGCTTGAATCACGCCTGTTGATCCTCAATTTTTCAAGTAGGATTGTGAAAGATTGAAGATGCGTCTGTTACAATAGATTAACTCTTAGCAACGCAACAACAAATGCCTATTTATAATATTTTACTGAAAGATAATTTTGACTTGTTGATATAACATACAAAACTCAACTCTCCATAAAAGTTATCTCTCTCAGCACTTTATTATACTGATTTTTCTCTTTCAGCCATGATGCATATTTAAAACGTAGAGATGAGGCCAATGCACACTTGACATAATAATAATATTTTACTCAGACATTATTCCTTTTTTTCTTTTTTACCTAAACACACAATCTAGCACTGCAATTGCCTTAGTTTTATGCAACAACTTGCATTACGGTTGTAGCTTGTCGCTCTTCAAAGAGTCTCCCCAATGAAAGCAATCACCATTAAAAAAACAGTGCAAGTGTTTGTAATAGTAAAAAACGTGTAAGTATTTGTCTTCATTAATTTATTGCATCCTTTATGTGCAGCAATTGATTTATGTCAACATATATGAGATGTAAATAATTACAAATATTGGCATCAGGTAAAAGCATTGCCTCTAATTATATCCGATATTAAGATTAAAAATGACATAAGTATAGGTTGTATAGGAAAACGTGGTGGCAACTATGGACTTGAGTGTCAGTTAATTAACTTCTAGAGGCTAACTTCTGTAATAGCTGTTTATTTGAATGACAGAATTAGAAATAGCTGGTTAAAAAAAGATCAACCCAACTATTTTTTAACGGTAAAATGGTTAAAAGAAAGAGCAAGATTCGAACTTCATTTACTGTCTAAAACTAAAAATAAGAATTTGAGCAACTCAACTTGAAACATGTCAAATGGGCATGCATACATGTGCAACATCCATAGTCGCCAGCTTGAATAACGCGGAGTCAGTAGCTACATAAATTTTCAAACTGGCTCGAACCTCAAATATTTTGACCAACTGTGATGCTAGTCTAACCTAGTTCAAGAGCTCTGAAATTATAAATGTCGGCAAGGGTCCTATTTTTTTTTGCAAATGGAAACTGTCCAAACTTAGGTCAGTATAGTGCTTGCTTGGGTTTTAGCTCTATCTCCGCACCTTAATTACAAACCAATCTTTTTTTGTCAAAATGTTTATTGCATCCTCCTTAGATGATAATTCAACACACAAACTATTCTCTTATCAGCCACATGACGAGGTAACATCGCATTACTAACATGCACTACAAATAAGACTCAATAAAATGAATATACTCTTGTTTAAGATAGCAAACGTATTTAATATACAAACATTTAAAGATGCAATTTAGTCATCCAATTAAACACTCACATACAGATACTAAGCAATCATCGCATAAAATATGTATAAAACTTCTAATGAAGGCAAGAATTCTACCTTGGCAGATTGATAAAAGAGGGTCTTGACCTCCTCAAGTTTCTATCGTACTCCATTGGTGATGCAAAAATTGTTCTACTGTCTAATTTCTCAATCACCTCCTATGGTTTTCAGAGCTTTGTGGTCCTTCTTACCTTTTTACATACAAATATTAATGTATCATCATCAGCCATCATCAACAAAACTACTAATCCCTAGCCGAGAACATCAAATCATGCCTTCCTGAAACAATTTATAGGGGATGATAATAAATTTTAATTTCTATGTGTCTAAACCTTATCAGTTAATACTACAACCATCAGAAGACAGGATTCATTCATATTTGTAGATTCATATCTTTTTGAAAAAAGATATGTAAAGGATAATAGGTTTAAGGATAATAGGGTTATACCTTTATGTATAGCAACTATGATCAAAGGATTAGCGGCAAAGAATATTAAATTACCATCGATCGTTAGGGTATTAGGGTTTAGTCCCATTATTTACTTTTTCAAGCATTAACTTGATGCTTAAACCTACATGATTTGATGGTTTTCATCCAGCAACTAATGTCGATTATAATCTGCACAACATTAGTTTCAAGAATTAATAAAAGAATTAATAAAAGGAATATCGATCAACAATACTTCGCCTTTCTCAATTAAAAGCATAGATATTAGGGATGGTTTTAACCGAATGATGGTTTTTCTGTTTTTCGATAAGTTTGTGATAATATAAGTTTCTAATTTTGCGATAACAGTGACGATTTGAAGCTGGTTTTATAGTGTGCGATTAAGTTTTTGGGTTAGGGAATATGTAAGCCCAAAACCTAAGCCCATGTGATGACTGGGATTAGTGCCCTGATAGATGACGTGGCAAATCCCTCCTCTTATATATATATATATATATATATATATATATATATATATATATATATATATATATATATATATATCTATAATATATATATGGGGCTAAGTTTGACATAGGAAAATAAGATGGCGCCATGTCATATCCTATGTGGCAATTTAGAGGCATATCATTGGCTATTCGGTTATACTAATTTATTTTGGAAACTATATTATTCGAAATATTATTTTGGAAAGTATATCATTCGGAATATAATTTTTTCCCTGTAAAACCTAATATCTATATATCTCTTTCACTCATTTGACCATTCATATATTAAACCCTAGAATACCGAAACACCAAACACATACGACTGTTTAGTATATCCGGAGGTTACCATCAAGATCCTATGCAAGGAGGTAAGCTTCTTTAACTTCAATTGTGTTATTTGTACCAGGTTTTTTATTTATTGATTTCTTAGGAATTCAGCCACATGATTTCCCTTCTTTGTAAAGGTTACGATCAAAATCCTATGCAAGGAGGTAACCTTCTTTAACTTCAATTGTGTTATACGTATACACAATTAATCAAGATCCTATCTTATGCATCTCTTCTTAAAAGCCTAATGAATCATATAAAGAGTATGTATCTTTCAACTTTATTTATTATCCTTTATAACTTCAGTTATCTTACTAATAAGAAACTCCATTAATTGGGTTCTAGGTTATGTTGGTTCTTTCTGCTACGGTTCAAAGAAACTAGGAGTGTTACTAAGCTGGGAAGATATAGATGCAAGCTTGAGCTCGGATCTGGGTTTGATTTGAGACCTTAAATCGCTTAAAATCATCTGATGACATCATACTGAATTAACATATTTGTTGTTCAACTAAGCATAATCATTTTTTTCATATATATCAAATCGTCATTCATCTGAGATGGTTTCGTTTTGGTGCAGGAGATTATTACAGGTTTATTGGTCAAATACTCAAGTCTGATCACAGGTTAATTAGGTAAAAGAGAATAAGTTATGTAATATGTGTGGACGATCTCACCATCTATTAGCTAACGATATTCTATTATGGTTATCACATTAGCACTCTATTAGTATTAGTTATGTAATATGTGAATCCGTCATCTGTCTTTCGAAGTCAGAATCTGTTAGCTCCACTGAAAGCTCAGATGTAGGTATAGCCGAATATAAATTATGTTTAGTGTATTACTATGCTTACGCATTTATAATGTCATATTAGTATTATGTTCTTTCTGAAATAAGTTCCGAGGATTCTGCCCCTTGATTCTTATCATCAACTCATTTATTTTTGAACGGTACTTGGTGTGATTATCAGAAATATCAACTCATTAACCCTTGCACAAGTAATAGTAGATAGTTCGGGTGTCATAACATGCTTCATGTACGACTCATTTGACCTGTTCCACTTTCAGCTGAACTTTGACGTGGCTTTTTTAATCTGTATGAGACTAAACATAACCCATATGAACTGGGCTTCTTGAAAGAGCAGAGAAACACAAACGTGGGAGGGGAAAACCATCGCAGGTAATATGTCATAATTTTTACATTAGTATTATGATTATTGTTTAACGTTATATATAATCAAAAAGTATATCAGATATAACTACGGTTTGAATGTTCATAAGCAACAAGTCAACAATTAGTGAAGGATAACTGTCGCAAGGAAAAACTACATTCTGGTGGTAAGTTTTATCTTTTCTATTTGTTTGTTTGTAATATTTAGAAATACATTTGACTAGCATTATGATGTACTACACAAGTGATATACAATGAATATCACAATATCATGTCTGGAATGTGCTATTAAGCTCCCATGAATCAAGTCTATGACAGGTTTAGTTTCACTACTATAATAGTTATTTTTATATCAGTAACCTCTAGATTGCTTTCACTACAAGTGGATGGGACTGCAGTTTGAAGGTAAATCATTATATGTTAACAAATAATATTGGGGCGGTGAATAGGGAGACACTATTTTCTGTTGTTTCAAGGTACATACCATCCATTGTATTAGGCCACATGGACCAGACTAGAGGAGACTTTCAGTGCACTTGAAGAGAAAGTTATCAATCAGTATACTAATGCAAAGGGTCACATCAATGACGAAAGTATATAAACGTGTGAGAACTAAAGGCGAGTTAGATTTCACCTCTATTTTTCTCCATTATCTTTATGATAGTTATTTTTCTTACTACTGATTTATTTCTCTGCTAAATGTTATATATAGGTGGTGTCTTTTGCTTATCTTTAGTATCAAGAAACATTAAGGTATGTGGTTGCAGGTTATGAAGTTTAATTTTTGTATTAATTTTGAGATGGATAAATCATAACAGTGGCACATTCTATTTATGGTTATGTCCTTTAAATATACAGAAGAGAAAAAGCATGTGATTTTATCGTTCAAAATATAACACAATTTAAGGATAAAGGATGGCGATTCAGTATGCCATCAATAGTTCAGCATAAGAAACCTTTTGGGAAGTTGATCCTGACAACAGAGCTTATAATAAATATATAATGCTTGATTTACCTTTAAGTACATCAGACCCAAAGCAATTATAGCTCCAGGTGCAGTCATCGATATTAATTTGTGTTCCATCCATAAATCACTGAAAATTATCATATTCAGAAAGCATTTACATGGTGGATACTAACTTGAGTCAGTTTATGCATACTTTTATATGTTATCATATTTGCAGGCGGATTACTCTGTTCGTGATGGTTTAATAGATGAGACAAAACGCTAATATACTCTAGGTATGCTTAATCATTTACAAATCATAGCACCTCATTTTTTTGGATTATTGTTCAAACTATACTCAGTAAAAAAGCTCTAAAATGGACAAGAAAATGTTTAGTTAAGAGCATTTCAGAATTAAGGGATGTTGGATTTGTGGTTTAGAACTGATTTATTTCTTATTCTTGATGTATAACTTACAAGTGGCTCATCAACTGCAGGGTGATGATGAATCAGAAACCTTTTTCGACGGATGCGCTTAATGGTCATACCACGCTTATTTGCGGCTGCATGCACCGGTGCTCTCAACACGGTTGTACAGTTCATTAACAGTAGAGCCAAACCTTGGGAAACTCATATGGCTATTGGCTATTACGGTGCTAATATGTTCACTGAGTATCTCGCTGAGGGCTGAGCGGATACCACCTCCTACGGCTGCTACTTGCCTCAACAATATCTTGAATGAAAATGCATAAATAGTTGTTGAGAGACTACAAAAGAAGAAGGTTAGGCCACTAATATTTAGTTCTTTATGGGTTTTTACCAGTAACCAAACCAAATAAGTATTCATTGCCCACCATATGCTGTTAATTTACCACATTAAAATGCAATGTAATCGTCACATTCCAAGCAGAAGATGGACTGATAAATTCCAAGCAGACATTCAATAGAAAACCTAACAGCCCCGTCGGTAGCCAAACACTCCATTCAAAAATCCATACTTTATGTTTATTCATTTATATCTTTTTATTTTTCCTATTAAATTCTATGTTTAACTTTTAAGCTTGATTTGAATTTTAGTGTTTCTTATATAGTTTTTTCCAAGTAAATTTTGGTCAAGTCCTCAACATGTTTTTTCTAATCTGTTACTCGCTAACAATTAATTATAAACGTAATCTGATAGTTGACTAATTCCAGGTCACGTTACTGAGAGGTGTGAAGCTAAGAGGTGTGAAAATTTATTGACAGAAGGTTAGGAGGGGAGTTGTAGTAGATATGAATGCAGCAGAAAAATCATGTTACTTGCAATCATTTCCTTAGAGTCGAATATTGTTACTATTATATTTCTATATTTGTAAATATTGACATGCCATTTTAAAATGACCCGAGAGTGTGGTGTGGGAAGGACTTATGAATGCTGCCAAAGCTTTAAAATAATTATTTCTCGCAATATTGATCTACTATCCCTGTCTTGATGTAGGACACAATTATAAACCTACATCATACATCATATAGAGTTAAGGGTTGAAGGGGGTCATAGGCAGTGTTTTCAGACTCGGGTTGACCCGGCTGAGTCAACCGATTGACCCGGTTTTGATCGAAAAAACAGGTCATGTTAAGCCGGTTTTTATATTTTCGAAACCCGACTAGACCCGCCGGGGGGTCAACCCGGTTTCCGAGTCTCGGACGGGTTTTTATTTTTTCAGGTTTTTTTAAAATATGTAAAATTTTATGTATTTGCGATGGAATTTTATTTTTACATATTATATTGGTTGATAAATAGTTTATATGTTCAATATACGAAAACTTTTATGGTTTTTCATATAATTTTTGTTAATTAGTAAAGATATGAAAAAAAGTATTTTTTTTAGAAAACTGAGTTGTCCTAGGTTGACCCGGGTCGACTTGGCTTGACTCGAACCCGGTGACGGTTAGGAGTTTTTGCGGTTTTGGTGGTTTCTTTCATTTAGTCACTTAATAATGTATGCTCAATTTTTTATGCAACGTCACATTTCTAGCATTTGGTTTTTTTGTTAATCGTTCATTGAGCGTTAAGCTTTAGTTATGTTAGGCTAGGCACAATGCAGCTGGAAAAACTAGGTCGCCAGTCGGTCACGACCGGGTCGCTGCATTACGGCGATTTGGTCGCCGGAATCGATCGAAGGGTATTCGACTCTACACACGATCCATTTGGAAAAACTCGGTCTCCCATGTTGTGTTGTGTTTGTGTGTTTTATATAAAAAAAATTCTAAATTTAATATGTTTTAATCATGTTTTAATTATATAAACTTTATAAAAAAATTCCAAATTTTTATATATTGAGCTTTGTTTAATTCCTCACAACATATATTAGTTTGACAATTTTTGGAGTTAGTTTTAGCTAATGCATTATACCCTCTTTAATTCTAATGTTTCGTAATGTTTTTTTAGTTTATGTAATGTTTTTTTAGTGTAATATGTGTTGTATGGAATAAAATGTTTTTTTTGGAATAAAATGTTATTTTTATTACATATAAAATGTTATTTTTATTGAGTATAAAATGTTATTTATATTGAAAAAAAATAATTGAATTAGGTCGCACTAGGTCTCCGGGTTGTGGCAAATATGTCGTACTAGGTCGCCGGATGAAAAAACTAGGTCGCGACCTATTAGCGTTGTGCTTAGCCTTAGGCTTTGTGAGAACTCAAAGAAAGAAATTTAATAATTTGAATAGTTATGTTATAAATGAATTCTAAAATCTTATATAATTTTGTTGGTTTGTGGAAATTTATTTACGGCGATGCTTTATGATTAGCTTTAAATATGGTTATTGATTTCTTGGATTATGATGCAAGAAGCATGTAGTTTTTACTATAAATTTAAAATTTTTATGATACGATAAAGATAAAGATGGTAAACAAATAGTATGCGCTTTGTAATAACTTATAATTATTAAGTTTTATTTATATAATTACTATTCATTTGTTTTTTTCTTTATTTATTCAAAATAAATTTAATGATGTTCGTAGCTCAATAACTGTTGTTTATATTACAGGTAGTCACAATGTTTGGTATTAGGATTTTAAGCCCTAAAAAAATCAAAAAAATATATTCCTCTAAGTTTATTTTTAACAAAAACGACGTCCACTACAAAAAAACACAAACGTAATTAAAAAGAAAATAATATACACCCATATTAATAAAACGGAAAATGGACATAGGGCTAAACATGTCCGATGGGTGAGCCAACCACCAAAAATATAAAAAAATAGATCCGTTTAACTTTTCTTTAACAATAACGAAGCCCGCTGCAACAAAATTAAGTAAATACACAAACATACTTAAAAAACAAATATTAATAAAACAAAAGAGTAACATAAGATTACACAAAGTTCTTTCGGTCAACAAAGCCCTAAAAATAACAAAAAATAATTTCGTTTATGTTTGATTTTAACAAAAACAAGTTCCACTGCAAAAAATAAAAATTAATACACAAACAGACTTATAAAATAAATTAATGAAATAAACCCGCCCATTGGGCGGGTTACGCCGCTAGTATATATATATATATATATATATATATATATATATATATATATATATATATATATATATATATATATATATATATATATATATATATATATATATATATATATATATATATATATATATATATATATATATATATATAGATTTGTGTTCATATGCATCACACTCTTAAAATGAGTTATCATAGGCACCATTACTATGTTGCCAAGTGGACTTTTTTCTTAAATGAAATTAAAAATCTAAAAAAAAAATTGAAAAGAAAATGAGAAGGCTAGTTTAGGCATTTAATATACCCTTTCTCACCTGCTTATTTCACCTCCTTATTTGCAATATCGTTTTACCAAAACTGAAATGCATCTTCTCCCAGTAAGACATCCAACATGACAAGATTTAACGTCAAACAAATTCGTCTCATATTTCGGGTGCAATCATGAAGATGACGTTCTTCGATTCAAACCAAAAAGACCGGCCTAAGTTTATGGAACCTTAATATAATCTTTTCGCTATATAGATCTTAATATATTTTTTGGCAGCGCATGAACATTTGATAGAACATGTGTGTCAATGGATGTAATATCAATATTAACCATCATTTGATCAGTGACATACATCTAAAAAAATAGGATGTGCATCAATTTTATAATTCTGTATCAACTTAAAATTGTATGTATCATGGATTTATGCATCCAGAAACATAACTTACATGTTTAGTTGAAGAAAACAATGATGAAACCCTCGATCTACCAAAAGAGATATTTAACATGTTTTATAAAGGTATGACTTTTTAGCTCGAAAGATGTAAGTGGCAGGAGTAAAAAAATTGCTAAATGCTTTTCAAGGAAACTCAACTATTTCTTTGATAAGTATTTCGACTAAAAACAAGTATTTCTACTAACAATTATGAGAAGGCCGTGATTCTAGAGTCTTTTCCGTGTATCACTTTCCCAACGGTTTCGTGTATCACTTACCCAGTGGCGGCTACTAGAGCATCACCCGTGTTTTTTGATGATTATACGCCATCATTACGAGATCAAGGTAGTATTACTACAAGATCAAGATAGTAAAACAAGTCAAGTACACCTCTATTCGTCCACGAGCATATATCTTGCGGTTTCTCTCACAAATCGTCAATGATTTTGTCCCTACCTTGACCGAGTCTTTTCTTAGCCACTGAGCCATTTGCCGCAATTTTGGGTGTTGCTCATATTAACAACCAACGTTGGAAAAATATTTTGGAAAAATATAATATTCATCTTGCACTCAACATGCATATCGTTCCTCATTTTGATTTGTTTATAGATTGGAAATAAACTTGTTACAAAAGCTTCTTTTATGTGCTGCTCTTAATAAATTGAATGTAAGTAGGATGAGCATTTCGATCCGAATCTCGAAATCTAACCGTAATCGTACCGATTTCCGTTACCCGAATTCTGTTCGATGCGATATCCGGGACTAGAAAATAAGGTGAAAAAAACCGGGACCACTAATTCGGGACGAGACCGGTACCAAATCGAGAAATTCCCCAAGAAAAACTGGAAAACCTTGATTTCTCGGTACCGGTACCGAGTACCCCAAATCATGATCGATACGGTATCGGTACCACTAATTTATGCTCGAGAAATAATCGGTACTGTTAATTCAAGACGAGTCCGAGACAAGACCGGCACCGTGCTCATCCCTAAATGTAAGTAACTATTGTATCACTAAAAATACACTAAAATTTAATGTGTCATTATCAAGAAATTTAAGGCCACACTACAAAGTGTCAATTTTTTTTTGCTAAATAGGTATTTCACTATATACGTATGCATCAAGATATATAAAGAGACACTACAAATTGTTAATAAATTTTAATGCATCGCTACAAATTTGCTAATCAATTTTAATGCGTCTCTACAAATGTGCTAATTAATTTACTACGTCATGTATCAAGAACATAATGTGTCAATAAAACAAAATAATTGTATCACCATCAATGCATTAAAGACAAATCATTATATGAAATTGGTACAGAAAAATTTACGAAAGAAATGGCAAACAAAAAATATTAGCTAATTAACTATATATGAAAAGTGACATGAATGTGACGGTCTTTATGAGAAGAAAACAGTAATTATTACGGTAGTAAACTCATTAATTTCGTGACCATATAATTTGCTTGTATAAAATGCCATTATTTATCAGTCTTTTTACAATTATGCCATCAATATAATAAAATTCAAATGTTATCCATAACTAAAGATCTGACGGTTCTCAGCTGTGCTTCTTATAACCTATTTTAAGGTGTACACTACAATAACAACACCCTATATATATATATATATATATATATATATATATATATATATATATATATATATATATATATATATATATATATATATATATATATATATATATATATATATATATATATATATATATATATATATATATATATATATATATATATATATATATATATATATATATATATATATATATATATATATATATATATATATATATATATATATATATATATATATATATATATATATATATATATATATATATATATATATATATATATATATATATATATATATGTATATATATATATATATATATATATATATATAAACACTAATATTGAGCTAAATAAGAAAAGGAAAATGATTATTAGACGTTATACCCGCCCATCGAGCGGGTTTTATAACTAGTATATATATATATATATATATATATATATATATACATACATACATACATACATACATACATACATACATACATACATACATACATATTTTAATCCACGTCAGCAGCCATATTTTCGGAATTATAAAAATTTAAGCATGCAGGGATTCGAACTAGAGACCTCTGGTTAACAATAAAGAGCCTCCACCATTGGACCAAGCCAATACTTCTGGTATCCTATAACAAAACATAATATATAAACATAGTTTAATTTTTAGAGATATCTAAAATCGAAAATTTCGACGAGATATTCATAAGTAGATTTGATATATTTTGAAATTATTTATCAATATCGTTTCAAAAAGCTTTAACCTACTTTGGCATTGATCATCATCTGCGTACCTTCAAACAAAAAACAACCAAAATCGTCAACCAAGATTTCAAAATCAAACTCGAAGAACACCAGTGGAATTTCCCTCATCATGTAATTTATTCTGCATCACAACCAATTGTTTTAGGTTTTCTGGTTTGAACCAATTTTAATTTTAGGCTGACTAATATTTTGTTCGAACAACGTATGACAATGGCAAATACGATTCATAAACAAAACCATTTGTTTTATTCATTGATCATGTGTTATCTGTGTATATGGTTGTTGCCTATTAGGTTTTCTGTTGTTAACTTCTTATAACAGATTATGGTCGGGATCAACTTATTCATTGATCATGTGTTATTTATATTTATTCATGGCTTATATGTTTTCACTAGCTGCTCTACCTTTAAATGCCATATAAGCAAAGAATATTTTCAGGGGATGTATACCAATGAGCTTATTTCCTTACCTGATTTTGTACTATAGAGATTGCTTTTGTACTATAGACAAAAAAGAGACGATTAACCTCTTGAGATAGTATAGGTTTAAAAAGCTATTTTTGGAACTCATTGGCCCAAGACTTGGTTGAGTACTGCACTAGAACACTCTAAAGGCGACCACTCCGGAATCATACAGGTAACCATTTAATACAACATTGGATTTCTCATATTAGATTATTTTTGCGTTTTTTATCACAACTCATTCTTTTGTTATAAGTGGTACAGGTAATGTTGAAACATCCCAGTGACGAGCCTTTAAAAGGCCAATAGGAAGATGCTGAAATGCTTTATTGTCTTCCCATGAACGCGCTGATTCGAGCCTCGATAATCATTCTCAATCTTGATTTTGATCATTACATCTACAACTCGCAAGCCATGAGAAAAGGCATGTGTTTCATGATGGATAGAGGTGGTGACCATCTTTGCTATGTCCAATTCCTTCAAAGATTCAAGGGCATTGACCTGTACGACCGACATGCCAACTACAACACGGTTTTCTTTGATGGAAACATGAGAGCCCTAGACGGGCTTCAAGGTCCTGTTATGTCGGGATGTCTCTTTAGAAGAATCACGTTATACGGGTTTCACCCACCAAGAACAAAAGAATGTCTCTCAAATTCTGTAGCTGCATATGTTCAGGTTGTAAAAAGGATAAATTTAGCACTCGTCCTTCTTTGTGGGAAGCTATGAGGACCACAAATGCTTCAAACATCAGTGTCCATGATGAAGGTAGCTTCAGTTTTTTCGGGCTGTGGTCTTTTTATATATGTACGTAGTATACCATTATTAATGTACAATTTATGTGGTCGTTTGGCATTGCTTAATTTTTTTTATTAAAATCTGACCATAATAGATATACCGTCTTTTCATTTGCCAAGGCAAAAGCGGAGACATTTCGAAAGCCAGAAACAACGACGAACATGGCTGTTGTTGGCCGTCGTTCTACAACTATGGGATACCAGCTGGAAAGTTAGAACCAGACAGCACCAGAAGTCAGGTAACCAGTATTGTCTCAAGTGTGTATTAATTTCGGCTGCTTTATAGTTGCGTCTTTCATCGTTTCCTTTTACGATTGAATACAACGTGTGATTAGACAAATTTAACAACTTTTACAGGTACGTCAATGGCAGCAGCATCGTCTCGACAGAAACCAGGTAAAAAATGACTTACACCATGCTTTCTACCAAACTGGCAGTCTATATAGAACTCTTTAACGTCCGTATCCTACTTTCGCACAGGAACATACACAACAATCATCATTGATTGCAGGTAATAAACCTTTAGATCACGTTTTGTATCGAACAAATTAAATATATGTATCACGCTCCCACTACGGCAGGAGGCGCCTCATCTGTTGCTACAAAAACACACAGCACCTACAACACCCTTGCTAAACCAAACCAATCTCCAAGCAGCGGGAAAAATAGAACCGACACAAAAAACAACAGGTTACATTCAAAATCTTCACAATATGTTCCATTATTTCAACTTAATTTGAATGTAAATAAATTTTTTTTACGAACAGCCAAAGTGAGGCGTTCTACCAATTTATTAGGTCAGCACGCCAATAGAGTCGGCTCATCAAGGTTAGAATGTGATGAAAGATTGAAAAGTGAGGCGTTCCTCCAATTAACGCTTGAAATTACCCAAACCCACACAACCTGTGCATATTTCCACCTCTATTATCAAGTAAAAATGCATTACCAATTTGTTTTTTTGTTTTTTTTGTGTTTTTGGTGTTCTGTTGGTTTAAAGTGTAAAATCAGCTACCAACCTCCTATGATAGTATTATTTCCTGATTTTGAACTATAAGAATTTGTATAATCTACATGTTAAGCGCCATTAATCTGTTATGTACATCGCGTTGGTTTTTTTTGCTATTGAGTGAGCATTTTTAATGTCCTTGAACTTGAGAGTCTTTCGTGTTGAGTAATAAGATTTTGCATATGTTAACAAAAGGGAAACGGATGATTGAAAATTAGAAAGGAAACAAAATTATTATTGTTAAATAAAGAAGTTTAGAACGCTTTTATATACTTATCAGATAAATGTATCTCCGACCATTTTAAGTATTCATCTTTTTAATGCTAAGTTCTGATTTATTGTTCATAGGTGGACTGATTAGTTTGTTGTGGCAACCTTTGACGGCCCTCCTACGACTGATTCAGAAAGCTATAACAAGATGGACAAGTCTGTCCGAGATGCCCATGAAGCTCAGGTAACATCTATTAGCTATTAATTGTTAATTTTTCTTGAATAAATTAAATTAAAACTTGGAGCAATTCTAAAGAGAGTAAAACTATGTGTACACGACCCCTAATGCACTACCAAACACCCCTGCTGCAGCATTAAACTCGGTACCAAACAGCACTTGCTGCAGCAGTAAACCAAACAGCCCTTGATGTAGCACTAAACCCAACGCCAAACAGCTTAAAAACAGCATGTCTCAAACACTGTAGTGCTCTTAAAACAATTTATTGCTCTTAAAACAATATTAGGAGGTTATATGCATTGAAAAGGGACTTAAGTGACTTTAAAACTGTTTGGACATTCAACTCATTTTGCAACATCTGATTTACTTACTATTTTTGGTCTTAAAGAGCTCAAGATAACCACATTTTATTCTTGATATTCTTCTGACATGAACACCCTTTAATAGAGCGAGGTAGCATTAGTGAGTTAATCGACTCTCGGTTAGACAATTGTTATTCTGCAGTTGAGGTTTATTGTCATATAGTTGAAGAACATGTGTGACCTTAATATCATCATTAAAGAAACTCATGATATATATTTGATACACAAAATTCCATGTTTTGGTGTTTGAAAAATACCCAAACACTTTTTAAAACTATGTGCTTAAACATTAATATCCTTGATAGGAGTAGTGTAGTACTTGATTTGTTTAAGTTAGCTGCTTTAAACCAGAGTCATTCCTTTAGTCCAAATATTACTTTTACGTGACAAAAAAGCTAATTTCAAACATGAGTATCAATTGAAGGAAGAGTCATGAGCCGACCACGGTTCACGGGTTCTTCGTAAAAGAACAGAATCAAAAGTATGGATTTCTTGGATCAACCTGCAGCTGTCGACTATATATAAATCTCATCTAATTTTGCAGATATCAAGTGTTAGCTGATGTACATGTAGCTGTATAATAGCAATTTTTTTATTTATGCATAACAGTTTATAGTAGTTAACAACTTAACATAAAGGGTGTTTGGCACAGGGCATCCCTTGGTGAATGTGTAGAAACACCAAAAAACCATAATAGTTATAAGATCATCAGAAAAATTAAAAAATCAGATTCAAAAGATCTAGAAACGGAGATCAGATCTATACATGTTTCTTTAGTTCTTAGTTAATATCGAGAATATATTCATATCAACCTATTTATTAGGGATAGCTAAAATAGGTATTGAAATTATTGTGACTATGCATATCCCTTATAAAAAAATACAGCTTCATAATATAATAGATCCCTCAGTGATTTGAATGTGACTGCATATTCCTTTGTGATTCCTACTTCACAGTAAATGCTCTTTGTCGAGCATATATTCTGAGGTCAATAGGACTATTGGTGTAATAAACTAAACCATTTTTAAGCCACATAGTGATTCATTTTATTGTGGGAATAGTAAAGGGTATGGACATGGTTGCTATTATAATTTTTCAGGATATATCCTTTGAGATTTCTACAAATATGTTATTAAAATTCACCTATACCATCTGCTGGGAGAATTGAAATATGGGGTGCATAGTCATTACTACAGGTAAACCAAACACGTAACACATTTCGATTTCTCAAAAAAATCAGCTCTGCATTTTGTTACTTATTTATTCTGTTATTTATTGGTTAAATCAATGTAGGTAGTCTTGGTTTACCAATGGGCAAGATGATTATGATAGACACAATATGTTCAAACGGGGACATGTTTTCTGTTAGATCAAGCGTTGAGTCCAAGGTTGTTAACTGTTAGGATTTATTGGCTGAAATATATGATTGTTTCTATATGTCATGTTAACATATGAATGTTTCTTTAACAGGTCGCCAAATAGACGGCGGAGGCAGTTAACAAAGAAATAGCGCAGCTATGCACCAGCTATGAACATACAGTACTACAAGCAGTCCTAATCGCTCCTTTGAAATGTTTTATCCGATATGTCTATATAAAGGTGAAATGCTCCTTATATTAGAGTCTTTCTTGATTTTACATATGATTCATCTCTTCATCATCACTTGATTCCGCAGCCGGAATCATTACCTTGCATATGTTCATGGTACACATTTCACATTTTCTTTCCTATACTGCAACTTAACTTTGGAGGTCAAACATGTGCATACTCCTACATGTGCATACTTGGTCAAATTTGAAGGCCATATTAGCCAACTTTCAATAGCCTCCAGTCAAGGTCTTCAATTCAGGTACTGATGTAAAGTTACTAAAAACTTGATTCTAATTTCATCACAAGATATTGACTCATCTTATATGTAGGACCTTGATGAGCTTTTAACCTAATTAATTAGCTCATGTGTAGTACCTTGACTTGCGGCTATGGAATTGAAATACAGTAGCAGTATGATTCTATCCTATGTGTTTCTTCTTTGACAATATTTTTACAACCTTATAAAGAGATTTTCATATATGATCATAACCTGATTTTTGCTATCCTTTTGGGTATGTTTGGTTAGTTGGCAGGCATATCAGAACATATGTGTGAGCTTATAACATATTGCCGTTCTTTGTTTGCCCATTTCCCTTAAATAATACTGCACTGAACATTCGGAGTTGTATCTGTTTTAGGGTGGGGTTTCCTTAGATTGTTCTACATAAAAGTTCCTTAGATTTTATATGAACATGGCGGTTTAAAAGGGTTTGACCAGATGCTACTTCGTTCTGGAAAGAGAATATTGGAGGTCCGAGCAGCGATTCCCGAACGAATCTAATGAAGGTACGTTGCTTATTGGATATTGCAGTATCATACTACTTATGGATACTGTTGTTTCACACGTAATGTGGAGGCTACTTTATATTATTATAAGGACTCTGTTAAGGACTATTATTGTATCCTGGTGAACCATCTACATGATCCTTTTCATTTGTCATCTACTTTACTTGATCTCAAAATCTACTGACATTGTGGCTGAAGGTTCCACTTCTGTGTCACTTTTCAAAGTAAAATCAGGTGACTGTTCCACTTATTTTACATTTTCAAAGTAGCACCTATTAGTTCTTATGACAGAATGGGTTGGATTTTTCAAACGATGCAGATTAGGGACTTTGGCCCCTACAAGTGTTGTTGCACTTGCTATGAAAAAAAGGACCAGAAGCCATGTGAACAAAGAGTTGCGTTATCTGATGGAAAATGAGTATAACTACAACCTATCTTTTTTATTTTCCGCCAAGATACTCTATGCTATTTTTTACAATTTCATTATTGTCTCAATACTTATGCTTGTGGCTTATCATGTGAAGTAATAAACTATGTAATGATTTTACATTGCTGAACAAAATGTTAAGTTTCACAGTATTCACCTTGAGGTATAATTCGCCTTATAGGCTGTATGAAACTCTGGATTCCATAGAAAATGCAACTCCAAGTTATGGGCACACTGACCTCTTTCAATTATGTAACTCCGCATTCACATGTATTCATATCGGGTGGTTGGTTGATCCATATTTACTTGGCTTTAACATTGCTATTTCGAAAGTTAAAAAATAGATATAAAGCGATATGTGCATGATGTAAGGAAACATTCAATATTTTAATGCAGCTGAAACAATGGCATCGAAAAAGTTTGGTGATCATGTAATTTGGAATTGTGATTAAGGCTTCTGATATTGATTGCTTCTATTCTTTCAAGGGCATTCTTATCATACAGGTTCATTTTTTTTTCTGGTGGTTTATTTGCCTTATATACTAACTTTTTCATTTGTCCTATATAAATAATAGTAATTTCTAAAGATGGCTTTGAACCTTCTTTGAGGATTACAAGGTCGGTTTGTGTCATGTTTGAGTCTTTAAAGTATGCCTACAAAATGACTCAAACAAGACAGAAGTCACTTTAATGAATCGTATGGTCATGGACAAAAGAAAATATAATGACTAAAGTCAGGACAAGCGATCACACATAAATATATACTGGTGAGTAAAAATGTTCTTTATGAATCTTTTTTCCATGTGTTCAACATTTATATAACTTAACCAATAATGTTTTTGGCCCACTATGAATTATAATAGGGGAGGAACAAATTACTCACAAAATCATTCACTCGGGTAATACTCTCGGATCCAATATGTTTGCTCAAGACTCGCGTTGGTGAATGGAAGCCCCGCTTAGGGGCCTCAACCTTTTTGGGCTCAGCTTTTGGTTTCACCTCTTTTGGTTGTTCTGATTTCTTTGCCAAAGAAAGAGGTAGAGTAACCTCTAATTGCTTGACTTCATGAGTTACCTTATTGAAATTTGGTTGATTAACCATGGTCCAGAAATACCTCTCAACATGTGGATACTCAGATGTAAAACTCTTTGGCATCAGCAGTTTAAACCATAGAACAACTTGCATGTGGTGATTGTGTCAACCAAGTTCACTGAATCACCTACCAAGAAGGTATGTGTGGCAAGATGAGTGTTTATAGCAGCGAGGCCTCTCTTAATATTAGCAATGTATCTCTCCTCGACCTTCAATGAATACACAAAATAATCAGTTATATTTATTCTCACAGTAACAAATTTCACAAGTGAGCTAAACCTAAAAAACGTGACTAAAGTGCCTTATAGAGAAATAATTAGTTATATTTATTCTAGGTATGACCCAACCCCTCAAATTTGCACGAGAAGTGAATCTACTGCTCAATTTAGCCCTGTAAAGGATAGTTTTAAAACACATATATGATTAAATTATGACTAACATCATTCTATTGCTGAAGAACCAAGGAGAGAACTTCCAGGAGAAACTACAGCATACAGAATGGAAAAATAAGCAGGAAATCCCAAAAAGAAAAAAATATACCAAAAGATATTAGGTGCTCTTTAGTGCCACTGATAGTGAATGTTGCTGTATGTTTATGTGTATAGCTGAAAAGCATAGAATGTAGGTGAGGCGGTTTTTGGCATTAGTTATTTATCTCTTCATATCTGTAATTTTGTGGTAAATTAAGTAGCTTTCGATTAGGAGGTCATTTTCGCTGAAATTAATTTTGTTCGTCCATATGTTTGTCACAAGTAGATACAGCTAGGAGCTAAAGCTCTACTCTTGGTTTCCAGGGAAATCTAAAGGACTGTGACCATCAAAATGTCGTTGGAGTGGATCGAGAAGGTTTAAAACCTACAAGAACATCCCGCCACTAATGCAGCTGTCTGCATCAAACAAGGCTGAGTTGCAACCATGTTTCAAGTCAGTAATCATTCTAGGGAACCAAAAACATATATGATTCTCTTACTCTTACTTATAGTTTTTATTTATTATGTACATGGCCATCATCATATACATTTCTTATGTACCCCATTCGATATCTAAAATATAGTATTTTGTTTTATCTTGATCACAGGCGGTTAAAGCAAATTTTTAGAGGATTCAAGTTATCATTGGTATGGTGGGCATACATTGTTCCCATGATCGCATCTGCAATCGCAAAAATCAAATACCAAACGTAAGTCAATTCTATAAAAAAACAACTTAACAAAATTTTGGACATGAAAGAGATTGGGTGAATTATATTACAGTTTGTAATGCAGGTGGAAAGCTGGTTATATTTAACTAACAATCTATTATGAATGGATTTGATTTGAGAGTTTTCAACAAAAAATTGGCCGTGGTTATTATTGCATTTTGTGCATACTATTCTATTTACTTTTGGAGAAGGTGACGGTTATTCAAGCAAACATGGATATTGAGGTTGATATGTTTGTATGAGTTGTTAACATACAATCATGACACATCGTAGTATTTGTCTTATACTCTTGCTCAATGCCTGATTTGACTTATTTTGGATTTTTCTATTAGATTAGTCATGTAGTACGTAGCTACTACCTAAAATCCTCGATGCTACAAAATTGATTCGTATTTTGAAGTGAACCCAATTTGGCAAGTCACAAAGTTCTTAAAACCATATCTACCCACATTTGTATTTCTTTACCTGTTTTTAAGTGGATATTAATGAATGTTTTACTTGTGCTTATGCAGCTCCTTCACGTATATTTTTAATGTGGATCGTTGATTGAATATATTGGAAGACGGTATATCCACTATTGGGCAACCACTAGGCGAGTACACGTGGAGTGAACAGGAATTTTATGCTTGAGCTATTAGATTTGCGTGAGTGAAAAATGTACCTATTCATGCCTTAACAAGTTGGTATCTTGAGAACGTTGCTACAGGTTTAGAGATGTATAGGCCGGTATTAGTTTTTTAAAACAGAATTACCATTCATATGGATATGTATGACATGTTCATCTAGGGTGATATATGAAATTATACCTTTTTTTAAAGACAAGAAGATATTTTTAAAAAACACGAGAAGCTGAAGTATGATTTGATAACTGTCTTTCAGCGGTAATGTGATGAGTTACAACCCCCGAAGTTAATCAGTTAACAAGTCTACTTCCAAATAAACTTCTAAAGGGTAATTAAGGGAAGTATTATAATTATTAACATATCATTTATATTTGGTACGTACTTATCTATTTTCTTGGAGAAACAATATTCACTTACATACCTTGCCTGCATCACGTAATAATAAATGCATATGGTAAACAAGTCAAGCTATGATTTATGAAGTCTTTTACATCAAATGAGTGTAATTGGGATTACATAGAAAATTGGATGAAATGTTTTGAATTACGGCGTAATTCATTATTTATACTTTAAATCATTATTAATAATAACATTATCATATTATTATTATTAATATTAATATTAATATTATTAATATTATTATTATATAAATATTAAAAAACAATACAAATAGTTTTATTTTTATTATATATATATAATATAAATATTAAAAAACTAATAATAATAATAATTATTATTATTAATAGTAATAATATTATTATTTTATTTTATTATTATTATATTATTATTTTTATTATTTGATTCTATTATTTTTTTATCATAATTAATATGAATAATATTTTTTTATTATTTAATATTAACTTTTATTATTCTATTTTTTATTTTATAACTTAAATTTTATATTTTTATATTTTTTATTATTATTTAATTATTATTACTAAATTATCAATATTGAGTAATATTATTATTATTTATTTTTAATTCATTATTGTTATTATTACAATATACTTTTTATTAATATTAATATTTTATTATTATTATATTTTAAAAATATTTAAATTATTATTTTTAAATTTTATATAATGATAAATATTATTAAAATAATAAATTTTTTTATTTTATTATATTATTATTATTATTATTATTTATTTATTTATTTATTTTTATATTATTTTAACTATTACCTTTTAATTCACTTTTTTAAGTTTTATAAAAAAATATTTGAATTACATTACGTTGGGAGTTTACCAAACACATTGTAAAATTTAATCAATTACAATTACAATTCCAACACATTCCAATCCATTCAATTACAATTACATCAAATTACAATTCCTTCAAAAGATTACAATTGCTTCCAAAACATTCTTCGAACCAAACGGGACCTTTAGGGTGCGTTTGGTTCGTTGTAATCCATTGTAATTGGATGTAATTGTAATCTAAATTACATTACATAGGTTGTTTGGTTCATAAATGGAGGGAATTGTAATTCGAATTACATTACGTAGGGTGTTTGGTTTGCATTGTAATTGTAATTCAAATATTACAATTACATTGGGAATTGAGATTACATAGGATATTGGATGGAAAGTTCTGAATTACGTCGTAATTCAGTATTTCTATATTAAATATGACTATTTATAAATAATAATATTAATAAATAATAATAATATTATTATTAATATTTTATTATTTCTATTAGCGTTATATAAATTAAAAAATAATAATAATTAATTTTAATATTAGTATTAATATTTATATTATTTATTAATATTAATATTAATAATATTATTATATTATTATTATTATTATTTATTTTTTATTTTTTTATTTTTTTATTTTATTACTTTTAGTTAATATTAATATTTATTATTTATTATTTTATTATTTTTTAATTTGTTATTTTTTGTATTAATATTTATATAAAAAATAAATATTTTTTAATTTTTATTTTAATAATAAAAAGATAAGTATTTATTAAAAATAATATTACTACTATTATTATTATTATTTATTTTTTATATAAATAGTTTTTTTAGTTAAAATTAAAATAATTATTTGTTTTTTATAAAAATATTAATATAAAAAATAATAAAATAAAATATATTTTTATTATTAAAATAAAATATAAAAATATTTTTTATTAATTTTTTTTATATTAATAATAAAAAATATAAACATTTCTATTATATTATTTTTTATTTATAATAATTTTTATTATTACTCATTTATTATTTATTATAATATTGTATTTTAACTATTACTTTTTTTTATTACTAAAAAATATGAATTACATTACATTGCATGTCAACCAAACACATTAACAGATTTAATCAATTACAATTACAACACATTACAATTACAACAAATTACAAACTTTTAAGTTACAATTATATCAAATTACAATTCCTTCTTAAAATTACAATTCTTTCAAAAATATTATGCGAACCAAACAGCCCCTATAATCTTTTTTAACCACAGACCGTCTATTTTTAAACATATAACTACGTAATTGATAAACAATTAAACATTATTGAATCTGCGCAATGCGATGGCGAGTAGATGAACAAATGTTACTCTTTTTACCCATTAAATTTGTGTTCACATTGATGTTATAGTTGTAAAAAATCGAATTAAAATAAACATACTAAAAATGAAAAAAAAAATTGATTAAAATATATCAAAATGTATATTTAATTAAAAACCACAAAATTTCTAACAATATGATAAAGTTAGATTATAAAAATAATAAATAAGTAAAAACTCAATTTAAAAATGTAAATATTATTTTAATAAGTTTTTAATATTAATAATAAGAGTTAGATTATTTCAATTTAAAAATTTAAAAATATATTATTTAAGTTAGATTATTTAATATTTTGTATCTAATATTTTTATAATTGAATACCTGGGCCACCCTTTTTGTGAAGCAATCAACCAATTGCATTTTCTACATGTATAAACAATTTTGTGTGTATGCGATTGGAAGGTCAATACAAAATAAATGAATTTCATGCTTGGAATTTATATATGTAAACCTTATTAGTCTATATAAGACGGTCAGAGAAATTTTTGTAAATTCTATAGCTAAAGGAGCAGGGGCTCAGATTGTATCTCGGCTTCTCACTAATTTTTTGTAAATCCTATTATTCTAATAAGTAATGTTTTTATAAAAACATAAAATAATAATAATAATAATAATAATAATAATTTAAAAATCATATTAATTTCTAATGAAGTAATTTTATAATAAAACAAAAAATATAATAATAATAATAATAATAATAATAATAATAATAATAATAATAATAATAATAATAATAATAATAAAGTGAGAGCATAATTTTTGTCTAAACTTTCATCCATATGTAAAACTCTTATGATAATAACAATCATTATTTCAATTAATAATAATAATATAACTAATACAAACAACTCAAAAAATATTTCTATTATACTTAACCAAAGATAATAAAAATTTACTAACAACAAAATTTAGCTAATAAATAAATGCAAACGACAATCCTAAGTCATACCCGCCCATCGGGCGGGTTTTGCCACTAGTATATATATATACATACATATATATATATATATATATACATATATATATATATATATATATATATATATATATATATATATATATATATATATATATATATATATATATATATATATATATATATATATATATATATATATATATATATATATATATATATATATATATATATATATATATATATATATATATATATATATATATATATATATATATATATATATATATATATATATATATATATATACATATATATATATACATATATATATATTGTTAGCCTCAAAATATTGAGTCAAACAAGAATGCTCGGTCATAGGTTATTATTGTAACATTAGTTAGAACGTTGTAATAGATAGTTAATTAGTCGTGGTTCACGGGCTTGGATTTAAACTAATTAAAGTCCAAAAGACAAGCTCGGCCCAATATATAGTCCATTAAAGCCCGCATGTGGGTGGACTATATATACTACCCTCCTAGCATGTTAGGAGGGTGGATGGTCATTTGTAACAACTTCTTTTCTTAATCTAATCTCACCAAGTTAATCATCTCCTCTCTACTTTCTCTCACTACTTTCTCTCTCTAGGAATTCATCTCTTGTTCATCTATTTTCTTTCTTCCTTCATTGCTTAATCATCACAAATATATGGGACAACAATTGGTATCAATCGCCACGGGGTAGATTTGTGATTGTTTGTTGTTATTATATTTGATTCGAATGATTTAATCCATAAATCATCTCGGATTCGAATTTTTTTGTGTTTTCCGTGCTCTACTTCTTCATCTACATCTTCTACATAGTTTTAGTAGTGATTTGGTATATTTACTTTGGCTAAAAACACAAAATTTTTGGGTGTTTTGATCATTTTTTGGCTTAAAATCACGTATTGGTTGAGTTTTGTCCGAGAAAAGGGGGATATATTCCGATCAGTGCAATCGGAAAAGGGTTTTATCATTCCGATCAGACATTCCGATTTGGTATTCCAACCAGTCTTTCCGATCATCATTCCGATTTGGTATTCCGACAAGGGCTTTCCGATCATCATTCCGATTGGACAAAACATTCCGATCTGCATTCCGATCAGTGATTCCGATCTACATTCCGATCAGTGATTCCGATTTGCATTCCGATTAGGTTATTCCGACAGGTTTATTCCGATTGGGGACATTCCGATAACATTCCGATTAGGACATTCCGATCAGTGATTCCGATCAGTGATTCCGATCAGTGATTCCGATAAGTGATTCCGATGATGTGTTTTGCTAAATTTTGTTTGAATATTTTTTAGACTTAGCCACCGTCTAGACTAGTTTCGGAATATCGTTTACACGAAGATCAAAAAAAAAAAAAAGAAAAAAAAAAAAAGAGTTTTTTGGCGGGAAAACCAAAGTAAAATTTATTTTTTCCTAGACCATTTTTAGGGCATTTAAGCTTCAATTTCAAATTTTGGTGATGCGAAAAATTTTTCGACCAAAAATTCAAATTTTCGGACCAAAATTCAAACTTTTAGGCCATTTTTAGGTTTTATTTTTCTTTAAATTTTTCATTTTTCAAATTTTTTTCCTACTAGTTATTGGATATTTCTAACTCGTTTTCAAATTTTGGTTATTCAAAATTTTTTGGTTTACCGTTTTAGTCGGACTGAGGAATTTATTGTCGGACTGAGACAAAATTTCAAATTTTCGGAATTTCAACTACAACACAATCACACCATATCTACTTAAGATCCGAAGTTACTTTATCAACTGAGACACCATCATCATGGAAACGAGCAATGCGTGTGCAGACAGAGAAGAACGAGAGATGCAACTACAAGAACAAGTCCTTAAACAACGTTGTATGCAAGCTTTCAGTGATCTTAAAACGAATCTAAAACGTCTGGAAAGAGAGACCTTCTCGTACAATCCTTTGTATATGCGTGCATTTCATTCCTTCTTTGGAAATGATCATCGCACGTTCACTTATGACTTAAGAGACCACTTGAAGAATCTTGAGAATGAATTACTCAACAAAAACCTCCATGAGACAAATTCCAAAAAAGCCTTCAAAACACCCAGAACACCGTTTCAACCATTTTTTGCTTCAAAGCTATTCGAGAATCCCAATTTTTAGTCCGAAGTTCGAGATGCAAATCAACACTTCAAAGACTACACTACAATGGAAGCAAAATCATTCAGAGACTTGATTTTTGGAAACATGGAATCAATTGAAAGGCTTTTGGATGAACGCCTACTTCATGCAAAAGACATGATCAAGAAGATGAATGACAAAAGGCTGAAAATGCAAGAGTGCACGGTTGCAAAGATTCATGTAGTGGATACGAGTCCAGTCTCAACTGTAAGTAACGAGACAATATCGAGTAATGCAACTGACAGCTGCAGAACAGGGAAAACAACGCATGCTGAGCAGAATGAACATAACAACTCTGGGAAAGACAAAAGCAGCTCTGACAAACAACACATCGACTCTGAGAATGTCATCAGCCATACACCTTCCTATGATAATGGTCCTGTTTACGATTCTGAGCCATTGGAAGAGGTACACAATGCTGAATTTAATGTGTTTGCCAATGCCGATACGCATGAGCATAGTGATCAAACAACAAACCTTATTGACACATGTATGACGGAAAAGGTTGATAGCAATATCACACCAAATTCACCAGACATGTGCAATAATGAGTTTGAGGATGATCAACATGCAAATGATTATGATGATGAGGAGCGTGTTGCGCTTGCTAATTTAATTGCTAGTTTACAAAAAGATGTCAATGAAACTAGAAAGAGTCAAAAGCAATTAAAGAAGGCAAACGCAGCGCTCACTCAAAACTTTGAAGAATGCAAAGCCGCTCTAATTAAATCTAATGAGACCCTTGAAAGTAATAGGGCTGAGCTTCTTCAGAAAACCAAAGAGCTTGAGGGGTACAAGGGAAGTGCGTTAAAAAGTCAAAAGGATGATTTTGAAAACAAATATAATACCACTCTTGAGTTATTAGCCAAAGAGAAGCGTCAATATAATGTTTTCTTAATGGATGAACGTCAGAAAACGTACCTTGCCAATACCAAAGTTAATGAACTTGAACAAAAGCTCTCTATGACCACTACAGATTCTACTAAAATTCTTGCGGATAAGAAACAAGAGCTAGATGCGTTAAAACAAGACTTCAAAAGTAGATATGATAAAGAAACCGAAAAAGTAACGAAACTAGAAGAACAAGTCGAATTTTTGAAGAACGTTGTTAATAAAATGCATGATTCTATTCAATCTGTGAGAATGCTGGCACCTCCTTCGATGTTTAAGGGTCAAGCTAGCTTTGCAAGTCCTGAGTACCTTGCCAAAGCTCAAGCTGCGAACCCGCATCTTTATCTTGATGAGACTGAAAGAACAGATCTTGATTGCATGCCCCTTAGTACCAATAGTGAAGAGACTGCCCTTTGGGATGCTGATAGTCAACCACTTGTTAATAAGGAGTTTGTGGCCTATTCTATGTTATGGATTTGGTGGATTTATGTGGTTAATTGATTGATTAATAAAGAAGGAAATGAAGAAATTAGATGAAGGATTAGAGAGAGAAAGGAGAGAAAAGGGGAAATGTAGAGAGAGAAAGAAAAGATGGAAAATGATTAAGTGAAAATGTGAAAACCAACAAACCCCCTCCTAACATGCTAGGAGGGGTTATATATAGCCCACCCTACATGTGGGCTATATGGACTATACATTAAGTAAATAGATCACGAGCCCGTTACATAATTATAGTTGGAGCGACCGATCCTTCATAAATACGTAAAACGTATTTCCAACAATCTCCCCCTAAGGGAGGTCGCTCCAAGTTACAAAGTTCTAAATGGTCTATAACTCGTGATCTATGCTAACTAAGATGTGACCGAGACTTTATAGGGAAAACGCATTTCCAACAATCTCCCCCTAAGGGAGGTCACATCTTTTTACAAAATCTTAAACCTAGCATCTATGCTTGAGTCTTCGATCTTGTTCTTGTGAATATGCTTGATGTGATCTTTGACTTTAGTCTTGAGCATGTTTCCTTGCCTTGACCTTGTGCATTCTTCACTTGTGATATTTACCTCTTTGTGACTTCATGTTCCACATACTTATACTTTTAAATTCTTGAAAGCTTCAGAGTTTGATACAGCGGAAGACTTGACCTTCAGGCTTTCTTGAATTTGTTGAAGTACTATTTGTATGTAGTATAAGCATGTGGTGACGACTTCTTCTGGATTGTACACCGCAATGCCACCTTCTTGTTACGCTGCATAAGACAGTTAGCAACAAAACAATATACGCGGATGAAATGGCCTTGAACATTTCATTCTAATTCGGTAGCATTTTACCTCCGGTCGGTGAAGACCGTTGGACGATATTAAATATCGTACTTGTGGCAGGTAGTTTCAATAAAGAACCTCCTTGACAAGATTTCGCGGGTAAACCCGTTCTCTTTACTCGACCGTCCAAAGCTGACTGCGAACGTAAAGAGTGAATCATTTGGATAATATTATCCGCATGATTTGAAGCCGTCAATTCATGTTCCTGGAACAAGTGAAGTTCAATTAAGAACCGCACCATCGTTGCTTTCCAGTTGTCACTAGCTTGATTCATATAGAATCTTGCAAGTTACCTACCAAGTGCTGTTTGATGTTAACACTAGAAGGATTTCCATTCGTCACTGTAAAAACTTAACAGTATTACTCTGAATGTTCTGGCAAGATCATTAAGATATTGCGTAGAGGCCTGGAACGTGTTTAAATTCATTTAAGAATTAAACCACTGTTGCTTTCCAGTTATCACAAGTTTGATTCATAAAGAATCGCACAAGTCACCTACCATGAGCTTTTTGATATTCGCTCAAGAAGGATTTAAGGATTTCCATCTTCATTGTAAATACTTTCGTATTACTCGGATGTTCAGGCAAGATCATGAAGATTTTGCGTAGGACTCTTAAGATCGTTCTTACTTTTCACAGAGTGTGAAGAAGCAAGGAAATATGAAAGTGTGTCCTAATGAGATATTTGATGATCTCAAATGGCTCTAGACTCGATCGTGCATTTTGGATTTTTAGTGATCGGAGGCTGGAGAGGAGTGCCACCTTTTCAATACCAATTTATTCGGAGTGAATAAATCAATAGATAATGTGTTGATCTCCGTGTGATTAAAACAAATACCTTTTGAGAGATATTTGAGTTAGCTGGGAAGGGTTGTGCATTGCATCACTGGGTCCATGACGTCTTTCTTCAATATCGAGAATCATTAACAAAAATGATCTCAATAGCATATGTATTGACCCGGTTTCTGCCTAAAGTTGTAAGGAGGGCTTCTTTCTTTACACCCTTTATCTTTACATTTCTTTTTCATTCTTCAACCCCTTCAATGCTTACCAATACGTCATCACTAGCACCTTGTTGTGATTGTTCCAGTGCTAACTTAAGTACTTGGTCGGCATTCAGCTACGTTCACAATCTTTCTCCATCGTTCCTAAGGACTACTATTTCTAGCTATGGAGTGTCCTTGGGAAGATTCCTCCGGTTCTAGAGAAATCATTGGACTTTAACCTATCCTACCATCCTTATGTCACCACAATCTTCATCATCGTGAATAGAGATGTTTTGGGTAAGTGTATGTCACCATGAAATCCATTTTGAAATGCAAATCCATTTTGCTCCCCCTTAACATATGCTACGATATCCGAAAACATTTTGCACATGTCGGGATGAGCTATCACGTTAAGTCAAACCATTTATGATTGATCATATCCCATATTAAATCACATTTTCTCCCCCATATTAAAAATATTAACCCAATCGATGTTTTTAATATCAATTGATTTAATAGCATTTTAAGAAAATTTGGGAAGAAAAATGCAAATCCAATTATCTTCATGAATTTAACAAGCTCCCCCTCAAATTAATGAGGGTGTACTTGAAACGTAAGTTAAATACCTTTTAAACACAAGTGTAAGGTATTTATTACGTGCAAAGATCATATATAATAATGAATTCACAAGATTAGCAATGTACGAGGTTGGACCTGAATAATGGAGAACAGCATATGAAAGAAGCACATGGTTCTTGTTCACGAATGTTGGTCACCTCGTCACGTCCCCGAGAAAATTAATTCCCGTTGTTGAGTCAAAGCTTTCCGGTGAAATGCTTGACTTGAGTATGAAAAGCGGGTTGCTATCTGAAATAATAGCAAACCATTTTGAGCATGTTTTAAAAGTTTGAACTTCTGCTCGAACTTTATTTACAACCCCGTGTCATTATTGAATGACATTTCTAGGTTCGTAAATATTATCGATTCCAGAAGACATGCTCTTTTTATCAAAACATTTTTGAACACACAATTTTGAAAGATTTAGAAAAACCTTTTGAGAAATTCTCGAAAAATTGTGTTCAAAGTTTTGAAAAACAATTACTTGAGCTTAAGATGTTGAATATCTTAAAAGCGAGCTCAAGTCCGAGAAGTTGTGAACTTCCCGTTGTTAAGGATAAGTTACCATCGGCGATAAACTTTCCTTTTATCTGAAGGACGAGTCCTAAGCTGACATTTACTTAGAAGTCGTGTTCATGAGCTTGAAAAACTTTGACTGTTTTAACGGAAAGCTCATGACCGAGAAAGGTTAATTTCTCGTTACGAGGAAAAGTTCTCTTATTTAAAAGATACACTTTCCTTTCTGAGCTTAAAACTTCGAATGTTTTAATACAAGCTCATGACCGAGAAAGGTGAATTTCTCGTTAAGAGGATAAGTTATCATAAAAGATAATCTTTCCTTTATTTTAAGTTCGAGTTACAGTCTGACATTTAACTGTAAGTCATATACACGAGCTTAAAACCTTTGAATGGTTTTAATGTAAGCTCGTGTCCGAGAAAAATTAATTTCTCGTTGTAAGGATAAGTTTATCATCGGCGATAAACTTTCCTTTATTTGAAGAACGGGTTACCATCTGATATTTAATGATAAACCATATACACGAGCTTAAAACCTTTGAATGGTTTTTAGGGTAAGCTCGTGTCCAAGAAAACTTAATTTCTTGTTAAGAGGGTAAGTTATCGTTGTGTAGATAAACTTCCCTGTCTCTGAAGTCCGGGTCGTCGTCTGTCATTTAACGAGGAGCCATTATGCATGAGCTTAAAAACTTGGAATGTTTTTGATATAAGCTCATGCCCGAGAAAAATGAATTTCTCGTTTTTAGGATAAGTTTATCATCGGCGATAAACTTTCCTTTCTTTGATGAGCGAGTTACAGTCTGTTATGTGACTGTAAGTCCTAGTGTGCAGCTTAACCATGAATCCCCTGAGATACTAGTTTCTCTGATATCTGCTTCTTCAGCAACCAAACTCTGAGAGTGTCCTTAGTTGAAAGGTATACAACGATTGAACCGCTTCGTTCTTTTGGAACATCAACTTTGGTACCTGCATTCTCATTAGGAGTTTGTATACTTTTGCATGGGTTAGAGATATCTATTTGTGAAGCACGTGGGGGTTCACAGTTGGCTTTACTTGTATCAGAGGTGGCCTGAGGGGATGAATCACTTGTCTTAGATGGCAAACGTTTCCTTTTATAGAAAATCTTAAGTTCAGGCTTAAGTGATGTATCATCCTTTGCAATTTCCTCCCTAGTAGTCTTTGTAGAATCGGAGACTATCCTAGTTAAAGGGCACTCGTTTCCTACAAGAGTGAAAGATCTACCAGTGGGGCGCCACATTTTACCAACGGGTTTGATTTTAGCAACCCACTGGGATTTAAGTCTAGCACGGGAGTTCACCTCATTAAGCAATTTTTTGATACAAGCATCATGATTTGCCGTAAAGACACATTTTCTACATGTTTTACAAGTAGCATATTTAATGTCTGAATAATTCCTAGATGATTGATCGATGCTCCTAGAAGATGGCATGCTACGGTTAGCAGTGTTGGGTAATCTAGAAGGCATCTGACTAGGTTGGACATTGCTATCTCTTACATGTGTCTTTTCAATAGTTTCCCTTTGACCAAGATCATGGCCCACACTAGTTGAACTAGTTCTAGACGTGTTCTTTAAACTATTCTTAGAGAAACTAGAGGCAATCATGTGATGAGGTCTTGCTAAAACTGGAGTGATCACATTGGGCCTAGTTGCTGGAGTGACAGTTCTAGAAATATGACCCAAATCAACTTGGGAGGCAAACCGCGGTCTCGAGGATTGTGATCGCTCGGATCCAAATGCAGTAGGTTGTCTGACAGTCGGTTGTCTGACGAACTGATTTGTAGGCGGTTTCCCCAAGATTGATGGTTTTTCAAGCTTAGTGTCCACACTAGGTCCTTTACTTTTCCTTAACTCGTTTTTCAACGCAGCTATAGCAAAAACCTTTTCCTGTACTTGGGCCTTTAAAGTCTCATTTTCTTTGAGCAAGTTATCTTGGGATGCCAACTTAGATTCAAGCAGTTGAATTTGTTTCAAAAGGTTATCCTTTTCAGCTTTAGAATCTAGAACAGTTTGATCCAATTTTCTTTCAAGAACAACGTTTGACTTTTCAAGTTTTTCAAAGTATGTTTCAAATTTGTCCGTTTTCTTAGAAAATTCAAGTTTGGCATCCTCAAGATCTTTTGATTGTCGAGCTACGATTGTTTCGAGCTCTTTAATCTTGGAATCAGAAGCAGTCAATGAATCAGTTATAGGATAATTATCATGATGTTTAGCATTCTGAACAATCTCTCCCCCATTATGACTTACATCGGATGAATCAGAAGTGGTATTGCTATCACTCGTTTCCATCCCATGTTTGTCATAATTAAGTTCAGAATCCTCAATATGCGGCATATCATCAGCATATACATCATAAACCACATTACATTGTACCATGTTTGCAGGCTCTGCGTCATAAATGGGTAAGATGTCATCAAGAAAAATCTCGTGAACATTCCCTGACGTGCCACTGGCATCATGTTGTCCTCCTGATTCTGTGCTCGTGCCATCGTTAGGCTCCAAGTTGTCAACCGTATGACCATTATCCTCTTGCATCTGCGTCATTGATTCTTGCACTCCATTAACATACACTTGCTGAAGTTGTGATCTTTGATATATCGAAGACGAGACCGATGACATGAGTTTCAAAATCGTATCACGGAAAACTCGAAGCTCGGTATGTGTATCTCGAAGAAACGATTGGCAAATCATTGAACTTTCAGGCTTGATGATATTAAATTGGAGGAAAGGCGTGAGGTGTGTCACAAGAGCCTTATATGCAAGTACCGATGCAGAGTGATTAAAGTTTCCATGGTTGAGTTGCTCGGCGAGTTGGGTCAAAGCAGTGAAAATTGAGTCGATGAATATATGACGATCTTGTCCAAAGATTGTCACAAATTCGCTCCCTCCTTGAATCCCCGAAAGAGTGACAAGATGAGACTGGAGTAGTTGAAAGGAGGTGATGCCACTTTTCTTAACTTCGTTTTGCCTTAAATACAACTCTCCCTTTTTACATGTCGAATCGAACGAATCCATTAAAGATCGATTAAAACGAGAGACCCGTAAATAATACTTAAAATTCCTCGATGGATGGTATAAATGAAGATCGTCACTTTGACTCGTCACGTGTTTCTTGAGATCCGGCCACAATAACGTTTATTCCGACAAATATTTTTGCACGATTTGTCAAAAATTAACTTGATTTAAAAAAGAAAATTTTGATTTAAAAAATTTCTATCAAAAATATTTTTGTAAGATAATAAAAGATAATAAAAAATTTCTAGTAAAAATATTTTTGTAAGATAATATTTTCGAATAAAAGATAATAATAAAAAAGAAAAAACGTCTTACGTTAACAAACTACAAAAACAAAATAAAATGTGATATTGTTAAAATAAAATGTGATATTTTAAAATAAAAAGGATTAATTTAACTAAAAATGTTAAAAATGACAAAAAGACAAAAAAAATGTAACTAAAAATAAAAATTTAGATTAAATCTTAAAAGAAAATGTAACCAAAAGTAAAAAAAAATTGTAACGAAGATATAGAGTTTACGTTTTCTTAAGAAAGTAAATATTATAATGATAACCCAATTCCTTGTTTACTCCGTCGAATTTAATACACGCTTCAAACCCATCCCTTGTTTTCTCAGTCAACCAACAAATACGTGGCCCAATATAAAAATCCTCCACCGCCCACTTGTTCGCGTTGATATATCCGCCTCACTTATCTCAAAAACGTGATAACTCTCTCTCTCCTAAACTAAAAAACACACACACAGAACATAGACCTAATCTCTCTCTCAATCTAATCTCTCTCTCAATCACAGAGAACCGTCCCTCAATCAAACTCTCTCTCTCCTAACAATTACCTCAAAACCTCCGTCACGTTTATCGCTCTCTCACATAGATAACCAAACAGGAAGATGAAAAGTTATTGCTTCAAGATCTTTAATATAAGGTCTCGGGTAAGGTTTATTATCTTTAAAATTTAATGTTTTTGAGTAATTGAGTCTCTCTTCTTCTGTAGTGTCCTTCTTGAGTTTCAGGATGAGTGTGTGGGGTTCTTGGTCAGTTTTTAAATAAAGGTGAGGTTGGGTAGGGGTTGTTTACTGGGTCTGTGAAGATGTGTGAGTTTGGTTTGGAGTTGGGTAGTCGAGAGGGTGGGTCTTGAGTTTGAGTTGTGGTCGAGGCGGGTAAGGGTTGGAGTCTTGGGAGTTGTCGAGAGGTGTAACAAGAGTTGTTGTCGAGAGGGTGTAAGGGAGTGAAGATCGAAAGTAAAAAAACGAGGGTGTTTGTTTGGGTATAGATGTCAGTCTCTGATGGTTGTGATTGAATCGAGTCTCGGACAAGTCAAGTCTAAGATTTTTGTTTAAAAAAATAAACTGAGATTAAAAATAAACTGAAACCGTGATTTGTTTGTTGATGGGATTAGGGTTCGTTTGTCAGTCGAGGGTGAGTAAGTGAGTTGTGGGTGTTGAATGAGGGCGAAAGATGTGTCGAGTGTGAGGGAGTCTGTTTTTAGTCGAGTGGAGGGTGTTGAGTCTTTTTGTTTGATTTGAGTTTGAGATGTTTTGTCTGTGTCGAGGGAATGAGTCTTATTAAAAGACGATGATTTGCCCAAATTTGTCCGTTATGTTTGAAAGAGCTTCATTCGGAAGAGTTTTTCAAAGATTGATACGGAAGTTTTTTCAAGACAATTGATTCGGAAGTTTTTGATTCGGATGTTGTTGATCCGGAACTTCTTGATCCGGAACTTTTGGCTTGATCCGGAAGTTCTTGGTTCGGAAGTTCTTGATCCGGAACTTCTTGATCCGGAACTTTTGGCTTGATCCGGAAGTTCTTGGTTCGGAAGTTTTCTGTTGATATGGAACTTTTAAAGGTTTGATTCGGAACTTAACAATTTGATTCGGAACTTTTCAAAAACTTCATGACAGACTGACTGAAGACCCAAAGACCTTGATTAACGACAAGACTGAACAATTGGACAACTGGACAAAAAACTTTGATTTTGGACAGCAGGACTGAAGGACTGAGACCCAATAGACTTGAAACCTAGATATAATAAGGAAAATTATATAAAAAAAACTGATATATAAAAAAAAATTGATTATAAAAACTTAAAAAAAAACTAATAAAAACAAAAATTAAAGTAGTAAAATGGATTAAAAAATAAAAAAACAAAATTAAAAGTTGAATGTAAGATATTCAAACAAAAAAAGCAAACGAAATAGAAAGGATTTAATAAAAAATACAAAATTTGTTAATAAAAAACACAATAAAAAAAAATACAAACTTTGTGATAAAAAAAACAATAAAAAATACAAACTTTTTATAAAAACACAAAATTAAAAAGAGAAAAACAAAAACTTTTATAAAAAAACACCAACTTTTTTATAAACACAAACTTTTTAAGGTTTTATATAAGAAAAATTTGATTTTTATATAAAAATTTGTGATTTTTTTATCTAAAAAGTAAATAAATTTGAAGATTTGATATGATTTAACACATAAAAACACAAACTTTTTATAAAAAATACAAACTTTTTTAAAATTTAAGCATGATTAAATCAAAACCCACCAAAATCAAACAAAATAAAAGAAGAATAAACCAAACTAACCAAGGCTCTTGATACCAATTGAAGGTCTACGTAATTTATGGCCTATTCTATGTTATGGATTTGGTGGATTTATGTGGTTAATTGATTGATTAATAAAGAAGGAAATGAAGAAATTAGATGAAGGATTAGAGAGAGAAAGGAGAGAAAAGGGGAAATGTAGAGAGAGAAAGAAAAGATGGAAAATGATTAAGTGAAAATGTGAAAACCAACAAACCCCCTCCTAACATGCTAGGAGGGGTTATATATAGCCCACCCTACATGTGGGCTATATGGACTATACATTAAGTAAATAGATCACGAGCCCGTTACATAATTATAGTTGGAGCGACCGATCCTTCATAAATACGTAAAACGTATTTCCAACAATAAGGAGTTTGTGAAACCATATAATTATGCTTATGAGAATAGTCTTTATGGCCTGTTCAACAAACAAACTCGGAAAACTCGTGAGGAAGTGTTCTTAGAATGCAAACAAAAGAGAATTCAATGGAAGAAAGCATTTGCCCCTAAGAAATCTAATGTTTACAAATACATAAACTACCTCCCTCTAGATGAATCTAAAAGCAAGAGTAGGAAAACATTAGGTATTCTTAAACATCACATAGATAATGTTAAATCTATTGTTGAAAGAGACTGGGCAAAACGTGAAAATGCTGAGTGGACATGTCCGGTTCCTCAAGATATTACCTTGCTTGTCAAAGAACTCTTAATTCCTAACACGGCGTTGATTAAAGAAACTGTTCTTCAACTTGAGGAGTTCATTCGGACTGAAATGTTTGATGATTTAAAAAATGTTGAATCTATTGAGAAACACATTGATGATCTTCAAATGGAGAAGTCTGATTTTTCAGATGAATATGATTTACTCTTGCAAGAATGCGTTTCTAAAGATGTTATGTGTGCTTATTTTACATCTTGTGCTGATATTGATGAATATTCTGAAGTTGCATGCCAATATCTTGATAAGATCAAAGAATGTGAACGTCTTGAAATTGAGATTTTGAAACGTAAAGAAAATGTTGACAAAAAGGCTTTTGAGTTACTTCAACACAAAACTGATTTCCTTCAAAAACATTGTCATTCACTTGAACTTGCTCTACAAAAAGAAGTTGGTAGTTTTCCACATGATAATAAATTGCAAGAAAAACTTTCCCAAACATTTCGAGAAATGAATGAACAGAATTTGGAAATTAAAGGGTTGACAGCTCAATTACAAGACAGGGACAGAGCAATAGCAGAGTTGCAGAAACTCGTTGCTAAAATGGGTGGGAAAATCTTGGAACCTAGCATTAAGAAACCTGTTGTTCAACAACCCAATGCCTACAAGGATCCAAAGCTGTCTATCTTAGGAAAACCGACTCCGTTCTCCAATTCTTCTCATATGAAATCTAGGTTACCCCCTAAGACTGATGTGCAACCAAGTGTTCCAAAACCATCCATATCACCCTATGTTCCTCCATTTAGAAAGCACATTGTTGCTAAACCCAACCATGTGAATGCACCTAGCGCTTCTAGGACTCCTCCAAAACGTGTGACATTCACGTCCACAAAGGAATCAGTAGGTTCAAATGACCTCGTTCATACCCACAAACTGGAGGATGCGAAACAAAAAGGGAAGCTTCAGAAAGACAAACCAGTGTATGAACAACCTAGTTCGCCAAATCCCGCTAGAGTTCTACACACTCCTAATGGTAGTCAACCAAAACCTAGGATCCCTCTTCAGCAATCTAGGAATTGGAAACCATCCATGAATAGTCTTGTTTCAAACACCACGCCTGAACGATTTGGAAAACAAAGGAATACAAGTACTTTCATGAATCTAAAATTCCCTGTATGTCCCACTTGCAAAAAGGGCATTCACAATGGAAATCATGACCATTGCATTTTGCAATACCTCTATGAGGTAAAATCTCGTTCCTTTGAACAGAGATCGAATACAGAATCCCATAAGACAACAAGGAGATACAAACCCGTCGTAAAGAAAAGCAACCACACCAAATCTGAAACGTGGATTCAAAAAGGACATAGTTTCTCTCCAAAGAAGTCTTCCGCTGTGCAAGAGAAAGCTACTCCTAAATCTAGTCTTCAGTGGAAACCAACGGGACGGATCTTCACAGAAGTTGGTCTTAAGTGGATTCCAATAGAGAAGAGTGATGACACCTGCACCAACACTAATGCTACTGTTCTACACGCTGAAAAGGAATTTGTTACTCCTAATTCTAGTATTTGTGCAAACTCTTCTTCTGTGATTGCAGGTACAACAGCGGATTCTGAACCCACTTCTCCTTCTTCAAAGGGTTCCAATTCTGTATATTCGATATCACCTTCTTCTGCTGTACAAAAGTCTATTTTGGATTATTTTCGAAAAACTTGAGAAAAAAAAAATATAATAAAACGTAAATATCCATAGAAAAACAAATTAAAAAATGGAAAAACTTTCAAAATACCAAAAATATTCTTCTCGACATGTCTTTCAGTATCGATAATATGGACGTACCTAGAAATGTCGCTCAATAACGACACGGGTGTGTACATAAAGCTCGAATGAAAGTTGTAAATATTTTTCAAAACATGTCATTTCAATGACCTCAGATTGTGACTCGTACTTCCAAGAAAGGAAAGTTGATCACGAATGATAACTTATCCTTAACAACGGGAAAATAAATTTTCTCGGTCATGAGCTCTCATTAAAAACATTCAAAGTTTTTAAGCTCATGTAAACGACTTACAGTTAAATGTCAGACTGTAACTCGGACCTCAAATAAAGGAAAGTGTATCTTTAAAGATGCAATATCCTAACAAACGGGTAGAGCAATCTATCACGGGTTGAGCTTGTCACAAAACATTCAACGTTTTGAGCTCAACACAATGGCTTGTAATCACTTTTAGATTGCAACCCGGATCTAAATTCACGGGGGAGTGTACGCTTTTGTACTCTTACCCTTAGCAAAAGAAGTTAAATCTTCTTACACTTGAGTGGATTCGTCAAGACATTCAAGGTCTATGAACTCAAGTTTATGCTTTTCGAAAAACCTCTTCGACAAAAAGAATTGATTTTTCAAACAGCGTTGAACACAATTTTTTCAAGAATTTCTCAATGATTATTCAAAATCTTTCAAAAATTGTGTGTTCAACAACTCCCATCCTCAAAGAGCGAAATGTGGATCATATCCTCACAATGACAATTCAATTGGATCAATTTTTGAGGGGGAGCATTTTAACTTCATGCAAAAGATTAACACATATTTCTCCCAGAGATTTCAAGACTATTTTAAAAATATATTTTAATCAAATTTGGTATCTCTAATATCAAAAGATTTTATATATTAGAGATAGGGGGAGAAAATATGATTAAAATGTGATCTAATATAAGACTCAAGCACTTTCACTCTTACCTACATGTGTGAAACACTTTCGATTATCGATGCACATGTGAAGGGGGAGCTTTTCTGAAACGACAAAACTAACAAGGTGTTAAATGTTTTTCAAACACTTTGTTAGAATTTAAAGTGGTTTTCATGGTTACGATCAAATACCCACAACATCTTTAATTCACGACGTTATTGGTGTCAAAAGGGTGGTTAGGTTTAAGTCCTATGATCCAACCAGAGCCGGAGGGATCTTCCCAGGGA
This sequence comes from Glebionis coronaria, assembly GCA_025667525.1. Lineage (NCBI taxonomy): Eukaryota > Viridiplantae > Streptophyta > Magnoliopsida > Asterales > Asteraceae > Glebionis > Glebionis coronaria. The sequence continues at coordinate 50,837 of JANFOE010001114.1, read as the reverse complement.
CAATCCAATAGATTATTAGAAGTCCTTAGGAAAGATGGAGTAGAATGTGAACGTAGCAGAATGTCGACTAAGTACTGATGCTAGCACTGGAACAATCACAACAAGGTGCTAGTAAAGAAGCCCTCCATACAACTTAGGCAGAAACCGGGTCAACTCATCATGAAGACAAACTCATCATGGACCCAGTGATGTGAAGCACAACCCTTTCCTAGCTACTCAGTCTTCTCTCAAAAGAAGTTTGTTTTATTGTCACGGAGATCAACACGACTTCTATTGACTTTCTCACTCCGAGATTGTTGATATTGAATAGGTGGCATCTGCTCCAGCCTCCGACCACTAAAAGTGCACAAATCGAGTCTAGAGCCAAGAGATCAATCAAATCTCGTTAGGACACACGGATGAAGATCAAGAGAGTCCTACGCTACATCCTTGTGATATTGCTAGAACACTCAGAGTGATACTACTTAGTATTCACAATGATGAGTGGAAATCCTTCCAGTGTTAACATCAAACAACACTGCGGTAGGTCATATGCAAGATTCTTTATGAATTGAACATATGTAAAACTGAAAAGCAACAGTGGTTTGATTCTGAATTGATTCAAACTCGTTTCAGGTTTCTACGCAATATCTTTATGGTCTTGCCAGAACATTCAGAGTGATATTTATTAATATTCACAGTGACGAATGGAAATCCTTCTAGCGTCAACATCAAACAGCGCTACGGTAGGTGACTTGTGAGATTCTTATGAATCAAACTTGTGTCAACAGGAAAGCAACAATGGTAAGATTCTTAATGAATCAAACTTGTTCCAGGAATTTGAATTGACGACTTTAATTAAGCGGATATTTATCCAATTGATTCACTCTTTATGTTCGCAGTCTTGCTTTGAGACGGTCGAGTAAAGAGAACGGCTAGTACTGCCGCGAAACCCTGTCAAGGAGATTCTTAATTGAATCTACCTGATCACAGGTACGATATTTAATATCGTATAACGGTCTTCACCGACCGGAGGTAAAACGCTACCGATTTAGGACGAATGTCAAAGCCATTCAGTCCGTGTCTATGTTTTGTCTCGAGAAGGTGGCGTCACGGTGTACTCAGCAAAGTCAAAGATTCACAACCACATATTCATGTCCAAAGACTTATCCAACAATTGATAGTGTGAGCATGTGGACAAAGACACAAGATCGCAAGATGGTAATGACAAGTCAAGGATGATTTGAAGATCTCAAGACTAAAAGACAAAGTCGAAAGACAAGGACAAAGGCTCAAAGATCATAGCATGAAGGAACTAAACTATTGTTACACGTTCAAGGCTCATTTATGACGAGATTCGTAATCTCCATTGACCTTCAAATATCAAAAGGGTATGACCTCACATTGGGGGAGATTGTTAGCCTCAAAATATTGAGTCAAACAAGAATGCTCGGTCATAGGTTATTATTGTAACATTAGTTAGAACGCTGTAATAGATAGTTAATTAGTCGTGGTTCACGGGCTTGGATTTAAACTAATTAAAGTCCAAAAGACAAGCCCGGCCCAATATATAGTCCATTAAAGCCCGCATGTGGGTGGACTATATATACTACCCTCCTAGCATGTTAGGAGGGTGGATGGTCATTTGTAACAACTTCTTTTCTTAATCTAATCTCACCAAGTTAATCATCTCCTCTCTACTATCTCTCACTACTTTCTCTCTCTAGGAATTCATCTCTTCTTCATCTATTTTCTTTCTTCCTTCATTGTTTAATCATCACAAATATATGGGACAACATATATATATAGATACATACATACATATATATATATATATATATATATATATATATATATATATATATATATATATATATATATATATATATATATATATATATATATATATATATATATATATATATATATATATATATATATATATATATATATATATATATATATATATATATATATATATATATATATATATATATATATATATATATATATATATATATATATATATATATATATATATATATATATATATATATATATATATATATATATATATATATATATATATATATATATATATATATATATATATATATATATATATATATATATATATATATATATATATATATATATATATATATATATATATATATATATATATATATATATGTATATATATATATGTATATATAAATATATATATATATATACATATATGTATATATATATATATATATATATATATATATATATATATATATACATACATATATATATATATATATATATATATATATATATATATATATATATATATATATATATATATATATATATATATATATATATATATATATATATATATATATATATATATATATATATATATATATATATATATATATATATATATATATATATATATATATATATATATATATATATATATATATATATATATATATATATATATAGTATGGATCCAGTAAGAAGAAAAATTAAAACGAGAAGAATAAGAAGAAATCCTGACCACAAATTCCATAAAGGAAGGAGAATTTTAAGGGGAGATGCATCTGACTTTGTAGGTGCATCTGAAATGTGTGGCTGTGGTTTCTTCTCATTCTTCTCATTTTACCTAATCTTCTTATTTGATCCTAACTCTATATATATATATATATATATATTTATATATATATATAGGGGTGGGATCTAGAGAAAACAACCTTTTGGTGAAAAACATAGAAAACAAATAGGTAGGGTACCTTTTGCAACATTTTAAAACGGAAGGTAGAAAACGAAAATAAAGGAAAGGCGGAAGGACTATAATTGCAAATACTACAAACTTAAACTTTTCAAACCCTGAAAAAAACACACACACAGACTCATTTCTAGAAAACATCAGAGCGCCGACCACCAACACCACGGTCGAAGCGACGGCCACTACCAACTCATCTTTGTTGAATACCCGATCACCTCAGATCATCGACGTCCCCAATATGATATTTTGCTTATAGATCACAACCGTTCACAATCATCCACCACCATTCCTTATCATCCACCATCGTTCTCGTTCCCTGTCGTCCATCACGGATACGACACCCCCATCATTCATCATCAGGTATTTTCTAATCTTCTTATAAAACTAATTTTTTTTATTTTTCAAATTTTTAATCGAAGATTTGAATAAATTTTAGGTTGGACGTAATCGCCTGTGTTAATTAGCGATATTTTTCGACTTAATTTTACTGTATTATGTAGAGTTGTTGATTAATTTACAAACATTATGATTGGGTCAGATGTAATAATTTATGTGTTTTGGTGACTAATATCAAATGTGCTAATTAATTTACTACGTCATGTATCAAGAATATAATGTGTCAATAAAACAAAATAATTGTATCACCATCAATGCATTAAAGGAAAATCATTATATGAAATTGGTACAGAAAAATTTATGAAAGAAATGGCAAACAAAAAATATTAGCTAATTAACTATATATGAAAAGTGACATGAATGTGACGGTCTTTATGAGAAGAAAACAATAATTATTACGGTAGTAAACTCATTAATTTCGTGACCATATAATTTGCTTGTATAAAATGCCATTATTTATCAGTCTTTTTACAATTATGCCATCAATATAATAAAATTCAAATCTTATCCATAACTAAAGATCTGACGGTCCTCAGCTGTGCTTCTTATAACCTATTTTAAGGTGTACACTACAATAACAACACCCTATATATATATATATATATATATATATATATATATATATATATATATATATATATATATATATATATATATATATATATATATATATATATATAAACACTAATATTGAGCTAAATAAGAAAAGGAAAATGATTATTAGACGTTATACCCGCCCATCGAGCGGGTTTTGTAACTAGTATATATATATATATATATATATATATATATATATATATATATATATATATATATATATATATATATATATATATATATATATATATATAGATATATATATATATATATATATATATATATAGGGGGCTTTCTTTTCAGAACCAATATAAGTGATAGAACTATCAGAACCATAATTAGCCAATAGGAATTTAGATAATTAATTTAGGTTTATTTAGTTGCAAAAAAAACGTAGGGACATAAATGTAATTATGTTAATGATGCATTTTATGGAAAATATTTGTATGTTACTAAAATTGTGGAAATAATTCAGTATTATCTAAATGAAATCATATCAGTGTTATGAAATCATATCAGTGTTTTTAAAACGTAATATCCTTACCGAATAATATGCATAATCTTCTAGTGTAGACGCGTATTTTTTATATATATATATATATAAATCAATTTCGCATAAGCAGGATATATCTCAAAAATCATTCGATACTTTTTTTCTTATTAAACCTAATCTGGGAAGAAAGCGATCTAATTTTTTTTAAATAGCAATTCACTGAACATGGTTGTTATTTCTCAAGAAGATGTGAACATGGTTGTGGAAAATCAAACAGAGGCTGCTGATGTTGTCACGATTATTGAGGCAAGTGATGGCCAAGATGAAGGTTCAATATTGTTTCTGGATCAAGGATACAATACAGAAACAAACGGTATGTTTTTTTTTTTGTTAAATTTCGTTTTAGGGTGTTTTTTTAGTACACATCTATGTGACAGTAAGCGTATAAACTGTGTATATTGGTTGTTTTTTTTTTATTAAAGTACATGCATGTTACGTAGCATTTTTTTTTGTGATTTTGTGTTTAAAGTACATGCATGTTACATGCTATGTTTTTGTTTGTGTGTAAAGTACAACTATGTTATTGGTTATTAACTGTGTATATTGGCTGAATTTTTTGTTTTTTTTTGGTTTAAAGTACATGAATGTTACGTGATCTTTTTACATGCGTTGTTTTTTTTTTATGTTTTAAGTACAAATATGTTATTGGTTATTATTAAACTATATGTTAGATGCCTGTGATTGCTATTTTTTTTCCCGTGAACATATGTGATGGATTATTTTCAAACTGTATATTGCATTGTTTTTTGATTTTTTGTTTATAGTACATGCATGTTACATGTTTTTATTTTTTTATTTTTTTGGTATACACATGTTGTCATAGGTTTATTAAGATACCTGGATTGTGCTTCTAGTACCATTTTTTTGGTTATATTTTTTTTATTGTTTGATTTGTATGCACTTGTATTATTTTTTGTAGATTGATGGTAACATGCATGTATATTTTGTTGTTGATTGATAACATTCATGTATATTTAGTATAGGCTGTTTTTTAATAATAATTTTGTGTGTGTTGATTTAAAAAAAATAAAAGTGTATACACTATCTTTTAAGTGAAAGGAATGATATGTTATGTAGATTTTAGGTTATGTCGATGCGTGTAACATATATGTTTTTTATAAAAATGTTGTGTATGGTGTTGTAAAAAAATAATAGTTTATACACTACTTTTAAGTGAAAAGAATGATATTTTATGTAAATTTTAGGTTATGTGGATACATGTAACATATATGTTTTTTATGTAGTAGTTTATTTTTTTAATTGCCAACTTGTTGTTGTTGATGTAAGTGATAATTTTTTTTGTTATATAATATTGAGTGGGTTGAATATTTTCTTTTAATAGTGTGACGTTTTATTAGTCATTTGTGTGAGATCTATATGTGTAATTAGCCGGGTATTGCATAATTTTTTTTAAAATAACATTGAATATTTAAATATTTTGTAGATGGTAGTGACGTTGATATCTACGATGTTGATCCGGAAATGGTTCCAACTCCGGGAGGAAGCAAGTATTGGGTACCTAATGTTCCAATACATGAGAAACCTAAATTAGAGGATGTTTATAACAGTTTTGAGGAAGGGTACAATGCTTACAAAGAGTATGCAGCTAAAGCTAGGTTTGGTGTGCGTAGATCGGGTGTTAAATGGTACAGAGGGCAAGTAACACACAAGTATCTGTTATGCAATAGAGCTGGTAAATCAAAAAAGGTTGTAGAAACTAATACACTTGTTGAAGGTGATGTTGAAGGTGAAAATGATGCAAACAATGCAGGTGAGAAAAAGAAAAGGAAGCGCAAATCATATTCTACACTTACTGATTGCCCAGCTAGGCTAGTGTTGAAACCTATATTAGGGACAGAAAACTATAAACCTTCTAAGTTTGTTGAGAATCATAATCATCCTTTGATTGATAAGAGTAACATGGATCTTTCGCGAGCTCGTAGGCAGTTAGAATTTGGGGATTATTTATTTATCCATCGTGCATCTTTGACTAGTATTGGGCCATAGAGAGCACACAGGTTTCAGGTAGCTTTATTAGGTGGATTTGACAAAGTTCGTGGGATGCCAATAGATTGGAATAATTTTAAGCGGAAAATGAATGTTTTCATAGGGGATAGAGATGCACAGATGTTAGTGGATAAAATGGAAAAAAGGATGAAGCATGTTCCTAATTTCTCTTTTTATCATCACACAATAGAAAAGGTGTTATGTCGTATGTTTTGGGCGGATGAGACAATGAAATGTAACTATGCTGCGTTTGGTGAAATTGTTTCGTTCGACGCGACATTTGAAACTAATAAGTATGTTTTTTTATGATAATTTTATTTTTAGTAGCATTTATTTAAAATTGTTTATAACATTGATGCATTTCAGGTACGACATGATTTTTGTTCCGTTCACTGGTATTGATCATCATCAAAAATGTGTGACGTTTGGCGCGGCATTGTTGACTGATGAAACTACTGAATCATATAAGTGGATGTTGAAAGCGTTTTTAAAAGTTCATGGTAAGCAACCGGCTTTGGCAGTTACTGACCAAGATGGGGCACTACGGAATGCGGTTATGGAAGTTTTTACAGAATCACAACATAGGTTGTGTATGTGGCACATTACACAAAAACTTCCCGCAAAGGTATGAGTAACGTAAAATATATGTTTTGATAAAAACACTTCTAGTTAACTACTTTTATAATAATTTTTTAATTGTTGGAAAACTATTTTATTATTATTTTTGTAGGTTTTGGGTGACCTAGATACAGATTCTGATTTTAGGAAAGATTTCCATAAACTTGTTTGGAATGTGTACATTTCAATTGAAGAATTTGATGTTCGTTGGAATGCGATGATACTTAAATATGATCTCAGAGAAAACAAGTGGTTGTCCGACATGTATGCGATTAGAGATCGTAGGGTGCCTGGTTATTTTAGCCATGTGCCTTTTTGTGGGTTAATGAAGACAACGTCAAGGTCTGAAAGCTCGAATGCATTTTTTCAGGTATATTCTAGCCATGGTAACTCTCTGGTCCATTTTATGCTATGTCGCACCAATTGATTTCTGCCAAATCTGTATCGGGACTAATATGGTCTAGCAAGGAATAATCACAGAACCCTTTTCCTTTTATGTATCCCATCAATGAAGAGAAAAGGACAATAAAATTCAACTTGAAATTTATGTCCGCCACTCTAGATTTTCGAATAACCTGTTTGATTTTGTTGGGAGTAATTTCCCTAACATTTACAAACTGTCTCTCCCAATTTTGAATCATATCCGTATCATGTATCCTTGGTTGTTCCAATATATGGATACCCTCGTTGCGTAAACCAATCATATCAGCTATGAGTTGTTTAGTAATCTTGATAGAACAGTTTTGTAAAGTGATGGTCATATCTTTAGGTTCGAAGTTGTCAACCACATAGAACCCCAACCTTTTAGGAATACCATCAACCTTGAAATCAAGCATATCCCCAAACCTGATTTGTTCTAGACAAGCAATCTGGACGGGTTTCAGAGTTAACAAAGCATTATATAATGCTTTGGGACTGGTTCTGGTATTAAATGCAGCTTCGTAATGACCTACAGCTTTATTGGGTTTAGACGGGCCTCCTACTTTACTTTCAACCTTGACCCGGGTTTGTTTCTGAACAACATCGGTAATTTGACCTATAAATATTTTTTATACAAAACATTGTTAACATACATGTTTAACAAACACACCTAGTAAAGTGTTTTCTTCATCTAGTTAATAAGGTGTTTTAAAAATTGCAATGAATATTAAAAAACATGTATGTTACCATGTATGTTATAATATACACATAACTACATTTTTTTGGTATGGAACCTAAGCATAATATACTGTTTGGTTGTGACGGTAAGTATCATAAGGCTGATAAATTGACAACATGTATGTTAAAGTACGACCAAGTGTAAATGAGTATGTAAGCTAGATAACTAAATAATATCCTGTTTCTCATAAACAAACAGTTAAGCGAATAACCTAAGGCATTGACTTGGAAAACTAACATGCGACCA
>JANFOE010001114.1:0-37500 GCA_025667525.1 Glebionis coronaria | reverse complement strand
AACTGGTATTTCAAAATAGCTAAAATCAATCATGTCACTGTTACAACTTCCTTGGGTAATCAATCTAAACTTAAATTAATTCACTCATCATAGTTATTAAAGAAATCACATTAACATGGAGTTATTTATAGCTTACGATACAATCATCATATTGTTTAACTGCATCACTTTTTAACATACACAACTTTGTTAGTAAAATATTAATTCTTAAATGTGCCTTGTGTATACAAAAAGAAATTACGTGTAGAACCTTAGAAGTTGATTCTGTAAAAAGAAAGTACTTTGTACATTCTATAAATAATGGCTAAAAATAAGATATTTTCTATTTTTGATAACATCAAGCTTAAATGAGTATCGCCATCTCAATCCCATTACCATGCGTTCCCATTCTCGGTACTTCCCTTATTGTAAGTTTAAATGATTTGAATAAATTCATCAATGAAAAGGCTGTAAACTAAAATTTTGTTATCTTGTAATGATGATGGAAGACAGATTCAGCGTTGCGCTTCCACACATTACATATAGAGGCTGTTGCACAATGAGGAAATGGTATGCTTTGTAACCTTCAAAGACTACGTACTACACTACCGACTCAAAGGTTTGAGTTAGAAGGTGGTTTGATTGAAGCATGATGAAATGATAACCTGTAACCGACTTCTTTACTCACAGTCCCTATTTGGATAGTTGATTCATTAACCTATAGGAAAATGATATAAAGACTACTGCTAATTATCTTTATCTATGTATTTCTAATGAGTGATGTTCAATACTCAGGTAATAGATTCATTTGAATCATCACACTAACACAACCATGAACCACCCAATGGATTCCTAGCATTTGGTGGGCCTCTTGGTACACCTGTTGCATCGTCGCACATTTGCTGATCAACAAAAAAATGGTTCACATTATAAGATTACATGGCATGAATGTCCCTTATAGAAAATGCACGGAGTAATATAGATGTATTGTATGTAGTAATCAGGCAGATTTTTTTTTACCTTCGTCGACCTCACCAAAGCTACAAAATATTTCCTTTACCCAGCAACGAAACAATGGTATGTGTCGGGACGTTTTTTTCGTTCCAATTGGGCAGTGATATCAGCTACTAAGATTGTATAATTTTTTTCTTCTTTACATCTCAGCTTTTATAACTCTTCAATACTCAGTCTTAATATTCTCTTTATTAGGTCAAACAAAGTTTGTTAATGACACATGAACGCACAATATGTTTTATGAGAACAATGTCTGGGGGCTTAAACCTCAAAGGTTTAGTCGTTACCTGGATAATAATCATGTAGTATAGTTATATCGTTTGCTTAATCACAGAGTCACGTGATTTTGGTTGCTCAATGTGTGGCTTCATATAATTGATAAAAAAACTGAGATCATCCATGACTTCCCTTAGAAGCTTTGTGCACTAATGTCTGGATAATTATCTTGTAATTGGTTTTCTAACAAAAGTCTAATACCTACAGATATTTCATTTAATAAAATACCAGCTGAACCCTAGCAATCACCAAATAAAACTCGGGAACATGCTCAATCTAACTATTTTCCAAGTGAAAGCCACTACTTCCCAAATTAAAGATCAAGAAACATTATCTTATGCTTGACACCTATTTCACAAACTACTATTAAGAAATGTGTAGGCATTGGAGATTTGAAAGTACTTATGTGATACGAAACTATGAGATAAACAAAAAAGTGAAAAAAACTAAGCTTCAGGAAATAGTTTAGATAGTGTGCAGATATGAGGTAAACAGGTTGCGTATATCTGAACCCCATGGTAAAGTCATTCAAACACAATATAGGCATTTCGTTTCATCACAGTTGGTTACCAAATTTTGATTATTAACCATTCAATCTCAGAACCCATGTCTACCACCATTTTTTTTACTTCTCCAAGAATGTTACTCAAGACGAACAATGTTTTTAGAATTTATATGTCAAATCAGTACTATAATTAACTACTGGTATTGACTTAAGGATGTACACACTTTAGATGACTTTCAAACGGGCTAACGGTCTAACCCACAACCGTTTCCTTTTTAGCTAAAATTTTAGATTTTTTGTTGGAGATAAAAACATACCCATATTGACCCATTCAATACTTAATGGGTCGATTTTTTTTCTTCCGATTTAGCTATTTATTTTTCCTATGTGACCAGTTACATCCATTAGAAATAAAATAAAACATATAAGAAACAACCCATTAGAAAAAAGATCGCTACCATTAACATATATTCAACATACAAAACTGATGTATCTACCACCAGTGCCAACATGTACAAAAAGAAGCATAAAGATTAAACTTACATACCTCAGCTTTTGCATTGCCTTTGGGCACATGTGGCCATGTAGGGAAACATCGTTTTCTATAAAGAAATTTGTTAGGTTGAGTTTCGAGACAGCATAGAAAAACCATCTTAACAAAAACAAAAAGCAAAAGATTGTGGTATCGGCTAACTTTGACCCGTTAGTCAACTTGTGTTTTTGTTCATCTCAAACAGGTAAAATACATGGTTATAATAGCGTAAGGCGTGGCGTGGCGGCATGTCCAAGTTACACACTTTAGCGACTATAGCGAAGCTATAGCGTTTTTAAAGCGTGACTTATGGCGGTGCAACATAAAAAATTATTTATATTGTTTTATCATATTTCAATATTATATTTATATTGATTTCACAATAAGTGTTGTACATAATAAATAAAGTTAGAATACTCTCCTTGTATCTTATAATAATCATTTTTTAGATGAATTCAAAAAATTACCGCACCTCGTGTCGTAGCGCCTCAAGCTTTGGCGCGCCCTAAGGCGAGTCGCAGCGGGCTATTTAGAACCATGGTAAAATATATTCTTATAAGCTAAATGATGAAATATTCAGCGGACTGGAGTCATGTCAAGTAGATATTTACTCCATAAAATCTCCTAAAGTATTTTGTTTAAAAATTAGGATCAGTATCCAAATGAGTTTACCTGATTAAGTTGGGACCCTTATCATCATAACCAACAACGCCATTAAGAAAAGTGACTCCAGGCCATGTATCTTTTATGGCGTTCCCATTATATTGTAATTAAGCAAAAAAACAATCAGATATAAAAAGAACAGGTGTGTGTAGAAGATATCAAAATTATATGAGTGTATTACTTAAAAATATGGTTCAATTGGACAATCTAAGTGTTTCCAGGAAAGAGTGGTTTCCGTCTTTCTGAATAACCATTTGAGCAAATATACAGCCAATCGTCCACACATCATATAGGTCCAATAAAATGTGTTAAAGCCGAACATACCAAAGTAAATTCATCTGAAGTGCATACAATCCAACAAATCACTTTAATCAAATAAATATAACATTACCGTAATGATATTGATTAATATTAAGCATGTTTTAATACGTTCATATAGACAAAACTCATAGAAATGCAAAGGTATTTATTCTTTGGCCTAACCTAAACCAATTATATCCATGTCTTATGTGCGGCTGAACTTTAATCTATTTGTGGATGAAAAAGGGGAGATGCAGATCAATGTAAAAGAGCTACAGTTTACAAATCCAGGAAGAGATAAAAACTCATAGAAGAAGGTTATATAATACATATCATTGTTTTTCGAGGAGTACCTTTCTTGACAACATTAGTAACTAACAAAAGGAATAGCAAAAAAATGCTTACAACCTTTTGATGAAGAAATTAGACCAAACTTTTCAATATCATAGTTTCCCGCAATCATATATATTGATTAATTTATTAAGTTTTCGATAATAGTAGTTACTGCTGTTTTAAACTAATCATTCCTAAAAGTATTGATGCATACCCAATATAGGAGCATTAGTTTTCCTACACGATTTCTATAAAATCACATATTCCCTATGGGGTTAATCATAGTTTCAGCTATCGGATGGTCTTGGGTTGAGTAGAAGTCAGCTCGGTTGTAATGAACCTTCATTCTCCTAATCTAGTAGGTGTTAGAATATACCATACAGTGTCTGTATACGGGTTCACACTCTAAAAGCTGAAACTCAAGGAGCATCCAAGTCTAATTAGGATTGTAATGTATATTAGTGTAATCCTTGTTTTACTGATTGTTTATGTGCTCATACTATAATATTGGAAGGATCAACGTAAGCCATGGCCCTTCCTATCTAGGTGGGACAGTACCGATTTTTTAAATTAAAAAAGTACTGATATTATTATTAATGAGTACCTTATTATCAAAGCATGTTTGCACACTGCCGGATGCCACCTGGTTAATTGAAATTTTGTGAGAATTAAGAAGACCGTATGATAAGAATCTCTAATAAATCCGAACACCGATAAGCATACAAAAAACAGTAAACGCAAATCCCAAACACCCATAACTTAATTAAAAGCTTCAAACTCTATACAGTGCTATAATGACCATGAAGTCATGACTCACAATGCCAAGCCTTACATGTTCCTGTAAAATAATAGTTGTAAACTTGTAATGTCGTTTTGAAAGTTATTAAATAAAATTTAGTTATCAGAATCACATAATTAGTTGTGGGAAAACATGCAGACTAACAGATAGAGATAGTGTTAATAAAAAAAATTATGACTTAATAAAATATGATAGTTGAAGTGATTGACCTCTGCTTCAGATTTAAGTTTGTTGCAAGTCATGGTAATCTTGCAGCTGCATATTAGATGAAAAAAAGAATGCTAAAATCTGATGGTCGGCCGCGTTTTAGCAAAAAATTGTCATGCAATTTTGGAGTTGGCATTCCAGGACCTTTTCTAGTTGGAGCTATAGTTGATTTTTTGAAATCTATGCAAATGCCAGATTATCAATAGTTGATCTGTTTGCGGAACTAATCTTTTACTTCTTTAGAACTTTGCATTATAGTTTGAGAGTTTTTGAGTGTGTAAACCTGTGAATCTTTCTTTCTCAATTAAGTTGACTTGCATTAACGTTATAGGCCGGGCATAATTATCTACCTAACAAACCAAACACGTGAATTTTTAATATTTACAGACATAGGCACTAACCTTAATGACTTTCTACTACTGTAGAAGAAGATGCGTTTTTACACTAATCATATCTACTTTCTGTTTTTAAAACTCTCTTGATATGGGAACACTTGTTGGCAAAGAAGACTTCAAATCTGTGTCATGGGCTCATGGCTGCCAATGTAGATCTTTTAAATGTTTTCAAAACATGTCCATGTTCTTAGTTCATTATCTAAGGTTCTCAAATGAGTACAACTTCAGAAGACGCAAAGCCAACACTTTAATGTAGAATAGCTAAAGCGAGAAACAATTAGCAAACTGAGTAGTATAAAATTACCAAGTTTTATGTGCTTCTCGAGTTCTTGTACAAATAATCAATCCCCTTTGTTGCATCAACATCTATTCTCGCTGCATCAAATCAAGTAGAGGTACATGTTGTGCTCCTTGCACACCTTTCTTGCTAGCATGTACACATACAAACATACAGATAATTTATATAGAAACAACATACCATGAGCTTTAGATCACCTAGTTAGGTGAGTGGCAACTGCTTCCTGCTCACCGGACATTGAAAGATTAAGTTAAAACAAAAGATTCGAAAAACATAAATTTGTATGATAAACCATATCAACGTAACATATAATTATTAAACAACCGAGATGATAATAGAAACTACAGAAATTAACTTCGAATAACAGCTAAAAAACTTATATAATAAAAAGAACAAACCCTTTTGTTGTGGACGCCATGTGCCTTGCTACACAAAAGATTGAAGTTTCTAGGAGTATGAAATCGTAACATAACGTTTAAACCTAGATATGGACATAAGTAAACTATCAAAGAACTGATATGTAACAATTAGAAAAAGGAGTCTGTAGGAAGAAAAATTACAATGATTCACCACAAAAGCTGACAGATAAAAAGAGAAAGAGATACAGTACAATGATTATATTTTATTATTGCCATTAAAATAAAGAATGAAACCCAAGGGAAAAAATGCAAATCTCAATTTGACGATGTTTCTCTTAACATCCTCTTACACCTTCATTTACAGACTCACTATAGCATCAAAGAAAAAAGATTTATCATAGAAAAAAAAGTAATTAACTTGAATGAAGCTTTTGCAGAAGGGCATATAATAAATTATACCAATAGTCAAGCATAAGCAATATATACAATTCAAGAACCACTCTATCATTTATCTTCACACGCATAGCCTTCACATTATCATCGACCTACACCAAGTCAATATAATATATAATTAGCTTCTTCCATATCAAACACGCCAAACTTAATAGAGCATGTAACCTTGATTAATGCAACAACTAACCTTATTAGCCAAACTTGTGATAAAGAAGCATATAGATCAAACGGATTGGTGAACCATGCAACTATTGCTAAACTAAATCCTAATACATACATAAACTTCCTCCACGCATATGCGATATACCATGTGCAATAAGCTGAGGTAATTAATTATGTAATAAAAAACAACAGATTATAACAAGCTCAAGTTTTTAATATCAATATATAAGCAAAAAGATCAAAAACAACAGATGACCCGTACGTTTAGAACCCATCTATATGTCATAGCATCAACCTCCATGGGATCAGTATTGATCCAGAATAGTAGGACGGCATCAGTATGGTTTTCCTTTTTAGGGTTTTGGTTTTCTTTCAAGCGTAGTGGTGTTTTTGTGATTGATATGAATGATGTGAATGACGGTGATTAGGGTGTTTTAGGGTTTTTTTTGGACCGGGCTATGAGACAGGGTTTGCCCTAGAAATATCGAGCCCGAGAAGGGTGATGACGTGGATTTATTAAAGGCTTATGTGGCATATCCCTCCTCTTATATATAATGTAAAGATATATATATATATATATATATATATATATATATATATATATATATATATATATATATATATATATATATATATATATATATATATATATATATATATATATATATATATATATATATATATATATATATATATATATATATATATATATATATATATATATATATATATATATATATATATATATATATATATATATATATATATATAGGGGTGGGATCTAGAGAAAACAACCTTTTGGTGAAAAACATAGAAAAAAAATAGGTAGGGTACCTTTTGCAACATTTTAAAACGGAAGGTAGAAAACGAAAATAAAGGAAAGGCGGAAGGACTATAATTGCAAATACTACAAACTTAAACTTTTCAAACCTTGAAAAAACACACACAGACTCATTTCTAGAAAACATCAGAGCGCCGACCACCAACACCACGGTCGAAGCGACGGCCACTACCGACTCATCTTTGTTGAATACCCGATCACCTCAGATCATCATCGTCCCCAATACGATATTTTGCTTATAGATCACAACCGTTCACAGTCATCCACCACCATTCCTTATCATCCACCACCGTTCTCGTTCCCTGTCGTCCATCACGGATACGACAACCACCATCATTCATCATCAGGTATTTTCTAATCTTCTTATAAAACTAATTTTTTTTATTTTTCAAATTTTTAATCGAAGATTTGAATAAATTTTAGGTTGGACGTAATCGCCTGTGTTAATTAGCGATATTTTTTGACATAATTTTACTGTATTATGTAGAGTTGTTGATTAATTTACAAACATTGTGATTGGGGTCAGATGTAATAATTTATGTGTTTTGGTGACTAATATCGATTAAAATTTGTTGTATGTGTGTTGTTTACTGATCTATTTTTTTGAAAGGTTACGGTATTTGTTTCTTTACGGCATCTATGTTAATAGTGTTTCAGGGCGTCGGTTGGTGTCTTTGTCTGCGACATCTATTTTAATAGTTTTTTAGGCGTCAGTTTGTGTGTTTGTCTAGGTCATATATTTTAATAGGAAATGGGTAAAACGTCACCACAAGTGCACTTGTAATGCATAATTCTTTAATACCTCAGGGAACCATGCTTATGCTGAGTGAGTATAGTTAAGGCATCGGTGAGTGAGTATGGTTAGGGCATCGAATAGTAAGTACAGTTAGGGAATCAGTAGCATCGATGCGTGAGTCCGGTTAGGGCATCGGTGAGTAAGTACAGTTAGGGAATCGATGAGTAAGTAAGTACGGTTAGGGAATCGATGAGTAAGTACGATTAGGGAATCAGTAGCATCGATGTGTGAGTACAGTTAGGGAATCGGCGAGTAAGTATGGTTAGGGAACTAATATCATTGATGAGTGATTACGGTTAGGGAATCGGTGAGTGAGTACGGTTAGGGAATCGGTGAGTGAGTACGGTTAGGGAATCAATGAGTAAGTACGATTAGGGAATCAATATCATTGATGAGTGATTACGGTTAGGGAATCGGTGAGTGAGTACGGTTAGGGCATCGTTGAGTGAGTATGCTTAGTAGCATTGATGAGATAGTAGGGCATCAATGAGCATATTATTAGGGGATCTCTTTACTGTTATCGCACCGAACTTATTACTGTGTTCCTGAGTTTATAAAATACCATCTTTTTCTAAACAGTCAGGAGACTACTTTATGTCAATAGTTTATATAAAAATGTTACTGTTCAAGGATAAGTGATTAAAATAACTATATTTTAGATGAAATCCTCTAAATACATGTATTTATCTCGTCTCTTTAATGCTAGAGATTTTTGGTCAAGCATTTCTTAATGGTAAGTTACTCAATGTATCAAATGATAAGTAGTACTACTACAATTTGTTACTTTAACAGTTTAACATCAATTTTGACTTTATTTATACATATTTGATTATGCACACATCTGGTTCGTATGGTCTCATATTCTCTTGTACCATTCTTCTTTGATATTCTTGATACAACACAGTATATGTATCAAGCTTATCCTTCTCTAACAAGCCTTTTATTTATGTTGAGTTATATGTGTCCATACTCCATACCATGGCCACTATTTTCAACCTTTTTTATATGGCGCCAAGGTATTCCCTAATTAAACTAATTATAACATAACTATTCTTCTTAACCTTTATTTACTTAATCTTAGTTTTGTAATATACAATCTAAGGTTTGCGTATGCGTCCCATGAGGAGGATCAGGATCAGGAGGATGGGCTATCTCTATATGGCTGGGGTATTATTTACTCCATTAGCCTATGTTTTTGTTCTAATTTTTCCATATAATAATCAGCATTTTTCTCACAAACAAATACGCCCAAAGCAGGAATGTTGTTTCCATTTATGTCCTCTCTTTTATGTTCTTCGCCTAAAACCTAAATGCATCTTTCTTACCAAACAATCATGTATGCCTATTTCTTCATTTGACCGGTTTAACTCTAACTTGACACAAACAACCCTTACCAAATGTTCGTCCAACCTTAACTATAATTACTACTGTAGAATGCTAACAATTTGGGTCACTATATAATTCGTATTTCCTTTTGACTTTTTTACCAGCTGGCAAGGATTTGATCGAGTACTTCCTCGATAACAATCATAGGGACATAACGGTATATTCATTACTCGATGATGCTTATAATGTGGTACTACATTATTCTTATTTATATTATTATTCTAAATGTCGTGTGCAGCCTCACGCCTTCAACGTACCTATATTTCTTCACGTTCTTGGTTTTCGTGGCCCTACTTGTGTTATTCGGCCATCACCGGTAAGTATGAAGTGCTAACACCATATTAGTTACTATAGTTAATTTTATGTAGAATCTGGTTTCTCTTTTACTAACCAGTAGTAAAATCAGTTCCTACAACATTAATTCTTAATAGTTAATACAGGTAATTTTGATATAGAATAGGTTTTCTATTTTCCTAATAAGAAGTAGAATTAGGTGTTGCGCTCTACAAGGATGTTATTGAAGTTCACATTTGAACAGACAGTGAATTATTTTGTTCAACTGATTGCTCCCAAATCTAGGTTAATCAACTTTAGATTCATTGTTATTTTCTGTCTGTAAAATGCTTATCTACTTGTTGTCTAATGATTTCAATATATATTATATATTAGTGTAGACATAAAATAGTAGTAGTTAGTCTAGTAGGCGGCCCGCCATTATAGTATTGCAAGCAGACATCTAATTGGCAGGGTTGTTAGAAATAAGTGATCGATTACTTAGGAGTTTATTATATTGAGTAAATATGTAGCATAACCCTTCAAAATGTGTAGCAATGATATTCTTTGCTTTTATACAAGAAATTACTTTTGCATATATATTTTATTCCAATTAGAAACGTTTACTTTGTACCAAATATTTCAAATCACATTTTTTTTGTTAGTGATAATATGGATTGATCAGAACCAAATACTAAATTGCAGGTGCATATTTTGTTTTGATAAATGAGCATTTGTGGATTGCTTTTTAGAATTGCTTATCTGAATATGAAGATTCAATTGCAGCTGCATTTTTGTTTGTTCTTTATTTACGTGTCTCAACTACGTCTATTGGTACAAGTATTTTTGTACCATTCTCATGAACATTGGTGCATTTCTTAACAGGCTGGCCCGGAGAGTACATGTTTTGACCTGTTACCCAACCACATGACATGCATCAGCTGCTGAACCTGAAAGAAAACGAGATTGGTGTAGAATGGAAAGACAAAGGGATATTGAGGATTTATTTGTACACTCTCATCAGCTATTTGGGAATATTGTGATGAAGATAGTACAAGTGATCTATCAATTGGCGGGGAAGGTTTCGGGTTAAATGTTATTTTTCATATTTTTGTTTACAAACCATGGCACAGTTCAAGAAGTAGCGCTATCTGATGTGATTTACCAGCTTCTATCTTTCTTTATTATGTGTATTAACTTGTTTAAAATTCAAAACTTGTGAATGTACATATTCAAGATGAAGTTGACAAGATCTCGTATTTGTTTATCAATTTAAGAGATATATATACTTGTATGTACGAATGTCAACTTGTTTATTATTACTTTGTAGTATGGTAAACGGGCAAAAAGTAACATAAATAAGGAGGAAAAAGCGTCTAAATATGTACGCACTATTAATATGTAATAAGGTTAAAAAGCAAAACGTAACTTAACGAATGAGGAAAAAGATCAAAAAACATACGCAGCTCATTCCAACAATAAAAAAGCATACAAAATTAGAAGAAACAGAAATCGTCCCTGAAAAATAAAGGAAGTGACAAAGAAGTCCCTGGAGTTAGGAGAAAAAAAGAGAGGGGAAAAGAGGCTTGATCCAAGGGTGGGAAAGTATGTTTTCTAGGTTTTTTTTGAGATGTTGTTTTCTAATGATCCCATCTCTCTCTCTCTCTCTCTCTCTCTCTATATATATATATATATATATATATATATATATATATATATATATATATATATATATATATATATATATATATATATATATATATATATATATATATATATATATATATATATATATATTTACATTATATATAAGAGGAGGGATATGCCACATCATATCCACGTCATCACCTTCCTATAATTATTTTATTTTAGTTTTTTATTTTTTTTATAAGATACCGAATTTTTTTAAAAATTTTATGTAACTTGGTTCGAACTCGCATCTGTTATCACACACGTAAACGACTCAACCAGGGAAGCAAGCCATTTTTTGTGATTGGAAGCTGAAATCATTATAGATATTCTATGGTAAATTAAAAAAAATACAATACACGTATATAAACAACAATGATATTGTCTTCACGAACCGTAATCTTCAAATAAATATCGCAAACACAATCAATTCCGATCATCGGTTAAACCCTCAAAATTATCCGTCCCGGTCAAGAAGGTATGTGCTTTCGATTTCCATCAAATAACATTATTTAATTTCATATTTTGTAAAGGTATCTGTGTTTTTTGTACTGGCACCAACTTTAGTATTAGAAACCCCCATCAAGATGATGATGATTGAAATTAGGGTTTGGAATGGTCATTTTTAGGCAACACGTTATCTAGAAATTATATCTAGCAAGACCAGATACGTGGTTGTGCGAGGTGCTCGTGAGAAATTGTTAACTGATCAGCCTTATGCTTGCTTTCCTGTAGCACCTTCAGAATCGGTACCCGATCAGCGATAAAAAAAAAGTTAAACGAGAGAGCAATGAATGTGAATTGAACATAATAGAAGGCCTGAGATATTGGGAAGGTATAACTAATCAGCAACGACCAAATTAGATTTAAGTTCAGGAGATCCCATCATAAAAGTATGTTGTTACATATCTCAGTTATATTTTTTTTGTTTAAGGTATATGATTCTCTGATATGCAGGACATTTTGCTCCTATATTGCTAATTCTATTTCCATCCTCTGTTAAAATACTCATCCATATCTTGATTTGTTACAGGGTGCAACATGCGTGGTTATAGAAGTTTAACTACACAATTACATCTTACACACTCAACTGTTTACATCTCTTCACCTCATTGATATTAGAGAAAGATTTTGATGAGATGGGTGAATTTTTGAAGCCTAAAAACAGTGTCACACTTAGGTATTTGCAATCAATAATGTTATCTTCTTATCTTAATTTCTACAAAAAAAATCCTTGTGAAGTTAAGTGTATGCGTTTTCTGGTCAATGATCAAATCCTGCAATACAAGTTTTTGATTCTTCGTTTCCCATGTAGAAAAGCTTTCATAGTATTATTGTGTGATAAGGATGTTGCTTTAGATATGTGTTGAGACGCATAGATTAAGTTTAAAAGAACTGACGCATAACTTGCAGACTGATGTTGAGCCCTTTGAGTTTGAGGAGTCTACTGCAAAGGTATTTTGCCCTTTGCTTATTTTGTATTGACAAGGATTGATTATGTATGCATATAAGTACAGCTTACTTTTATGTTGTCTAACTTTGGAGTTTATTACTATATATGTAGGCATTGTTTGACTTGGAGAACGCAACCAATTCAAATAAGGTAAGTGGCATATAAAAATGGGCAGCTATGAATAACTTGATTTAAATTTAATCCTTGTCAATGCATTAGAATAGGTTTATTTACACTTTTAAGGCACTGTATTCGGGTAAGGGTAAATTTAATCGCGTAACTTTTCAGTTTTAGATGTCTCATTATATTATCATGCTATGCAATAACTACAAAGTACAACAAATTGCTAAAATTTTTAAGTAGAAGAGCAAAATACCAATGTCTTAAAAGGTGTGCTACATGCTGAGAATGGGAGTACTGAAGGAAATACCGGTGGTACTTCTGGTCCCATATAACAAGCAACTGACTACAAAACCGAAAAGACACTGCCATTAGAATTACTGATGCCAATTCACATCACCCTATGTTCCTGATGGTGCTTTACGTAAAACTGCTTCTATAGTAGTTCCCCGTGAGTCTCAACTTAAAGTCAGAATAAAATATTATGATTTAGTGCATGTAAATTCTGAATGGCATTAAAGTGAATCCGCATCCAAAAACGACCGAGGAACGACCTACACTATAGCTACTGCATATAGTTGGTAAACGCGTCCGGTCAGTTTGGGACATGGATTGAATGGGTTACCCTCGCTCTCTATTCATTACTGTTATACATTATTGTATTTTCTAGCATTGTGCTTGTGCTACACAGTATGATATTAAAAGTTTTGTTTGTATAAAAAGCATTATTTGTCTTTTTTACTTATACTATAAAAAACAACACAAACTCATGCTATAAGTTTCGATTATAATTTATAAACAATATCAACAAGGGAATCTGTTTATATCTGTTACAGTATCCCACATATTAGCCTTTAGTAAAGTACTAAATTTTAAATTCACTGAATTTTTCTAAAGAAATTTGAAAATCTCTTAAAAGTTAAAGTTACTTAACATAGTTGTTGATTTATTACTAATTTAAGTATGATGCTACAAAATCTGTAATGAGCAAGTTAGAAACCTTTTATTTTGTGTTGTTAACAGATATTGTAAATGATGCCAACACAGACAACATGCTTGGAGAACACACCACAATGAAGGAGAAGGAACACAAGTTTTTTTCATTGTTCTATATGTAGTTTCTCATTTTTGGTGTAGATAAAGTAGTGACAAATGAAATATCTATAGTTATCTCCTTTAACGACTATATATGGTATATCTATAAGCATGTGACTGATAAAAAAAAGTAGAGGTGGCAAATCTTGCCCATTTTGATAAATATGGGCACTTTTTGCCCGTTTTCAAAAAAGGATGGGACACTTTTTGCCTATTTTTTTTATTAGTGGGCTAAACGGTCGCATATGTAAGAAACTTAAGGGCTTAATGGGCGCACATGTAAAACACTAATTAGGCTACTCGGCGGATATTTTATATTTAGTCTTTATCCCCGGCTTTTAAACAAGTATTTTTATTTTTTAATTCTACGTTTTTATATTTTTTTCTCATTTTAGCTTGCGCCCGTTTAGCTCCCGCCCGTGCCCGCTTACCCACATGTTTTTCCACCTCTACAAAAAAGGTATGCCCGTTCCCGCTTGCCCACATGTTTTTCCACCTCTACAAAAAAGGTATGCGAAGTATCTATAGTAATCTAATTTTGATGCATAAATTCTAAGTGGATGTAGGAACCTCTACTAAAGTAACCTGTAATATGATATTTTTAATGTCGACCACTTGCTTCCTAATTCCAATTTTCTATCATACAAAGACAAAGGAGCCTATACTAAATGAATAGATTGTTGATCATATTAGGTGTAAGCCCTAAACAAAGACGTTGGGAAGTTTTGAGTTAATTTGAACTTACATTTAAGGAATGCGCATTTGAATCTCCTATTCAACATACATAAACTACAAGATCTCCATGGGATGCTATTTTAGAAAGTATAGATGGCCTAATATTTCATATATCTTTTTTACCATATTCTGGAGTTATAATGCATGTATTTATAATTAATATTGTCTTCATATCGGTCATTTTTATCGAGCAATATCCATACATATTACCATCATAAATAATAATGTATCATTAAAAAATCATTTGGTTTTCAACTAAATGTATTTTAGGATGTAATTTATTTGTATATAAGATCAGGGGACATCTTGATGCAAGTTACAGCACAAGGTCTTCCTCCTGATTCAATATATGTGGAGAAGGTAGAATAGATCTCTATAGTGCCCTGCATGATACCATTGAAATTTTTACATCTTCCTGTTATAGACAGAGAGGTACATGTTACAACATCCCTTTTTAATTGAACTAAAATACTTTTGAGTTTGAAATAAAATCTTTTTGAGTTTCGACAGTTCATATTGAAAGTGGCATTTTTTTAGGCATATTGAAATGTTGTTGTTGTTACTGATGTGTTGTGCTTTTGAGAGAAAGCGTAATATCTTAATTTATTCCTGTCTTAGCTGAATATCCATAATACTACTGACTGACTGTTGATACAAAACAAGGAAATATAGGCTTTAGCCCATTGTATTATGCTATATCAGCTTACTGTACTTTTATCATTACTTTTTCAACAAGCAGGTTCTTTTGTGGATGTGACATTCGATGCAGATTTTGAGGACGGTCCGTACGGCTGGCTGGCCATGAAGGAGCAATGGAGGTGTGGGTCTTCTTGTGAACCATCTTTTGCTCACGCGGGTTATGGTGAGCTGAATTTGAATATTATAAACGAGAGATTAGCTTACTGTCATTAGAGTTATTAGTTTAAAGGTCTCATAAGTCAAAGAACATGCAAGCCTCAAAAGCATGTGATTATACTTTTAATCAGTTGATTCAAAGCGACTTTTATCTAGATGTGCTTTTATCTAGATGCATATTCCACAGCTTATTGGGTCCATGCCAGCCTGCATAATTAAGAGATAACACTTCAAATGCAGGTGAAAGTTGGAAGGATCTAAAAGGCCGGAAGGAAAGCTGATTGCGATAGTGCTGAGATTCTTACGGCAAGACTGTGAACATGGTTACAGTTTGAAAGTCTGTTTGAGTTGTAACAAGAAAATAAGGGTGACTGCGTGTTCGAAATACATGGTGGTGTCCTATGAGGTAGAATAATACTCATATGCCAATGATGGGATACTTATTTGGTCTGCAATCCAGGAACATGGGGCAAACCTATTCGGTCTGTTATGTGTTATCATCTGACGATCCTTTTGCTCATCTAAGTTGGATATAGCGACTGTCTCTAAGCATATGACTGCATATCCAAAGCTTGATGTTATGCAAAAAAAAGGTTGGTTGTATCTTCGCGTCAACCCGTTATTCTCCCTGATCATCTCCATGTTCCTGAGAATTGTAAGTGCGAGTTTGTGTTGGAAGTTACTCGTCCCACGAGACCTTCGAGGTTAGGTGATCACATTGCTAAGTACTGCCGAGCTACATAGAACCAAGAGGGCTCAACTGAGCTCAATATACATCAAATAATTTGTACTTTTCTTAAGTCCAAACTTACCACGATTTATCATCAGTTTTTGTTTTGAACCCACTGTATACAAGCGCAAGCGCTATTATTCTATGTTATCTTATTTCATGAGTCTCTTTGCTTAATTATATGACGTTGATTGTCAATGTTGGATCTCCATATACCTTTGAAAATGGTTTCAATGGGAGTTGAACTTGAATTTTAGAAAAAAATAGTTACTCATCAGTTGAAATGTTTCTACAACAGCCTAGGACTAGAGGTTAAACCTCCTTGACAATCGCCTTTACCAAAATCATATATCAGAAACCATAACCATAAATTATCAAAAACATAAAAACTCTATATATCACAAAAATTTAAACGGATCATATTTCCACAATACTAGGATACATGTGTAATGCAAAAACTAAGCAAATAAACAATAGTTTTCAGCGTTTTAAAATCCAGTTTAAAATAAACAATAGTTGTCAATGTTTTAAAATCCGGTTTACTAGCCGGTCCAATCAGTTGAACTAACGGGTTAAACCGGTACTGTGCATATATATAATTTTTTCATATATTTAATTTAGTTTTATACGACCTCATAATTTACTTACATTCTATTAAATCGAAGAAAAATATTAAGTCTTTAACGATAAGCTTTAGTTTTTATGTTTTAATCTATAAATTTATTGCAAATATTTGCAAAATAATCAACTCATAATTGTAAGTTGTAATGAACTAATAATAAGCTTTAATAAAACAATAGTAATTTGTGTTTAAATTTGTTTTAACTATATTTTAACTAATATCCATCATTAACACTTTAATTTGTTAATTAAACTTAGATAATTTTTTACTTTTTGAAAAAAAAATCATGACCAGATCAAGTTTATCAAACCAGGTCAACCCGGGTCAACAGAAAACCTACGGTTCAATCCGATTCTCAATCAAGTAAAAATATAGACTCATCTGACCCGATTTCCAAGCCGGTTTACAGGTCAACTTTTCAATCCAAGTTTGTCATAGATATCACAATCGATATTCTTCGAATCTCACAAACATTAAAAACAAAAGTATACAACAAGAAAACAAGTAGGAATCTATTGTTTGTTATAAACATGACATATACCCCATAAAACACACACACACACACACACACAGTAGGCATACTTCATGTTTGCCACGACTATAATAGAGCTTTTAAACTACAACTGTTAAATTGATGAGTTTGAAGATGAAAACACTATAAAATAAAATGATTCAACTACACAAGTTGCATCTTAATTTTGTAAAAAGTTCATGGAGCGGAGTGTAATCATAATAGTATATAAGCCGATGAATAGGTTATCAAGTTACCAGTGGCTATCAAGTTACCAATAATTATCACGTTCTTTTTTCATTTATATACCCTGTCGACTATTTCAAATATATAAATAAATCCTCTTATTAAAAAAACACTACTATGAATCGTTATATCGCTTAATGTACAAGTCATTTGATGTTTTGTAGTATAAAATTCAAAATAAAGTTAGTACGGATTTTATAAGCTAACTATGAAAATCGTTAAATTTACTTAGTAATATAACAAACGGAAACAATTCGACTAATACTATGCTTATAAAAATCTAAGTAAAAAAATAAAAAATTAACACCAATATTTCGCCAAATAAAAAAATTTAAACGACAATCACAAGTCATACCCGTCTATCGGACGGGTTTTGCAACTAGTATATATATATATATATATATATATATATACATATATATATATACATATATATATATATATATATATATATATATATATATATATATATATATATATATATATATATATATATATATATATATATATATATATATATATATATATATATATATATATATATATATATATATATATATATATATATATATATATATATGTATATATATATATATATATATATATATACATATATATATGTATATATATATATATATATATATATATATATACATATATATATATATATATATATATATATATATATATACATATATATATATATATATATATATATATATATATATATATATATATATATATATATATATATATATATATATATATATATATATATATATATATATATATATATATATATATATATATATATATATATATATATATATATATATATATATATATATATATATATATATATATATATATATATATATATATATATATATATATATATATATATATATATATATATATATATATATATATATATATATATATATATATATATATATATATATATATATATATATATATATATATATATATATATATATATATATATATATATATAGAGAGAGAGAGAGAGAGAGAGAGAGAGAGAGAGAGAGAGTGAGGTTATTCTAAAACATATCTTATAATAAAATAAATAGGGTGAAATCTTAGCCCTTGGATCAATACTATCAAAATTGATCAAAAATTAAAGAAAAAAATGGTGTCTTTTTATAAACTATCAAACTTTAGGGTATCTTTTCTAAATTCTAAATTTGTTTTACATAAAACTCCTCCCGGTCACTAATTTAACACTCTGGATCTCACTTTCTCTCTCTAAAAATACTTTATCTCACTAAAGCTTCACACACATCTTAATATCACGATCTATTCATCTTTTCAACATCAAATACAATCGAATAATCTTTTTATCATCGCATCACGATCCATTATCACGATCCAGTAATATTTTTATCGTCGAATCCCGATCGCTTATCACGATCGATACCCATGACATCGTAAGTTTATTTGTAACCTATATCTTGTTACTTAATCGATTTACTAATTTTGATTTCAAGAATCTAGTTTTATTTGATCTCTTACGATTTGAAGTTTTTATGTTTAAGAAAGTTGCATACAAGGTGTTTGCTAAAATGTCTCAACTAGCCTTTACAAATGTGTTTTGGTAAAATTTTAACTGTAATGTAGTATGATTTTGTGTGATGTACTAGAAAGTGATCAGAGATGCAGTAGGATTGTGTGTGGTAGAGTGGAACATGTACTAAGATGCATTATAGTTATTTCTACTACATTACAGTTCAAATTTTAATACACTGTAATGTAGTAGGTCACTTGCATTGTTCTTTCTACTACATTACAGTTTAATTTTAATGCAGTGTAATGCAGTAGGTTACATACATTGTTCTTTCTACTGCATTACAGTTTAAATTTTAATGCACTGTAATGCAGTAGGTTACTTGCATTGTTCTTTCTACTGCATTACAGTTTATTTTTAATACATTGTAATGCGATAGGTTACTTGCATTGTTCTTTCTATTTACTACATTATAACTTTATTTCTACTACATTTAAGTTTAAATTTTAATGCATTGTAATAAAGTATGTTACATGGGTTGTTCATATGCATGATTTACTACATTACAATATTGTTTCTATTGCATTGTAGTTTAAATTTTAATGCATTGTAGTGCAGTAGGTTACTTGCATTGTTCTTTCTATTGCATTACAATTTAATTTAAGGCATTGTAATGGAGTAGGTTACTTACATTCTTCATATGCATGATTTACTCCATTAAAAATTTATTTCTACTAAATAAAGGTTTAAATTCGAAACACAGTAGGTTACTCGTGTTGTTCATATGCATTATTTACTACATTACAGCTTTATTTCTACTACATTACAACTTTATTTCAACTGTATGATAGTTTTAAATTCTAATGCATCACATAATATATATATTAAACTTTCATATATAATTCTTGAACTATTCTACAGGTAAAAAGGCACAGGAAAAAAACCCAAGGGACAAAGGAAGATTCATTTAACAAGCTGCAAAAAAAACCGATAAGTGACAAAGCAAGGTGCATTTAACAAGCCACAAATACTAGATTGCATCCTCTAATACCAATGATACACTTCAATTCAAAGACAGTGTGGCACAAAGAAGCATAGAACACGTAACAAGGGTTATTGGAGGATACTCGTGGATCATTTGAAAATAATGTTTAAATTTTATTTGATGTAAGACTTTGGAATACTTAAAGTCTACACAATATTGTACATTTTGATGATGATAGTGTTTGTTCGTACTCATATTTTATATTCAACTACATTTTGTCTTTCATTCTACTGCATTATAGTTATATTATGTTGCACTACACTAATATTCTACTGCATTGCAGTCATACATTAAGCATCACAATATATTTTGTTAATGCATTAAAGTTATAAAGTTAGTACATCTCTGATTTAAAAATTTAATGTATTAAAATGTATCTTATGATGCATTACACTTAAAACTAGTACATCTCACTTAAAATTCTATTACCCGAATGAATAACAGTGAAAAAATAAAAGAAAAAAAGTAGAAAAGACATCATTTTCGGTGTTGTAGATTCTTTTAAACGAGCTCTCTTTGGCAAATCTTTTTTCTTTTCTTGGATTTCTTTGATGTTGGTAATAATTTGGTAAAGTCTTGGAATTGTGACATCCTTTCTCTCCACATATGAACAAGCCCGATAGTCCTTCAGCTCTAGGTCTAAACCTTGAAAAGTATCTAGAACGTTTAGTAGTAATAACGTTGTAATGCAGTAAAAATAACAGTGTAATGAAGTGTAAAAATAATTCTAATGCGGTAGAAATAACACTATAATGTAGCAGAAATAACACTATAATTTATCTTCTATTGAATTATAGTTTAAAAGGAAACAAGATGAAAAGCGATTATATAAAACCATAACTCAGTAGAACATAAGATATAATTCAGTAGAAGATAAACTAGAATTCAGTAGCAGGTAAACTTTAATTCAGTAGAAGATAAACTATAATTCGGTAGACCATAAAAAATAATTTAGTAGAACATAAATTGTAATTCAGTATAAGGTAAACTACAGTTCGGTAGAACATAAACTATAGTTGAGTAGAACATAAACTATAATTCAGTTGTGCTCCAACATAGTTTTAATTCTACTCCATTACACTTCTAATTTACCAAATCACATGCATAGTATTAGTTTTACTCCATCATAATATGAATTCTACTCAATCGTAGTGTTAATCCTACTCCATCACAGTTATAATTTTACCAAATCACATGCATAGTATTAGTTTTACTCCATCATAATATGAATTCTACTCAATCATAGTGTTAATCCTACTCCATCAGAGTTATAATTTTACCAAATCACATGCATAGTATTAGTTTACTCCATCATAATATGAATTCTACTCAATCATAGTGTTAATCCTACTCAAGCACAGCTATAATTTTACCAAATCACATGCATAGTATTAGTTTACTCCATCATAGTATGAATTCTACTCAATTATAGTGTTAATCCTACTCAATCACAGTTATAATTTTACCAAATCACATGCATAGTATTAGTTTACTCCATCATAATATGAATTCTACTCAATTATAGTGTTAATCCTACTCCATTACAGTTATACTTTTTACCAAATCACATGCGGTAAAAAATTATAAGTATATTACAAATAGTTTCTACTGAATTGCAGATATGTTTTATTCCATTACCGTATATTCTACAACATTAGTGTATATCATACTGCATTATTTTATACCCAACTGCATTACTATATATTCTACAACATTACCGTATATTCTACAACATTAGTGTTTTACAACAGTAATGTATATTCTACAACATTACCGTATATTCTACAACATTACCGTATATTCTACAACATTAGTGTTTTACAACAGTTATGTTTTATTGCATTACCGTATATTCTACAACATTAGTGTATATCATACTGCATTATTTTATACCCAACTGCATTACTATATATTCTACAACATTACCGTATATTCTACAACATTACCGTATCTTCTACAACATTACCGTATATTCTACAACATTAGTGTTTTACAACAGTTATGTTTTATTGCATTACCGTATATTCTACAACATTAGTGTTTTATTGCATTATTTTATTGCATTACCGTATATTCTACAAAATTAGTGTATATCGTACTGCATTATGTTTAAAAAAGTATACTATAAATATACATGATATAAAAAGCGGATGCATCACGGCATAAACTTAAAGCATCAGATGTATAAAATTTCATTGAGACATTTTATCATACATCTTGTGTGCACTTTTACTAAACAATGTTTCATCTAGTTTTTTCTTCAAACACATACCGGATAAATGTTATATATAAACTAAATACACTAACAAGCAACCAAAAAATATTAACTAATTCCAATAAATATTCAAATTAACATAAAGTAAGTCAACATAAAAAGTTAGAAAATAATTGATTAATATCTTACTATTAGAATTCGTTATTGATGTATATTTCGAAGATAAACAACACTCACTGATGATTGATAAGTCAATCGTCATCTTCGTCAATCGACATCTTTGTCAATCGGTTGTGAATGATGGTGCGAAACTATGGTGATTAGCGGTGGTACATAAGGTGAGGAAGACGGTGGTTGTCGATGTGGAAGATGGTGGTTATCGGTGAGGAGACGGTGGTTGCTCGTGATGGTTACAGGAGGAGATGAAAGTGGGGAGACGAGAAAGATATGAAGTTGGGAAATGAGATGTGTGAAAAAAATACACATTATAAAAATGCCCCTGAAGTTTCTAAAATTACAAAAGTACACCATTTTTTTAACAAAAAGGGGGGGACACATGGCAGCATGTGGTTCCACCTCATTTATTTTATTTTAAAATTTGTTTTATTTTACCCCAACTCTCTCTCTCTCTCTCTCTCTCTCTCTCTATATATATATATATATATATATATATATATATATATATATATATATATATATATATATATATATATATATATATATATATATATATATATATATATATATATATATATATATATATATATATATATATATATATATATATATATATATATATATATATATATACATATATATATATGTATATATATATATATATATATATATATATATATATATATATATATATACATATATATATATGTATATATATATATATATATATATATATATGTATATATATATATATGTATATATATATATATATATATATATATATATATATATATATATATATATATATATATATATATATATATATATATATATATATATATATATATATATATATATATATATATATATATATATATATATATATATATATATATATATATATATATATATATATATATATATATATATATATATATATATATATATATATATATATATATATATATATATATATATATATATATATATATATACTAGTTGCAAAACCCGCCCGATGGGCGGGTATGACTTATGATTGTCGTTTACATTTTTTATTTAGCTAAATATTTGTTTTAAATTTTTTTAAAACATAGTATGAGTTATCAATTGTTTTTTAGCAGATTGGGAGATGATATTGTTGTTGTGTTTTAATTCTCGATGAGTAGATATGACTTCGTAATTGTCGTTTACTCTCTTCTATTTATATGTAAATATTTGTTTGTATCGTTTTTCAAGCATAGTATGGGCACATGATTTGTAAGTACTCAAAGAATAACTTAAGTCCAGGTTATTAAATAGCAAACATCGTAAAGTTTATACGATCTTTATGCATGCATATTTGAATTTAAAAATAAGTGAATGAATTGAAACTATGTGAAAAAAAACATGTCACCAAATGTGCGCCACGGACCTCTAAGATGAAATTTTAATAGAATCCTAATTTAGTTTTCATAGCCAATGTTTTGAAATCCGGTTTTTAATGGACCCGGTCAGGTCACCGGATTCGGGTCAACCCGGGTTGACGTCAACCCAAATTGACCCGATTTTTTAATAAAATAATTTGTTTTATATTTTAAATAATTAACCAAAATTATTTATAAAAACCACAAAAACTCCTGTATATTGAAAATATAACCAATATAATATGTAAAAATAAAATTTCATCGTAAAATACGTAAAATTCACATATCTTTTTTTAAAAAGAACTCGAAAAATTCAAAACCCGGCTGGGTCATACCAAACCCGGCGGGTCAAGCCGGGTTTCGAAAATGTGAAACCCGGGTCAATATAATGGGTTTTTTTATCGAAACCGGGTCAACCGGTTGACCCGAGTTTCAAAACATTGTTCATAGCGTATTATGTTGTCTCTTAAAATTAATGAACTGTTTCTATTTTTGATGTTTATTTTATTTATAATTTGTGAGATAATTTTATTAAACTGAAAACCATACACATGTTGGTAACACACCGAAACTTAACAAATGAAATAGTAGTTCGCTTACATTGTTTTAAACTAATTTACAATAGTCGTAAAAATCGAAATATCTAAAGAAAAAAAGCCTGAAACTGTTCATAATCAAGATTTTCGTGACCGCTTACAACCCTTTCCCTGACCACGTGAAAGATACGTACCTAGTGAGGTTACTAACTTTTCATAAGGACAAGAGAAAGAGAGAATACGGCCATAGGGGTTTCAATATTTTTTTTATTGAAATGGTCTCTGCAATACTCAAATCAGAAAACAGATCTTTGTATGTGGAATTTTTCTTACAGTTTAGAAAATATCAAATTCAAGATTCAAATGTATAACCTTCCATGACTTACTGATATGCCATTTACATCTGAAACATTTAAGAAGTTGAGAACATTTATTAACCAGATTTTCACAAGAGAAATAATAAATTCGGAAACAGACATTGTCAATTAACTGATATAGAAAAGACATCCAAAAGAACAATTAACTGTATGTTATCAAGGCTGATTATCCGTTCTTGAAGTGCTATAACTTTGCTGACAAAAGACAGTTATCTTTAGTTTTACATGTGTTTAACTGAGCTTGCTTACCTTTGTCGTCCAATACTTTCCCTGGGTGGTGTGGATATCATCAACTAATATAGTGTAGTTTCGGTTTTTTTATCACACTATAAGGCCCATCATGGATCTTTACTTCAAAGGTGTAACCACAATTGTTTATCAGCTAATGATGGGACTCTGACTAAATCGTTTTATTGTGGGCACATCTTAGGCTGTAATATGTAGCATCACAGCTGCATTATTGAATCTTGAAAAGTTATCCGAAAGTTGAGAACTTAGGAATTTCTGATAATTACTTCTCATAAGTATCGACAGTTGAAGTGGGTCGAGCTAGAGGAGCACCTGAGCTAGTAGGCTTTTTAGTGGCGACCTTTTCATCAAATGGTTAAGATTTCACTTCCCTTGATACATAAGTGACATTAATGGTTGTTCTGATGATCCTTATATTGACAACAAACAATTTCATAATGATTATTGTAGTAGATTATAAGAGATGCCATAATTTTATTTCACGACTTGCATAGTTAACAGATAATCAATGCAGGAACCAAAGAACGCATAATCAGCCTTGATAACATACAAATAAAACTGGTAAATAGTATA
This sequence comes from Glebionis coronaria, assembly GCA_025667525.1. Taxonomy (NCBI): domain Eukaryota; kingdom Viridiplantae; phylum Streptophyta; class Magnoliopsida; order Asterales; family Asteraceae; genus Glebionis; species Glebionis coronaria. The sequence continues at coordinate 11,770 of JANFOE010001114.1, read as the reverse complement.
AAAAATAAAGGAAGATACCCAATTGGCATAACATAAATTGGAATAGAATATGCACAAATGACATACATGCCCACGTTAGTTCCAAAATACCAGTTATAGTGACACCATAAAAAAAGGCTAATTTTAATATTTGACTGAAATAAATACCACCTCCTTCCCTCTTTACAAATATATAGAAATGGTTCTACCTAGACCTAGCTCTAGCAAAGATAACACATTACCTAGCCAAAATGTACCATTTCTTGCAGCAAGGATTACGGCAATAAGGACTATGGAAAATGGAATAGTGTGCGAAGTGAACATAACTGATATCAAACTTGATAGTTTTGTACGTCAAGCAGGTAACATCACAATGTTGAAGCATCCCTAATATAAGAGCATTAAGTACATAGAGAGACTGTGACTTACCTTTCTATCCATCGAGTAGTCTATGTTTCAAAAATGTGGTTTTCCTAACAAAGAAGCAGAGTCATCCTGCAAAAGTTTCATCATCAGATATATTAAAATTAACTCGGCATTAATTTAAAGAATATTAAAACGAAGTCAAACAATGTTTTTTTTTCAATTTCAATATAACTGACACGTACAACTCTTAAGGCTAAGACACAAATTCCCATTAATTATCCACTACAGTACATTATTAAGGAAGATGACACCTCCAAAAACCAGAGAATTAAAGAATGAAGAAAACGATTATAGGTAAGCTAAATAAAAGTTTGTAGAACCAAATTATGTTTTCTGAACCTTTTCACGTAATTTTATTTAATTCATGCGCTGAGAAAACTTATCCTCTAATTCTGGTTCTAGTCATCCGTATTTGTATCTTGGTCATCAGTACCTTCATCCATATCAAGTACTTCATACATTTCCTTACTTAGAATACAGAATGGAGGGGTTTCATATGGCTGTCAAGGCGTGTTTGGATGACTACTGTTAGAGGGTGTAAGGTTGTTTGGATGGCTGCTATAACAGGTTGTTTGGTTGTTGCTGTAAAAGGTTCTGTTACAGTCACTGCTTAAGGGGTGTTCGTGACTTTCGTTAACTTCAGCAAGTTTGCTAGCACAAGTGACTATCAATCAATGCACTATCAATCAATCGTGCCTGTCCAAATAAACACATCAAACGTGTCTTATTCACATTATATTCCCTTTTAATGCTCTCCACGTAAACTTCCAAATGAAACTATCCCATTCTAGATATAGTCCTGCGATGAAACATCGACACGAGTGCTGAGACAATAATTACCTAACCACGCTATTTGTCTAACCCAACACGAAATGTGTGATCCTCTCTTTGAAAGCGATTCAAAGCTTTTAAAAACTAAAAGGCGACTGGTGACACGGCTAATAATATTAACTAACATAAATCCCCCAATTACTAAGCAAGGTTCACGGAAATACTTGTTTTCCTAAACCTTTTGAAACTGGTAACACAGCTAATGACACACAACTGGTTCTGGAACAGTCGTGGTATTCATGGTGTATTTGACTGTACCATAAAATACAGTTAAATGATGTGCTAAGAAAGAAATATCGACTTGAAGTCACAACCACACAACTGCTCCATTATCTTTGGCGCCATGCTAATAAAAATGTAAAGCTTCAGTTAGTTTTTTATCTGAATTAAGTTGCTAGCAAGAAGCTAGATAAATGTTATAAATTATTACAATAGATTATTAAGGAAAAGGGTCCATATTATCACCTCTAATCCCCTTTCCCACTCCTAGGTAGCTTGCAGTTGCTTTTTGGCAGCTCGTGTCCACTCCTCTATTGCCCTTGGCTTCTATGCATCTTCTTGTCGCTCCTTGGAAGCTTGATTCCATTCCTCTACTACCTTTACTGATCTACAAAAACATGGAAATTTTAGTTCATATAATTCTTTGTTCCAATGATATATTTGTAATAGAATGTACAAAAGTAGGAATATTTCTAATCGCTAAGAAACTGATGTAAGATATGGATAAGCTCACCTTCTTTACCGTCCATAACCAAGAAAATATTTGAAGCGCTAAACATTGTGTTTCAGATCAGACCATATTGAATCGTAAGCTCCACTCGTCTTAAATTCCTAAAAGAATAAAGGAGAAGAGACTCAATTAGATGCTCATTTTCATTGAATATAAAGCAATCGTGTGTTAAAAAGATAATCGAAAAACGTATATAGTTACTTATTTAGAAGGTTTCAAAGCTTCACTTAGCGCATACGACTTTTGCAATACTTTCTGCACACACGAAATTATGAAATACGTTTTAATCATTCAGCTTCTCCATAAACATGATGAAGCAACAAAATTATAAGGATTGACATAGATACAAAGCATTCTGTCTGATCTGGGTCAGATCATAGCCGAACTATTAATGGATCAACCCGTTGGGTCTTTACATGGATCGACGGATTCACCCGTAGGATCATACTTTAATAAAATGGTTAACTACTGGTTAAATCGCTATAAAGCTCTTATAAAGACATTGACATTGAGCCTTGCTAAGAAGGTTTCCATAAATGACACTGAGGCTTGTTTTTGGGATTCATAAAGAAAAGTGCTGTGTTCAGTCTCGCCTTGTCTTTGTTGCTTTGCTTTCCAGCTTTCCTTTAACAACAATAAGTATATTTGGAAATTAGCGATATTAATAACTTAGTTCAATACCGATACCTGTTGTAGGAATTATAATAATATTGTTTGTCAAACCAAATTTAAATGTAAACGACTAAAGCAATGTTATACACGCATGTCTTCTTTTCACATAAAAGAAGCCTAAAGCAAAAGAGAAATAATAATACCTTTAAAACCATCAGCTGTCTCATCTTTGTGCTTGACAACACTGAGCGGGTAGATCTTCCTTACTCCCAGCTCACGAAAGCAACATACAAAAACTGTATCCACAACTTTCTCATGATGCAACGAATACATGCACCAAGTTCCAGAAAAGGATCGAGTAAATCTTTCTCATGATGCAAGCAAGTTCCAGATGACGTTAATATAACATGATAAAATAGAGGAGAAAAAGACAAAAAAAATGACACCTTTGTGCTGAACATAGTAAGCTGTTGTCATGCAAATGTTTGTATCCTGACATACATGTTTCGCTAGCTATATCTCTTTTTAGTGCTGGTGTTATAATAAAGCAGTTGGAACTTGAAAAGAGATGTCTAACGGTCGATATATTTCTTCATGGGTCAAATGATGTTGAAGACAAAAGAGCTTTTGTGTTTTTTTGGGAAACACAAATCTGGCAACATCTTTGTTGTCCATAGGCTCAATGGGAACTGGTCAAGTTAATGAAAAGTGGGGCGGGTAACACTTTGTACCTCTGAAACATGTGTGAGGCAACAAAGTTGTCACCAATTGATTTTAAGGGCCATTCACCGAGAGTCGTTCCCTCGAGAAGTACATTTGGAGGGTATAACAAATTTTTATAATTTCAGTTGTCAAAGTGAAAGTATCATGGCCACGTAGGCAGGCCAGAAGCTTAGCATTTTTTTAACACCATATCCCAATTGTTTTCATTACTTTGGTTCACCAACAGAGGGAAAATGGACCCCTACTTTCCTCATTTAATGTAATTTTATTTTGTGTTCATTAATCCTCCTCGGAGGTTATCATGCTGCAGCAAATACATTTTAGCTGCAAGAAAAAAGTTTTTAAATTAGTGAAATATTAGCTGAGGGTAAATCAAATATGCACATGTATGGAATAAAACAGAGCAACCGGTTTTCTCAAAACATTCTCAAACCATATCAAAGCATAAAAAAATATGGACACTCATCATTCAAATACCAAGTTTTTTAATGACAAATGCACTGACCTGTGCATGACCTCGTCTTGTCTTGCTACAGGGACTCCTGATTGGGTACTTTGTGAATCTGATCTGCTGCGAGCATCCTTTCTTGGAAAGGCAAGGAAGTTTGTATACGTAATACTGCTGCACGATTCTTATACAAACCTGTAATGCATATCTCAAGGGTGTAAACTGGTTGTTCGGCTGCATCAGCTACATCAGAATAGACATGCCATTATTGAATCTAGTAAATGTGGCTCTATAATTAAACATGATGTTGTGTATACCTTGTCAATAGGTCCACCCAAGCATGTATCCTGAGCAAATGACGTTTTATCAGTTGTCATGGAAAGATACACCATTAGGAAGACCATTGTAATTTATATGTTTAAATTACAGAATTCAACAGTAAAAATTCTTGATGGGCATAACTCTAAGAATAAGAGGTCACTCACCCTGTTATCAGAAGAAGCCATCATCGCATCCTCGTGGTCAGACTTCGCAAGAGGAATCCTAAGCCACAACTTCAAAATAATGAGAAATCATAAAAATAAATAAAACAATCATGAGAGCATTGATATGTAAAATAGCCACAAATACCTGCATATTATTAAGGTTCTATGGAATTTGATTAACACGTCTGGCATAATTACCACAAGACTTCCCATTAGGCGTAGGAAGGAGGCATGCCTAAAGTTGAACGTAGTATAAAAAAGTTATAATAATATTCATCTTTGCAATTAAACTATTACGATTTTTGAAAAGAATTAAATGAATAATAGTGGCATGTTATAAACCTGTAATGACAAAGAGGATCCCATGCTAATTCCTGCTTCTAAGCAATTTCAGATCCTCGCGTAGAACATCATCTTCTGAATCCAAGTCGATCCACGAGCTAATCTTGCTTGAGATGATGTGGAATCCGTATAAATAAAATGGACTAAAAAGATCTTTTAATAAAAAAGGAATAAAGATCTTCTGAATCCAAATCAATCCATGAGCTAATCTTTCCTAAGATGAATCATATGATTTTTATGGATCATACGCGGAAGGACAAGCAAGGATTTTGTTATTCGTCTTTCTCCTCTGAATCCATTACTCCTATAGTCTTGTTCAGTCATTTATATCGGTGGAGGAGTCAAAGGAGTTTGCAACTTGCAAGTGCATCAGATGGTCTACTAAGACTAACCGCATCTTGCACCCCTTCTCTTTCTTAATCAGTTTTATAAGTCTTATAAGCAGATGGACCAGTAGGAACACAAATGACAAACCTGCGTTTATATAAGTCAAAAGATCGTTATTAATATGCTTTGATGGTTACTATGTAAAAACCAAAAATTATATAGATATCATAAAAAAGTAACTTTGATACCTATATAACTTTTTTATGTATTCAACCATGGCTGCATCTTTGTCTCCTCTAATTGAAATCATAAATTGATCTACCTTGCATAATCAATAGGCTGTTCATAAATAAAATTTTGTGAAACAATTGCAGCTTGCTAAAAAAAATCGATTATACCTTCGATTTTTTAGCGATGCGAGTTTGTATAATTTAGGGTTATTACTGATTGATGAAGAATTAGGGTTTTTATGTACGATCGTGATATGTGAATGAATGAATGAAAATTAAGTATTGAAGTTTTATGTTTGTTTTTTACAATTAATTTTGTTTTGTTTTCCGGAATTTGTAAGCCCAAAACTTAGCCCAGCCCATGTGCTGATTGGATTAATCCCCTGATAGATGACGTGGCAAATCCCTCCTCTTATATATAATTTAAGATATATATATATATATATATATATATATATATATATATATATATATATATATATATATATATATATATATATATATATATATATATATATATATATATATATATATATATATATATATATATATATATATATATATATATATATATATATATATATATATATATATATATATATATATATATATATATATATATATATATATATACATACATATATATATATACTAGTTGCGTAACCCGCCCAATGGGCGGGTTCGTTTCGTATGTTTTTATTGACACAATGTTTGTCTATCCGTTGTAGTGGCACATATAACTGTTAGTGTAAAACAAAGAATCTTCAATGTTTATTTGTTTTTGACTTTTGACACTTGCACACATTTGGACATTTAGCGGTGAGGTTAAACAAACAAAAATTGCTTATTGTATCGATTCTATACTATACGCTTGAAATATAAAAGTGTTCTTTTTATAGAAAGATAAACAACTAAAATCGGTTAATTGGATGTATAGAGGTCAGAGCTTATGTAACTTTTATTCGGTAACTTTTTTTGGGAGTATTATAAATAGAAAAACTAAGAAAATTATAGCCGCTTACGAATTGGTTGGTACGCTATATCTCCAAACTCACAATACGACGACTGTTTGCATTTATAATTTATAAGCTTGTATTCGCTCGAGTTATATGAGGATAGGCGCATATAGAGATGCATAACCAGGCTAAAGTCCGTCCCCATGCGTGAGTGCTTGACCCAGACTGTCTAAGCCGAAGGCTAAGAAGAGTGCGGATCGTGAAATCTTGGCTTCGAGACTAAAGTAGTTGATTTCGTGTTAGGACTGTCCTTTTAAATTTATAGGCTCGTATAAACTCAAGTTTTTGTTTGGCTCATAAAGGTTGTATATTACTATGGCTAATACAGGGCATACACTTGTTCATGTGCACTAACTTAAAATAAGGCTCTTGTTGCTCACCCCTATCTCCAAAGGGGCGCACACTCGTTACCACTAAACGACGAAGCCAGGAGCGGTAGGAGGGACTATATTATCAAAAATTGTGTAACATCTTTAAAAACCATTGTACAAACTGAAATTGATGGTCAACTCAAAGCCGGTAGAGATGTTGCCATTGCTGCTATTCTTGGGGCTGAAGAGTTTGTTTTCAGTACTGCACCTCTTATCACCCGTGGTTGCACGCTCTTCTATATTCTTCATATATCTTAAATCAAATAAAAACGTGTCATAAGAATATTAAAAGGATTTAAAAGCTGATTATGAGTAAATGTCATAAACATAAATAAGACTTTGGGTTAGACTACTTCTTATAAGCAAAGTCACACCCGAGTGAACATTTCTCCTCTATAACTGTCTGAAACTCCAACTATTATTTATGTTAAGTAGTTTGAAAAAAATATATATGCTATATAACCTGTTGACGGATGGCTGCTATAATTTCAGCATACAAGGCATGGATTTCAATGTGCTATTTCTTCATACCTTGTTGAAGTTTAATTACAACCAAATGAACAACTTTACTCATATGTTCAAAATGGACTGCACTAATAGGTTGAAGTCCATGTGTCATGGATTGCCCTGGCTTCCTAGCAACCGAACCTGTAGTTTCATCCACCAAGCAATCATACCCAATTCTAAGTTTCACCGACTCAAAAAACTCTTCCGCTTAATCAAAGGCGACTTGAGATAGTTCGTATCTTCGTTTGTGGTTTTTAAGTGCAACATATGTTGAAGCTTACTTGTAAACAATTTTTAATATTGGACAAACTGGATGAGGGGAGTGAAAACAGAAATCTAAAAGAGGAATGATAAGATTATAAGATATGCTTGAAGATATCGAGATGGTCAAATAGTGGGAGAAGGCAGAATTTATAAGGTACTACAAAAGCTGAAGCATATCCCTCCTCACAGTGGCCTGCAAGTGTTGGCCCTCTCCTTTGACAGCCTTGCCATAGCTTTAACTTGTACTATCAATCCTTGCCCGTGTCAATAGCTTTAAGACCACTTACCAAGAATGTGTTTCTACATTAGATTCGTAGCTTGGATCGGGTTGCAACTCCCTGGAGCGAATACAAATCAGTAAAGATTTATGGTGGGATGACTGAAATATGAATAATATGACTATTAATATAATTAGTAAAATGGATTAAAACTAAGGCATATGCTTCTAGATAACATGGTGGGTAAAGAAAAGGCATATGTATCAGATGTAAAGTCACTCTGAATTCTAAAAATTTATCACTAAACTTGAAGTAAAATATGGGCTTAAATTGCATATGATGTGTATGAAATATTTCACCAGTTTACTTTTAAATATTGTAATTTGTTTCTATAACAGACTTACTTCGAGGCTTCTGACACATGTCGAATCGAAATATATCTATGACACCTCAAAAAATAAACAAAGTAAGGTCATATTTTACAACCTTATTACTACCATCATGAACCTACAATGAAAATGCACTTTTCACTCTTACAACTAAAGTTTTTATGTACACACTTCAATTCGATTCATATAAAAGAGGAAAAATGTTTTTCTTTATAGTACATACTGTGGAATGGACTCGAAACATAACGTATTAAAAAAACTTAAGACTTTAAGAATAAAAGAGTGAAGAAGATTATTAACCTTGATTCTGTGTAGAACTTGATCAGGAATGTTAGTGTTCAAGCTTTGGGGGTTTGCATAGTCGTGGGAACGTTAGCAGACCTGATTCTCGTGAGCCTAAAATGACATCATTAATCAACTTAATGACCACAATTAGCAAATAAATAGAGTACTTATAAGTCCCCAGTGTAGAAATTTAGAAGTTTGGTTCTAACAGAAAGTAGTATGAATAGAAGTTATGTTCTTACAAATCCTAATGCAACACCGTTGAAAGCCGTGTGGTACTCAAAAATTAGAGTTGAAAGCTCTGGTGTCGGCTAGGCAAATAGCATGAAGAAGCTAAGTGCAACCCAAAAGGATGTAACTGCAAGATAAGAAAAATGGGATGGTAACGTTATTTCCTTTATGAAACAACGTACAATATAATTAAATTCTTTAGTACACTTGTATTACTGTATTAAATTGATGAAAAGGGAGGGTATGATAGTTATTGTTATACCTTGGCACTCGAGTTCAGAGAAGGATTCAATGAGTGTGATAACAAAATCTCGATGTCTAGATATATTGTATCAAGACCCATCAGAAAACACACCCAAGTCTACATTGTTGTTATGGATGGACCAAGGATTGGCGTTGGCTCGTCTGCATATGGACGGATGCAAAAGGCGAACTACTTGAAAGCTGTCCATTTTTGTTTGGTAGAATCATCAATAGACAGGACACAAAGAGCCTGCAATTTTTAATTGATCCAATTTTACAGCAAGGATGTCGATTACTTCAGGCGTTTTACGAAACGATTGATCACATCATGTAAAATACATAACTAAAATAAGTCATGTCAGATAAAGAAGTATAATGAAGACAGATACCTTCGTAAGAGGAGCCAACATCAAACCAAGCTAATTTGTAAAAGAAGTCACGTCTGGTTCGGAACTGCAGTTCGAAGGTGAAATATGAGTTAAAAACATCTAAAAGTTTAAGAATGCACGCATCACCGTTAAAATAGATAAACATGAGTTTTTTGTGTTTAATATATTGATCTGGACACATCGTTGGCTTCTCAGCATTCACACCACGTGAGGTCACTTTAGGCATGATGGTAACCTGCACAAATCACAAAAGAATATTAGTTTCAAGTCAAACATTAGATAACATACAAATATATTTCCACGACCTACCGAATGTCTCTGGTGAAATAGACCCACAAATACCAACTAATACATCAATTGCGGTTGTTTCTTGCTCATTATACAGGCTTGATTGTATTAGGTTTTATACAACCTTCAAGCCTTTTTTATTATAACTAAACCTCCTGCTTACAAAAGCTCTAGCGAGACCAAAAACAAAGATTACATTATTTTGTTCAATGCAACAAAAAAAATGGAAGCCACCAAAGGAAACCTCCATCATACCCCAAACCAAATCATGAATATAAAGAAGTATCAAAGAATGTACCCACGCAAGAGCTCTGAGATAGAGCAGGAGGCACTGCATTATACTATGATTTTGTTTTAGCGGAAACTATGAAAGAAAACATAAAAGTATGTCAGTTGTGGTTTTCCTATTGTCTCTGCTGATTTGTATAACCACTTAATTAATTTCAATATAGACAAATTAAATTTCAACCTATATTTAATAAATCCATGTGTTTGGCCTATTAGATAAATGATGGTTACAAATTAGACATATATATAAAAGAACAATAAAGATAAAAGCTATACCCGAGAGACAAATATCAGTAAGTTCTCACGCGCACAATCTTTAAGGCAACTATAAATTATGTTTATAGTAGAAACTTTAACACTGTAACCTTAAACTGTCGAGGATATCTGAGATACTTGTTCTAGAACCAACCCGTTTTCAACGCACCTATTAACCTGAAAACACAAAAAGAATTCATATAGATGTACAATAACACAGTAGCTAAGAAGTTAAAGGTGGGTTGAGAATGTTACTGTCTGAAGGAATGCTCTAACACACTATATAGCATACCTCTTTTGGTATTTCTTATTGGACATTTAAGAATCAATTGATTTTGAAACCAATCGTGTCGGATATCCTATGTGTAGAGTATGTACCTAATCCAATACGTAGTAGCAGAGTCATGATATTTTAGCTGACTTTTCATAGATTACATAGGTTACTATCTTTGTTATGGGTGTACAGGGGAAAAAAACTGTTGCAGTACCTTATAAACTGTGGTTATTGCATTCACAACCACAACCACTACCTCAGTGACAGCAGTTGGAATCTGTCATGCATTATGTTAATCCAGTTTATGAAATTCTTTGGTTAGGTATAAAGCGGATAAGTATGATCGACCATGGAGCCTCGTTTCAAGCACTTGGCAGGCCAAAGAAATAAAACAATAAATAATGGTTACCTCATTATGCACTAACAAAAACATTCAAACTAAATAACACATAATAATATTATTTTAGTATGGGTCGGGTGTGTCTCAGGTATTTGCGTTTAAACTGCGGCCCTCAAATAATGGTTGAGAGGCAGTTGTAGTCGTCGTTGTTGACCACGACCCAGTCGCCAATCGCTGAGAGGCAACTTAATCATCGACGTTGACCACGACCCAACCGCCAATGGCTAAGAAGTTACTATAGTATCTGAAAAAGACAGTTGCATTTTCTAGATATGATTCGGCATCCATTGCATCCCATCTTAAAGCACGCTACATGATGAACTGGTGTTTATAATTCATTATAAACAATAATACCAAACGATTCAATGTTCAATATCTTAATTCTCATCCAAAAAAATATAGGAATTAATATAAATCCACAAACCCTACTCCATCATAAAGTTACTTAAACAAACTTATGTAATCTAAATTATCATTAATCAAAAGTTAGTTTCCCCATAAATCGCACACATTAAAAATATAAAGTATTAATCAAAAGTTAGTTTCCCCACAAATCGTACATTAAAAAATATAAAGTTTAAATAAACTTATAAATCAGTGTTACAATCAGTTTTCTTCCAGAACTTGTTGGAAAATAAACTTACAAATCGGATGACATCTTAATTCTCTCAAAGGCTTGGCCGGGGTTAGTAACAAATACAATAGAAAGATCTATATCATAATACAAAACAAAGAACACGATGTTAGGGTTAAAGAAGTGATTTAGCTATCGTGATTAAGGTTTTTCTTGTTAATAAGTGAATGATATTTTAGCGTTTGAGGTGAATCGAATGAATATACGACTATATCTTTTATTCTGAAATTTTATATTAGGGTTTAAAGGGGAAAAATTATATTCCGAATAATATAGTTTCCAAAATCATATTCCTAATGATATATTTTCTAAAATAAATTAGATATAACCTAATAGCCAATAAGAAAATGCCATGTAGGATATGACATGGCGCAATCTTATTTTTCTATGTCAAACTTAGCCCCATATATATTATATATATATATATATATATATATATATATATATATATATATATATATATATATATATATATATATATATATATATATATATATATATATATATATATATATATATATATATATATATATATATATATATATATATATATATATATATATATATATATATATATATATATAT